>OY720451.1:53951309-54086309 GCA_963082715.1 Harpalus rubripes
GAGGTATAAGGATCGTGCTAAAAATCGCATATCGAGATTTTGGTAAATAACCACGTTTTAAGATCCATAGAATCCAATTTTAACATTATCTCGATGATATCTGATTTCGACCAGTTTCTAATATGCAAAGAGCCCATTAGATTTTGGTGTACATCGGATAACCGTAAATGGCACTTTACTTGAAGCTCAAAATAGTTTTTCTTCGAAAAATACCTTTAAATGTTATTTTCAAGATTTATGTAATTATAAAAATTAAAGATTGTTATTTTTTTAAAGATTTACATTAATACATTTTCTACAAATTTTATGAATAAATTTATAAAATTATCTATAATTTAAATTCCGGAGCCTGTATTCATATGTATGTACGGTAACTGACACATAAACTAATAATTTCTAATTAATAATAATAACGTTTTAAAAAGAAAAAAGTAAATAGAACAATAGGAAAGGAATACAACACAGTTTCCAGCATAAGTAAATATGTTGGTATGTATTTAGATTAATAAAAATTAACGATTCACAAAAAAGTTTAATCTAATCCACATTTTTGGATTAGTGAATTCTATTCTATCCCGGTATTTAAAATTTAATCTTCGTTTTATTATCAAAAAAAGTAGTTACTTGGATTGGATTAAACTATACTTAAAAAAAACTGCCAAAATTAGAGTAAAACTGGCTAATCCAAAAATAAGGATTAGCTAAATCTTCTTTGTGACTTCGGCTGTAAAAGGCGGGATTTAAGTGTACGTCAGGTTGTAGTCATATTGGACATGTAGTTTGTGTTTGATAGTTGGCGATGTTATTTATTTAAACGTGACGTACCGTACCGTAACGTGTCAAAAACCCAAAGATCAGATGAAATTATATAAAATCTGATGAGGCCAGCACATTACCTTCCGTCAGTTATATGAGGCATTTACGAAAATTCTATCGGTAAACTGTTACCGGTAAACAGCTGTTTATCAGGTTATAGCTACCAGATATTTAAAGAACGCAAGTGGTAAACAGGGTAGATCCATAACCTATAAAAAAATTGAAAATTTGAAACAGGTTAGAAATTTGATGTAGTTAACAAACTGAGCGGAGTCCTACTTTGAACACATTTCCACTTTTAAAGCGCGCGCTTCGCTTTGCATCACTACCTTCTTTTGAGATTAGATTCTTCATGAATCCGGTAGATGGATCTGGTAGATATTGTACAATTTTCGAATACGGTAACTTTTTACCACTCGTGTTTTCAAACACAGTCGGTAGATGCGGTATCTACCGAATACCGATAGAATATTCGTAAATGCCTATGCATTTTCTAAGAAATCTATACAGAAATTCCTTGCAAAAGATTCTAAATTTCTTGTATGTACATTACCTCTTGACAGTTGTATGTATTTTATACAAATTCCATACAGAAAGTTTCGAGTAAAAAGATCCTATATTTCGAGTAAAATTATTACACAAATATATACTACGAATATGTCAATTGCACTTGACACTGACATCTTTCAATCAGAATTTTCTTAATATAGTATCTAACTGTTTCTAGCATAGATAGCTAATTTATGAAATTTAATTTCTTTATAATTATATAACTCTTTATCCATTTAATATGAAGTACAAAATGCATATACAAAATGCATATAGAGAATAGATTTGTTCTTTAATATTTATAATAACATTAAATGTGGTAAAATGATATTTAACATCGTTGTTTCAAGAAAAACTGTTAAAATCTTCGAGGGTACTTCCGGTTGACCACTTATAACCAAAATCTAATCAAATCTTGATATGGATGCAACGAAGAGGAATACGAAAGAATTATAATTTTTGGAATTGTAGTAGTATTAGAGTTATCGTGGACGAAAATTTTGTTACGCGCGCACACACAAACACACCCATACCCACACCCGCACCCACACCCGCACCCGCACTCGCACCCGCGTACACACACATACATACAGACATCATCGTAAAAATAATAAAATCGTATTCTAGGGACCTTAAAACGTGCTTATTCATTAAAAATTCTCCACCGAATTTTTTGACCAAGGACAATACCTTCCTTACCTAAAGGTGACGGAAGGTAAAAAATTGGTGGTATTAGTATATTATAACAAGAACAAAAAGTATATTAAATATTTATAAATTTGTACTGAAGGGGAATAAACTTCGTTGATAATAGACTCATAAATTATTCATTGCCAAATATCCCATCTACGCATATATCTATGCAAATCCATTCTATTCCTTCCGCTTTTTTTACTCCCCGTCAAAACAAACCACTACAACTACCCTATAATACTCGTACGCTGTCTGAAATATATTGGCTTGGTTCCAAACCTCATACTATTTGTATACTAACACTCTACACTTCAGACGCCGTCTCGACGCTAAATCTGGCGCCACGCTCCTTCCTCTGTCTCCGGACGACGCTCCGGAATTCCGGGCCCGGTGGAAGACGGATTTTGATTGCGATTTCCCCGGAAATAGATAGGTAGAAATTGTTGACATTGTCATTTTTTGTAAAATATTGGATTTTTTTTTGTTTATTAATTGTAAATTTAATTTGGAAGTTTCAATTAAAGTACGTAAATATTATTACAAATATTCGAGAATGATTTAATAGTTAGCAGCAAATTTAATACTATACGATGTACTAAATATCGTATAATAACGAAACTTATATAACAATATTTAATAATTTGTTGGGGAAATCATTTCGTATGAAAAATGTCATATAAATACAAGTTATATTGCTTTTAGTTATCAGAATACAAAAGTCAATCTTTTATATATATATATATATAAGTATAATTTATGGGGTCTCGTGGCCGCGTGCCTGAGTGTCTGGTCGCGAATCTGGGGAACCGGGTTCGATCCCGACCGACGCTAAATATTTCGAATTTTAAATGGCACAAAATTGACCCCTGTGGTGCACTCTCCACGCCAGCAATGAGTGCCCGTGAGGTGACGTCTGGTGTCTGGTAAACGCCCGCACGGTACAAATATGTCATCATCATTACCGATATCTGCGAACAAAGCAGATTGGCACACCCAGCAATGGGTAATATGCCGTGATGATATATTTATTTTATTTTATTTATATATAATTATATTTTTTGTAGGATTTCAGTGAAAGGGCAAGAAAGTAAAGCTCGTTCTGGATTACATCAAGCTTTCGGATTTATTTAATCCTTCATCAGGATGCTGTAAAATTATATATCAATGTAACAAACAGTAGTTAACATTTAAGTATAAAAACTTACAATAATGTGAAGTTTAGTTATAAAATAGCTTCATTGAAAAATATGAAAGTATAGGTGTTTTGTTACAATTTTGAATGCTGGAAACACAAGTTTACAGTAACTATGGAGTCCTTTTTCTGGAGCACATGTTTCGTACTGCGGAGTTCTTCTCTCAACATGTAGGGGGTTGTAGATGTTTCTGTGGTGGGAGAATGGCGCTGGATTCAAAACGAGGAAGTTGAAAATAGCAAATAGATGTCACGATCAAGAACTTGTTTGAGTATCATTATTTTGTTGTTGGGTATTGTTTGTATTTTTGTTTTTTATTAAATCAAATAGGTTTGTGTATATAGCGCTCAATCCATCTATGTCTGTTTTTTTATTAATTGTGTGGGGTGTATTTAATATATGGTACATTTCTAAAAAAGTTCGTTTTTGATAATTTGTTTCTGTATCTAAAATTTTGATATTTTTATAGTCCATTGTGTGTTTTTCACCAGTGACATGCAATGAAAGTGCTGATGCATGGGGTTTAATTTTAGTGTCACTTTTATGTGATGTTATTCTACCGGACAACTGGCGTAATGTTTGGCCAATGTAACATGAATTACAGTCTTTACACGGGATGTTATAAATGACCTTTGACGCTTGCAATGTGGGGGTTGGGGTTTTAACTTTAGTGAAAATATTTTTAATATTTGTGCAATTTTTATTGGCTATTTTTATAGAATCATCTTTAAGAATTTTTGTTAGTTTTGGGGTCACCCCAATTAATTTTTAATGTTTACAAAAGAATAGCATCGGCATTAGTTTCGAGGGCGGCCTTACCGAAATAGTCAAAATATCAAGAACATACGTTTCTGCTGTCAATCAAGTATTTTCATTAAAAAAATCGACATTTTGAACAAAATTCAAGTAAAAATAAATGATTTTCATTTAATTTTGTGTTTCCAGTAAATTTCAGCCGAATTTATAACCAAATAAAAGTTTTGATGTTTTGGAATAAAGTTAAAAAATAAAACTTTATCCAGACGATTTTAAGGTTTGGAATTGAGTTAATGCATATTTTAACCATAGCAGAGAGTACGGATTTAGTGTTAATTTGAAAATAATTTAAACCGTCAAGGAGTTGTGAGCAAAATAATAATATATACATTTTTTGAGGCAATTTTTTGATTCTTTTAAAATGTTAATATATCAAAACAACCCTCTAGAGTTCATTTTTGCAAGAATTAGAACTATCTTTTACCGAAATCGAGATATTCACCGATTTTTAACCTCACATTTTTAGCTAAAAATATACAATTTTAGAACCCGCGTTTGAGGAGTTTTAAAAAATATCCAAGTAACTACCTTTTTTGATAATCAAATGCAGATTAAATTTTAGATACAGGGATAGAATACAATTCGCTAATCCAAAAATGAGGATTATCTAGAAATTTTTTATGAATCGTTAATTTTTATTAATTTGAATACATATCCACATATTTACTTATGCAGGAAACTGTATTGATTTCCTTTCCTATTGTTCTATTTACTTTTTACCTCCCGCTACCCTTGGTAAGGGAGGTATAGGAATCGTTCTAAAAATCGCATATCGAGATTTTGGCAGAAGAATGTGTGTGTGTGCGTGCGTGCGTGCTATCATTCAGAAAATTTTGAAACCTTGTATTTCTACCTTATTCTAGTATGGGAAGAGACCATTAGATTCTGGTGTATATCAGATAACCGGAAATGGCACTATACTTGAAGCTCAAAATAGATTTCCTTCGAAAAATACGTTCAAATGTTAATTTTTCAAGATTTGTGTTATAATAAAAATAAAAGATTATTAACTTTTCTACAGATTTGCATAATTACTTTTTCTATATATTATATGGATAAATTTATAAAATTATTATTATGTAATTTTAATTTAGGAGCTACGTTTTAAACAAGCAAAACTCCTAAAATGTATGTAACTGACAGATACATGTCACTGTCAAAGAACTAATTTCAAATTAATAAAAAAAGAAAATAGTAAATAGAACCACAGTTATATGGAATGGATCTTAATAATAATCTTTGACAGTGACATATATCTATCAGTTACATACATTTAAACAACTGCGTAACCAAGGAGTTTTGTTTGTTTAAAGCGTGGCCTCCGTGATTTAAATTATAGATAATTTTATAAATTTATCCATAAAATATGTAGAAAAAGTATTAATGCAAATATGTAGAAAATTTAATAATCTTTAACTTTTATATAACATTAATCTCGAAAAAATAACATATATAGGTATTTTTCGAAGAAAACCCATTTTGAGCTTCAAGTGCCATTTTCGATTATACGATTTACACCAAAATCTAATAGGCTCTTTACATATTAGAAAAAGGTCGAAATACAAGGTTTCAAAATTTTCTAAATCATAGTATTTGAGTTAAAGCGGAGGATCCACACATTCACACATACACATAGACGTCATCGTGAAAATGGTAAAATTGGATTCTAAATCTCGATAAGCCATTTTTAACACGATCCCTATACCTCCCTTACCAAGGATAGCGAGAGCCAAAAACAAACAAAAAATAATTAAACTCGAATGACGTCAATGTAAATGATTAACTATTTAAATTACTTTATCCATATGAATTAATATATTATACATACCTTTAAAATAAAAGGGTAAATTTCTCAATTGTGGTTCATAGTGCATATTCATACAAGAGCATGAAAGTATATAGATTTTTGTAAGATCTTACGTACCCAGATGAAGGTATTGTGACAATTAACAATATTGTGAACTCGGTTTACGATTTGTCAAAAATCATTTCTTTATGTGTTATAAATGATGATTAAATGTTAGCGCTGAAAATTAGAATATTAAAACACATTTATCACCCAAACTGGTATATACACTATTAATACAAAAATAATAACAAATCTAGATGACCGTCGCCTGGCTGAACCCGGTCACGCGGAATCCTCCTTCACGCCGTGATTATTTCTGTAAAAGAATTATCACATGAGAAATACTCAGTGAGGAGGCAATCATTTAAAAAAGGTTCAGGCATTCACACACCGTACACACATGTTGGCAACTACGGGCAGTACCGCTAGTTACTACGGAACCTCTGCCGCTTCGGTGGTGATCCGGAGACAATCCTCTTAACCAACTGGATCAGATCACTACAGCCCTAACTGCTGCTACGCTGGCGACCACAGAATGGTGGTCACTATAGCCTTCCCTGCTGCTACGCTAGCGACCCTCGGGTTCACACGAGCGGCCACTACGGAACCACTGCCGCTTCGGTGGTGATCCGGAGATAATCCTCTTAACCAACTGGATCAGATCACTACAGCCCTAACTGCTGCTACCGTTGGCGACCACAGATGCGGGTCACTACAGCCTTCCCTGCTGCTACCGTTGCGACCCTCGGGTTCACACGATGCGGCCACTACAGTACCCAGTACTGCTCACATGCACACTCACAATCATACACATGCTAGATTAACTCTCTCACCTGAATCACTATAATATCGATGTTCTCACACTGAAATCTAGAAATAAACTGAAATAAAATACATGAATACCAGTATCATTAAATGTTGTTCTTATCCAACAGCATCGGTTACGTACCTAAATAGCTAATTAGAGACAAAACATAATAAATTTAATAAAAATAATCTTACGCAAAATAATATTTGTGACATATGTAAATCAGTATGTAAATGTAAAAGAAATTTACTAATGAAAAAATTATATTCGTATGCCGCTTGATAAGAAATCAAAATATCTAACTTATTTATTTGAAACCTTTTTCTTGATTAATAATTATTAGAAAATGAATATTTTGTCCAAAAGGAGTTTTTCGTGACAATCCATGAATCGATAAAAATTATGACAAAATTGCATAAATGTCTTATAACGGAAATTGTATATCTTATAATTTCTGAGATCCCAATGGTGGCCTTCGAAATCCTGGCACCCTGCGCCTACATATTCTGTGAAAGGAATTTTTGTTCTGTTTTTTTTAAATTTTTTGAAATAATCAAAAATAAAATTTCAATTATCTCTAACACTGAATCCACTATTTATCGTTAGTAATAAATCTGACAAAAATCGTTAATTAAAAAATCTGGTGAGCAATTGACCAACTCATGGCTAAGCTGACCTTAATTACAATAATTAATCCACAGCGTTCGAGGACGACGCGAATGGTTTGTAGAGCTAGAGAGCTGAATAACGCCGAACAATTACATTATCAACCAGGGACGTGTTCAACTACCACTCGGACAAATTGTACATTCATGTAAAATTAACTCACCCAATCGATCGAAAATACTGACACAATAGACGGTATGTAATAATAGAGGAAATATCAATCATTACAATTAACAATTTAATTTGATTTTTCCACACGATAAATTATAAGTAATAATTAACTTAATATAAAGTTTAACGATCAAAATTCGCTTTGTACAGACCAGCGAATTTTGCAGACCGCACAGGGTTTTGGTTTGCAATTATTCATGTTCTGTAATCAAATGCCGTTTAGTAAGCCTACTTCTTAATCGATCGTAGAAAAATATTTTTTGCTTTCCAAACGACAAAAATTATTCAAATTATAGTGTACAAAAAACGCTAATAGCACCGAAAATTCCGGACCACTTGCATGCTTTATATATTGACTAAATTTGTTTTTAAGTAGGAACCCTGATGAGAACGACGATAAGAACAACATTTGAAATATCGAAAATTATCAGTAGTTATACAACAAGAGATTCGAAAATAATCGAATATACAGGTCGTGTTTATATTAAGACTATATAACGAATCAACCAACTAGATACTAGATTAAACGAAATACCAAAAATATTACTTGTTTATTTATATCTATGGATGATTACATATAATTCATTTGTTGCAACCAAAACACGCTAATGGGGTCCTCCACTCTATTTTTACCTCATCCCGTCATACCGAAGGTAAGGAAGGTAATGTTATCGGTCCAAAAATTCGATGGTGAGTTTTCAGTAAATAAGCACGAATTAGGGTCCCCACAACACGTTTTTACTATATTTACGATGATCTCTCTCTCTCTCTCTCTCTCTCTCTCTCTCTCTCTGTGTGTGTGTGTGTGTGTGTGTGTGTGTGTGTGTGTGTATGAGTGTGCGTGCGTGCGTGCGTGAGAGTGTGCGTGCGTGCGTGTGTGCGTGCGTGTGTGCGTGCGTGTGTGCGTGCGTGCGTGTGTGCGAGCGTGCGTGCGTGCGTGTGTGCGTGTGTGCGTGTGTGCGTGTGTGCGTGTGCGTGTGTGTGTGACTGTGTATGTCTCTCTCTCACACAGTGTGTGTGAGCGTGCGTGCGTGCGCGTGTGTATGTGTGTGTGCGTGTGTGTGTGTGTGACTGTGTCGGTGTCTGTCTCTCTCTCACACAGTGTGTGTGTGTCTGTGTGTGTCTGTGTGTGTGTGTGTGTGTGTGTGTGTGTGTGTGTGTGTGTGTGTGTGTGTGTGTGTGTGTGTGAGCATGTGCATGTAAGTGTGCGTATGCGAGTACGCGCGCGCGCTTGACGATTTTTTCCTCCACGATAACTCTTACAACAAACTTTCGAAAATTTCTATTTTCCGTATTTAAGCTTTCTACAGTCATATAAAGAGTGGATTAGATTTTGGGTAAAATTGGACAACCGGAAGTGATAGTACTTGAAGCCCATAACACTTTTAATGAAAAATTATATTAAAATATAATTCAAAACCTTTCAATTTTAGTATTTAAGACTTTCGTATCAAGGAGAATAAGATAATAGATTTTGGCTAAAATTAATAAACCAGAAGTGATAGTTTACTTTAAGCTCTGAACAGATTTTCGTGAAAAATATGTTATGATATATTCAAAAACTTTTGAAATTCAGTATTTAACTATTTTATATGAAGGGGAACAACATATTAGATTTTGGATAAAATTGATAAACCGGAAGTGATACTTTACTTGAAGCTCTGAACAGATTTTCATAAAAATAGTTTATGATATATACCAAAATTTTTCAAATTTGGTGTTTAAAACTTTTATGTTAATAAGAAGTACATATTACATTTTTTCTTAAATTGATAAACCGGAAGTGATACTTTACTTGAAGCTCTGAACAGATTTTCGTGAAATATATATTATGATATATTCCAAAACTTGTCAAATTTGGTATTTAAGACTTTTATATTAATGAGAACAACATATTAGATATTTTTCAAAAATTGATAAACTGGAAATAGTACTTTATAGACAGCTATAAACAGATTAAAAAAAATATATTAAAACTCGTGTATAATTTGAAACAACATATTAGATTTTGACTATACTTATGATAAACCGGAAGTGGTACTTAATTTGGATTTTTGAACAGATTTTCGTGGAAAAACATAATAAAATATAATCCAAAATTACCTATTACAGACTTTTCTATTAATTGGAACAACAAATTAGATTTTGTTTAGAAATGATAAACTTAAAGCTCATTGCCATTTTAAACATGGAATTGACGGAAAGTTATGTGTTGGCTACATCAGATTTTTTTATTATTATTTTACATAAAAGTTCATTTAATTTTGAAGCAATTCGTAGTATTAAAAAGTCACAATTGTTGTTAGTTTAAATTCATTTGATTTTTAACGAATTCTATTACTATCTTTCTCGCACTAGTTACTATAGTAGGAAGCGCGAGAAATATAGTATTAGTTGTGACGTAGATGTATAGATGCTTAAAATCTCAAATATTTCAAAATCTAACAATTATATTAAACCTTTTTTCGTCTCAAACATGTTTTTTTTTTATCTACTTTCAATATAACTAACATTTTACTCAATTTTCTGTTATAGTGGAGGACCGTATTGTGTTTCACTAAACAACCTAGCAACGCAAATAACCGATGTTATTAAGAAAAATTAAGTTATCTAATTGATGTATTTTTCGATGAGTTGTATAGTCATTATTATGTATTCAACACAGTAAAAAGCAGATTCTCTGTTTAGGCTAAATTCAATGACATGCTTTCGCCTCATCCATGAATCGGCCGCCCCGGAAATGAATTGCTACTTTTTTATCTTGTTAAACATAAACTACTTATTTAAATCTTCACATCGAAATTACCAGGTAACATAAACTAAAATAGATTAAAATCAGTCCGTATAATAAAATATCTGATGTGGCCAGCACATTACCTGCCGTCAGTTCTATGTACTTTGTATAAATTCCACACAGAAAGTTTTTTGCAAATGATTCCATATTTCTAGTACATTACCTTCAGTCAGTTCTATGTATTTTGTACAAATTCCACACAGAAAGTTTCTTGTAAGATTCTATATATTTCCAGTAAATTTATATCTCAAACATATTACTGAAATTGCACTTTGACACTGGCATTTGTCAATCAGGATTTTCTTAATGTAGTAGATGTTTCCATGTTTTGTAACACGAGGGGGTGTGGGAAGATGATGTGATGCTAAACTGATTACTACTAAAGTTTCTTTCTGTTTACTCCAGCAATGATACACTGACTTTAACTGACTACTGGTAAAGGAAGAACACACATACTCTTGTACTTTACTTTACACTTGATGGGGGATGAACACAGAATTTACGGACATAACCATTACTTGTGATTTACGCACTATTGACTAAAGTTTTTATTTACATGATTACATTATTAACTAATACAATTAAGCCTAACAAGTTACATTCCGTAACCCAACGAGTGGGAGTTTAGCACGCGCCCCAAAACTAAAAAAAACTACATGTTCCGATAACTAAGTCTGCACGACGCGACGAACTAATCTAGACTCTTCATGTTTACTCCATGTGTAACTAATGTCGACTATGTAAAAACAAAGCGCTATCTTCAGTACAGGATTATCTTAGGAGTACGGGGTGCATAGGCTAGGGCATTCAAAGTCACGCACGTATACATAATAATTTCTAGACTTAATAATAAACAAATAAATGTCGTGGCTATCATAATACGATAAGAATTTCTGAACTGAATTTTGACTTAAATAGATAAACAGAGTTAAAATATGATTATTGAAACTAAAATTTAGAAAAGTTTATTAAAAGTTATTTACTGTTATTGCCTTACCCTCGCCTTATCACAGTTTATAGCACAGCTGGCTGCTTTGTGAAATTTAATTTGTTTATAACTTTTTAACTCTATATCCATTGAATATGAAGTATAAAATGTAATCAAATCGTATAGAGAATAAAATATTCTTAAATATTTATAATAACATTAAATGTGAAAAAGTGATATTTAACAGCATTTTTTCAAGAAAAACTGTTAAATTAGGCTACTTCCGGTCGACCAATTTTAACCAAAATCTAATCAGCTCTTCATATGTATCTAAAGAAAAGAAATACGCAAAAATTGTAATTTTTTTAAAGGTGGTATTGGAGTTATGCGATCCGAAAAAATCGTGACACACACATACATCCATCCATACATACATACATACAGACATCATCGTAAAAATAGTAAAATCGTATTCTAGGGACCCTAAAACGTGCTTATTCATTAAAAACTCGTCATCGAATTTTTTGACCAAAGACAATACCTTCCTTAGCTAAAGGTGACGGAAGGTAAAAAAGACTATAGCAAACATATTAGATTAAGCAATGTGAACAAATTACTTCCAATTTCCAAACAATTATTCTACACTGGAACAATATTACATATTTGAAACTTTTACGCAAACGTTAATTTTTGAATTGAATTCGCCTATGTTTGAAATAACTTTTTATTATGTGATGAATAAGTTTAATTATCTTTCATTTAGAAATTTTCTACCTTGAGTAATAATTATAAAACAATTAAAAGTGCTGAAAAAGTTCTTTACAATTCATTACGGTTTCATAATTGCTCTGTATGCAAACGAATATTCTTTCATCTTCTTACTTTGATGCAGAAGTTAAACAAGAATTTATATTCATGTGATGTGAGGTGTGGATATAAATTATGAAAAGTAAGTACTTGTAATAAAGTAATGCATTTCATTTACATATATAAGATTTTTTTAGATTACGCTGTAGGTTTAACCTTGACCCTAAGAATATTTTTCCGCAATTTAAAAAGTACTTTGCAACATATAATGTTGTAATTAAAAATTAATTATATTCACATTCCATTTCCTTCAATGTAGATTAGCACGAAACCAAAATTTATTCTTCCATGTCACAATCATCCTTCCTATACATTCTATTTTCGTCTCGTCCACAATGAGGAATTTAAATTCAGAAAATGGTGTCCTCTACCTTCTACCATAGCAACAAATTAAAATATGGATCACTTATATTAAAACTAGACTTTAAAACTGTATGGTAAGGACTAACAAAGTTTTAAAAAAATATTACTTTTTACCCTTGGTAAGGGAGGTATACGGATCGTGCTAAAATTCGCATATCGAGATTTTGGTAAAAAACCACGTTTTAAGGTTCCTAGAATTAAATTTTAACATTTTCACGATGATGTCTGCGTGTATGTGTGTGTGGATCCTCCACTCTAACTCAAATACTATCATTCAGAAAATTTTAAAACCTTGTATTTCGAACATTTTCTGTGATGGAAAGAGCCCATTAGATTTTGGTGAAAATCGGATAACCGGAAATAATACTTTACTAGAAGCTCAAAATAGTTTTTCTTCGAAAAATACTTTTAAATGTTATTTTTTCGAGATTAATGCTATTATAAAAATTAAAGATTATTAAATTTTCTGTAGATTTGCATTAATACTTTTTCTATATATTTTATGGATAAATTTATAAAATTATCTATAAATTAAATCCCAGAGCCTACGCTTTAAACAACCAAAACGCAGTTATTGAAATGTATGTAACTGACAGATAAATGTCACTATCAAAGAACTAATCATTTCAAAATAATATTAGTAATGTTTTAAAAAGAAAAAAGTAAATAGAACAATAGACAGTTTCCAGCATAACTAAATATGTAGGTATGTATTTAGATTAACAAACATTAACGATTCAAAAAAAATGTTTAAGCTAATACTCATTTTTGGATTAGTGAATTCTATTCTATCCCGGTATTTAAAATTTAATCTTCATTTTATTATAGCTCCGGTAGATCAACGGTTAGAGCAACGCCTCATGTCATGAGTGCCCTCGGGGCTCTGGGTTCGAATCCCACTAAGGCATGGATGTGTGTGAATGTGAACCCACTTTGTAATTGGGATTTAATCCTGTTGAGAGATTTAAAAAAAGGCAGTAACTTGGATTAGATTAGACTATATTTTAAGATATAAACTGTCAAAATTAGAGTAAAATTCGCTAATCCAAAAATAAGGATAGACTTAATCTTTTTTGTGACTCGGGCTGTAATGGCGGGAAGTATTGTGTTGGCCATACCAGATTGTTAAATATTGGAGTTTTTAATAATTTTTCCGTGTACTCAACCGTAAACAACTATCTACCTTCTTAGCAACAGGTCTGGTAGGTACGTTTTTACGATAGGTATTTTCAAATTGACTATTAAATAAGTTGTAAATTTGTTGCGTTTAATAAATTTTACCTTGACCATGCATCACAGCAAACGTGTTGAAAACAAACACTACCCTTTTGATTAAATAATAATTACCTATTCTTAATAATTTACTTTCACAATAGTTGTTGAGTATACAAAAAATATTTATACGACACGCGGCCGGTAGCTGCATTTACGGTCTTGCCAGTTCACGTACTAGCTTGCCCGTAAATGCTTAGCTACCGGCTAATGATGTAAATAGCTAATATAGTTTGTTTCAAAATATTTGCAAACGTATCTGCCTCGACTTACGCAGCGGGTGGCTTCCTAAATTGGCTTGATGGGTAACATGACAGGGTTGTAACAAAATATTTAAAATCCGGAGCACGAAATATTTGTGTGGAATTTAAAATTTCTCTTGAATTTTAAGAAATACAGAACAAAGAATATTATATTACACCAAATAAATAAAATCAGGGATATTAACTAGCGGGATTTTGAGAAAGTACCGCTACATCACTCCCAAATTTTGCTAATCCTCCCCTGACGCATAAAATCGTAAATACCATGTTGTTTTGCGGTGTACCGCGTCATTACGAAGACAGGTAGATTTGCAAATATCTTGAAACACACCACTTCAACTACGTGACACTTTTTAAATTCTTACTATTTTTTGAAATAAGGTATCCATTTTCAAATAAAGGAATCCAGGAAATAAAGAAACAAATAAAATAAACCAAATAATACTTGTTTGAAATTATGATACTCAGTCAGGGAGAAACCACATGCCTTTGCACGGAAATGAAAGATATGTTGAATGATATAGGCCGCAAAGTGGTAATCAAATCTTGGACTGTAATAAACTTAGTTTTCTAATTCATTATTTTATTAAATTGTTTAATATCAATGCAAATTTTTAATTATTGACCATGAAATTTATCTTAAACATATTTATATATTTTTATAAATGTTGAAATATACAAGCTGTCCCAAAACGTACCGGCAAAATTGGGGATGAATTCCAGAAGTTATTTAGAGTCGAAAAGTTCATAACATATGTACAAGTTATTGTTATTTTATAATTTACGTGGCTAAAATTAGAGATTAACGGATTTCTGAAATACTGATCTAGTTGCCAATATTTGAACATCGTTCTCCGGACCTGACTCTATTAGATTTTTATCTTTGGGGCTTTGGAGTCACATGAAACAGATTGTTTATGCAACTGAAATACACTCGGTAGAAGAATTACGCCAAAGAATATAGTAGGCTGCCGATATTAACTAACAAACCTTATTAAGAACGCAGTGATCTCTTTTGCGACGTGTAGCTTTATGTATCGAACACAATGGAGTTAATTTTGAACATTTCTTGAAAGTAAAAAATTAAAAATGTATTAAAAACAGATTTATTTCGTAAAATTCATTGAACTAAAATTTTAGCCACATAAATTATAAAATAAACTCGTTAACGGTTACGTTTAGGACATGTGTTTATATGAACTCTTCGGCTCTAAATAAGTTCTAGAATTCTTCTTTGAAATATTGCCGGTACATTTTGGGACATTCTGTATAGATCAATTTATGTGACTCCAATTATTATTATAAGCAAATTCCACTTTTTGAGAACAAAGTGAGATGAACAATTACTCATAAAATTATTAACAAAAATGATTACGGTTAAATGAATAACTATAAGGGTTACGAAAACTACAGATCACTTTCAATTTAGATGATGTTTCATAAAAAAAAAGATATAGCGTAGGATCCTATTACAATACAAATCATAATGAACATTTTTGAAAATTTTTTTTGAATTCAAATTACCTGCATTATATTTATTTCTGAGACCGGATTGCCAAAAATTCGAAAGTTACATTTCCCTGACAAATTACTAATACATTTAAACGTTTTATTTAAACTTTTATTGAACATAAAAATTTATTGTTGCGTTTTATACATTGTATATATAGTATATTCAATTATATTCCTAACTCGGAGTAGGCTATGAATGGAGAAACGTGTGTCTTACCATTATTGTATCCAAAAGTCAAAATGTCAAAATTGATCTTGAAATGTAATTTTAAGGACAAAAGAGAATAAAGAAGGATACAGTATATTGACATTCGTCGTTTTCTAATTTGTTTCCATTTCTAAAAAAATATTCAAGAAGAAAAGCTTTGATTTGTTCAAATAACATTTTTGACAATATCTCATATCAAATCGACATTTAATTAAATATTTTTAAATTGTAGTAAAAGTTTCTGAAGCTAAGGAAGTTTATTTGTAGGAAATTTCTTGGATTCAAGCTTCAATTGATTAAATTTATATTTAATGCTTTATTGTTAAATTTGACAAACGTTTCGGCCTTGAATAACAACTTATGATTGTGTGAAACAGGCTTAAATGTACACAGAAACAATTACGTGACACGAACGTGACCCACTCGGCGTGATCGGGCGTGAGTGCCAAAATAAAATCGTGATCGGGCGTGAGTGCCAAAATAAAATCGTGAGCGTGAGTGATCGTGAATCAAACATAAAATGTCGTGCGTGATTGGTCGTGATTACATTTTTAGTAACGTGAGCGTGCGTGATCGTGAACAAAAAGTTACTCACGTGCCCACCTCTACCTCGGTTATACCCCGAGTTCAAGGAAAACAACTAAAAGTGGAGAATGTCGTGTACTCTTGGTTTCTGCAACAGAGACATACACAACATGCTTTTAAAAAGTCTCAATATTTTTATACCCAATGGGCTACTCGCGTGCCATTTTTTTATTTAATATTTTTTGTAACACGAAGGGGTCGGAAGATGATACTACTGCTTCTTATACTGCTTACACACTGACTGACTGGTGGACGCCTGGGATGATTGGCATCCACGAATTAGTGAGAAGGATTTCGTGAGAAGGAACAACACACATCCACTAACACTTTACACTTGATGAACACTACGATTTATGGACATGGACATTTTTTTATCTTTACTGACTACCGTTATATTTACTGATTAACTTCTAAATGTTTTAGCTAAAGTTTTATTTGCATGATTATATTCCGTAATCCAGCGGGCGGGCGTTTAGCACGCGTCCCAAAACTAAAACACTACATATTCAAAACAAAACACGTCTGCACGACTCGACAAACTCATCTAGACTCTTACATGTTTACTCCATGAGTAACTAAAGTCGACTCTTTAAAACAAAGCGCTATCTTCGGGACAGGATGATCTTAGGGGTACAGGGTGCTTAGGCTAGGGCATTCAAATTCACGCACGTATACATAATAATTTCTAAACTTAATGATCAACAAATAAACGTCGTGACTATCATAATATGATAAGACTTTCTAAATACATTTTGAAGAGACGATAAAAACTTGCTACCCATATTTTTTCTTTTGGCAAAATTTTCATTAATTGGCCAGACAAAAATTTATAAAATTTTAATATTTAAATTACCGCCATGTATGACGTAGAATTACGCCGAACCAATGAATGGCCGTAAAGCAATAACATCAGTACGTCCAACAGCAACTGCATGTGCGGGTAATTTAAACATGACAGATCATCTGTTTGACGTTTGAATAATAGTTTGGAGGTTAATATTTTCGTTTGTCATTTTAAACTTGTACGAGTATAAGCTAAGTTAAAATCCTTCAAAATTCTGCTTAACAAATCGAAATACGTAACAGAAACCATGCAAATTGTAAATAATAAAGAAGAGAGACAGTGACAGAAAAATGAACTAATGACAAAATCAAATTAATACTTGCACTCGCTCGCCATCTACAGGTTACATTCTTAAATATGCATCTTTCTCCAGTTCAAAATAATGACGTCAAAGAAAATCTTCTTTCTTAATTTATAAAAAACAACTATTTTTTTTAACTAAAATTTATATTTTTACATACGTTTTCAACTTTACTTTAGGTATTTAGTGATAGATATCAGATTTTCAGTACCACGCAAGTAGCTTATTATACACCAATTTAGAGAAAAGGAACCAATTTGTGATTTATGGCAAGCAGAGGTTGGTTACAAAGGTTTCAGTAATGATTTGGAATCTTTAAAAATAACGGGTAAAAACTTTCCAGTGACGAAACAGCTTTGGAAGAATTCCGAATTGAGTTGCAAAAGATAATAAATATCTTGGTTTACGAGGTAACAATAAAATTTATAAGTCAGACGAATTTGAACTATTTTGGCGTTTTGTCCCTGACAATGCTGACGAGAAAGCAGTACCCGGCTAAAATTACCAAGAAAAAATTACCTTTATGTTTTGTAGCAATACAAACGACAATCAAAAGGTTAAAATTCTCGTTATTAGTAAATCTCGCAATTCAAGAGCATTTAAGAATACACATCTGTTTGTATGCTATTACGATCAAAAACGCGCGTGGATCACTAAAGATATTTTCAAGGATTGGTTCTATAAAGAGTTTGTGCCGACTGTTTCTGCAATGTCTGAATGCAGGGCTTAAGTATCAGTTAAGCTGATTAAAAAGTCATGGTCTAAGATGATCAAAAGATGATAGGGGCGGAGAAGAAGAAGAAGATGGTGTTTCTTTACACATTACAGCATTTGTTAACAACAAACAACAACTTGTAAACACAATTAAAAGAATCAGTCTCACAAGTGAAAGAGAAGTACAAACATGTGCTTAAATTTAAGTTATTAAAAAATAAATTTGATGTTTCCATAATTCGAAAGAATTCGACCTACAGATAACGTACTCATTACTGCTTTTTTTTCACTACGGGGAGGCCGATTAGTTTCTTATTTTCCCAGGTCGGTCCAAAGACCCAGTCTGTCCCTGGCTATCAACATCTAAAATGAGTAAAAAAGTGAATGGGATTCATCCACAAGTAAAAAAATCTGATGTGGCCAGCACATTACCTTCCGTCATTTATATGAGGCATTTACGAATATTCTACCGGTGAACTGTTACCGGCAAACAGCTGTTTATCAGGTTATAGCTACCGGAATCGATATTTTAAGAATGCAAGTAGTAAACAGGGGTAGATCCATAACCTATAAAAATTTGAAATAGGTTAGAAATTTAATGTAGTTAACAAACTGAGCAAAGTCCTACTTTGAACACATTTCCAGTTTTAGCGCGCGCTGCGCTTTGCATCACTACCTTTTTTTGAGATTATATTCTTCATGAATTCGGTAGATAGATACTGTACAATTTTCGTACACGGCTACTTTTTACCACTCGTGTTTTCGTACACAGTCGGTAGATGCGGTATCTACCGGTAGAAATTTCATTGAAAGTTCCTTGTAAAAGATTCTAAATTTCTTATATACATTACCTTTCGACAGTTGTAAAATTATAATACAAATATACTACGAATATGTCAATTGACACTGACATCTTTCAATCAGAATTTTCTCAATAAAGTAGCTGTTTCTAGCATAGCTAGCTAATTTATGAAATTTAATTTTCTTTATAATTTTATAGCTCTATATCCATTTAATATGAAGTATAAAATGCAGTCAAATCGTATACAGAATACAATGTTCTTTAATATTTATAATAACATTAAATGTGAAAAAATGATATTTAATATCGTTTTTTCAAGGAAAACTGTTAAAATCTTCAATTGAGGGTACTTCCGGTTATCCAATTATAACCAAAATCTAATCAGCTCTTCATATGGATGCAACGAAGAGGAATACGAAAGAATTATAATTTTTGGAATTGTAGTTTTAGTTATCGTAGACGAAAATTTTGTTACACACACACACACACACACACACACACACACACACACACACACACACACATCCACACATCCACACATCCACACATCCACACATACACACACACACACACACACACAAACACACAAACACACACACACACACACACGCACGCACGCACGCACGCACGCACGCACGCACGCACGCACGCACGCACGCACGCACGCACGCACGCACTCACGCACGCACGCACGCACGCACGCACGCACGCACGCACGCACGCACGCACGCACGCACGCACGCACGCACACACACACACGCACACGCACACGCACACGCACACGCACACGCACACGCACACGCACACGCACACGCACACGCACACGCACACGCACACGCACACGCACACGCACACGCACACGCACACGCACACGCACACGCACACGCACACGCACACGCACACGCACACGCACACACACACACACACACACACACACACACACACATACACACATACACACACACACACACACACACAACACACACAACACACACACACACACACACACACACACACACACACACACACACACACACACACACACACACACACACACACACACACACACACACACACACACACACACACACACACACACACACACACACACACACACACACACACACACACACACACACACACACACACACACACACACACACACACACACACACACACACACACACACACACACACACACACACACACACACATACAGACATCATCGTAAAAATAGTAAAATCGTATTCTAGGGACCCTAAAACGTGCTTATTCATCAAAAACTCACCACCGAATTTTTTGACCAAAGACAATACCTTCCTTACCTAAAGGTGACGGAAGGTAAAAATCTGATGTGGCCAGCACATAACCTCTCGCCAGATATTTTACCTGGTTGTACGCATTGAACGAAAAATATTTTTAAATACAAATACATATATTCATGTCTCACTACAAAATAATTCTCACATATATTTGCAAAATCTATGGAATATTTTAATATAAATTGTGTACAATACAACATTTTCTTTACATTCAATATCTTAAAATTTTCTTTTTCTACTTTCCTTTTCTTTTTCTTTATATTCGTCATTTTTTCGCAAATTCCTTTTATATTCTTTTTTTACGTATATTCTTTTGCGTTGTTGACTTTTTTTTTTATTTTCATTAGTGTTGCCGCCGAGACGAGATTTTTCTTGACCTCGTCTTGTCTTGAGTAAATTTTCGAGATCAAGATCCAAATAAGTTTCAAGGTCAAATACTCGATCGAGACGAGATTACCAATTCTTGACGAGATTAGGCGAGATCTTGATCTTGAAAAACTTATTAATTATACATACACAAGTTTCGATTATTTATTTCATTTCATCAGTACTGTACATAATACTAGGCAGTTTTATTATAAATACATTTATACAATTTTCATTGAGATTGACACATCTATTACCAATTTTTGAAACTTTAAATAAGTTGAATTTTCTACAAAGCAACCTTAACATGACCTCTGCTGATCTCTCAACTTAACAGTGTCAGCTGTTACCATCCGCAGATAATAAATGCCAAGACACATTTTTGTTTTTATTTGATTTGTTTTTGCACCCCGGGACAATGTATCCCAACCATATTTTTTTTTATTTGGCTATGAGAGATGACAGTATGACATAAACAACTTTGAAGTTAGTTGACCATATCATCAACATGTAAATAATAATTACAATTGCTGAGTTATCGTGAAGGAATTATCAGACGAGGAATGAAACGTCCTATTCTTCACAAAAAGTTTTATTAACACACATTTTGTGAAGAAAATGACGAAGTTTCATTCCTCATCTGACATGTAAATAATTTAACAGGGCAATTCTGACCTCTCACTCTAATCATGCGCACACCACCAATGAAAATGGTCTATTTGCTTGCAATTTTGATAAACTCCAAACGCGTGACGTCAAAATCGAGCGGGAATTACAAAACCTGAAATATTCTTGAAATACGTATCCGATTTGTAAGTGTGGCCGTGATCAAAAATTCACATAATCAAACTTAAGTTTGCACCCAGATGATATTTATTTAAATTCCCCGATAATCCGATTTGTTCACCACGACCACACTTACAAACCGGATACATATTTCAACAATATTTCAGGTATTGTAATTCCCGCTCGATTTTGACGTCATCGCTTTCGAAATGTATAGGAAAAAATTTATTATTTTTATCTTCCTAATATTTTAAGAAAATAACAATGTATTTTATAAATATAGTACGTACTCGTATTGTGTTTTATTCGTATAGACATATGTATTTATATTTACCATACACTTTTTACTGAGTTTATTCATTCTGGGACATACGTATTAAAAACAAGAGACAAAAAATTGTGAAATCAGAATAAAAAATACAACTCTCGTGTTTAATTATACATTAATTAGTATTGTAGGATGTGTACAGAGTTTATGCGGTATGAGGGCAGATCAAAGATGACTTGACTTAACAAGTTTATTAAAACAGAATGGAAGTTTCACGGTTACACCTGAAATCGCATGAAATATATTACAGACAGACAAGTCACAGGTCTAAACATGTTACGCATTCACATGTCCAATGCGCTAATGCGCAAATGCAATACGTCCGAGCGAACGAATCTTAACGAATTTGCACGACAATAGCCGAAAAGTCGAGATCGTCGAGATCTCGACCTCAAGATCGAGATTGATTTTAATTTTGTTGCTCAAGATCAAGATTGGTTTTAATAATAATAAAAAAAATGTCGAGATCGAGATAATGTAAAATCTCGACAAATCTTGTCTCGCGGCAACACTAATTTTCATAATCTTCATAATGATGTACAAATATTTTTGACAGTGGCATACAAATATTTTTGACAGTGACATTTATGTGTCAATTACAAACATTTGAATTTCTTCCCTTGAAGTAGTTTGATCTGAGAATTGTTACATCAAATTATTTTATATACATTTCTTTATCTCTACATCTATAGAAAATATAATAATGAATTTATATTTTTCGAATAAAAATTTAACGTTCTTTAATATAAGTATTTGCATAAATTTTCGATAAATAATATTTACATGATTTTTTTGTTGTAACTACTACTTCCGGTTGTGAAATTGTTACCAAAACTTAATCAACTGTTCCCATTATTGTTAGATTGAGGAATCCGTAGTTAAATATGTCTTTAGTCTCAAAGTATTTAAGAAATCGTGGATCCAACATCCACACACACATCCACACATCCACACACACATCCACACACACATATACGGACATCATCGTAAAAATGTTTTAATCGGATTCTAGGGACCTTAAAACGTACTTATTCACTAAAATCTGGTTATGCGACTTTTAGCATAAATCCAATACCTCTCTTAGCGAGAGGTAAAAATTGTACGTCTATGTACGTGAAATTTATTCATCTTTGATTTTACATTTCATGTCCATTTTTTTTTTTCTATAATACTGGAATTAGCTCGTACAACTTTATCCCATTTTTTTTTATTATTATTTTAAATGTTTAAAATGTATTCCCAAAAGCTCTTCTATTTCCGTTACTCGGAAATTTTCTTTTTTGTAAGCTTTATCATATTCATCATCTTCTGTAAATTCAAATTCAAATTAGACACATATTTATTTTGTTTCTATTGTTCTAGATGCGAATGGTCTACCTTCAAATATGCAAGCTGAAGAGCATCCAGTAGCATTGTGGCTGCAGTCTCTTCGAGCACATGGTTTACAGCCTCCAAAACGGAATCTAGTGTCTCCTCTTCCTTCTGAACCGGAGCCACTAACTTCCGGAGCACCGGAAACTACTACATGGGAAGACTTACCGGAAGTCGCTGCCCACACTGCCCACCAACAAGGATATGGTAAGTCGTAGAGAAACATACCACAGTAGGAAATTAAAGTACAAAAGATTTCATCGTCCGAATGAGTACTAGCCATTACATCCAAATAGAATACTAAGATGTTAAAACCGCGCCAAAACAAATGAATTATAATAACTTTATACTACTGAGTTTGTTCCGAAAGTTTGTTGTTTCTGTAGCCTACATAATGAAAAAATCTGGTGTGGCCAACACAATACTTCCCGAGTCACAAAAAAGATTATTTTTGGATTAGCGAATTTTACTCTAATTTTGACAGTTTATTTCTTAAAATATAGTCTAATCTAATCCAAGTAACTACCATTTTTTAAAGCCTTCAACAAGATTAAATCCTAATTACAGAGTGGGTTCACATTCACACACATTCATGCCTTAGTGGGATTCGAACCCAGAGCCCCGAGGGCATTCATGACATGAGGCGTTGCTCTAACCATTGAGCCACCGCAGCTATAATAAAATGAAGATTAAATTTTAAATACCGGGACAGAATTCACTAATAAAAAGTATTATAGAAAATTTAATAATCTTTAATTTTTATAACATTAACATAACATAACATTAATCTCAAAAAATAACATTTAAAGGTATTTTCGAAGAAAAACTATTTTAAGCTTCTAGTAAAGTGCCATTTCCGGTTATCCGATTTTCACCAAAATCTAACGGGTTTTTTCCATTACAGAAAAAGTTCGAAATACAAGATTTCAAAATTTTCTGAATGATAGTATTTGAGTTAGAGTGGAGGATCCACACACACATACACACAGACATCATCGTGAAAATGTTAAAATTGGATTCTAGGGATCTTAAAACGTGGTCATTTACCAAAATCTCTATATGCGATTTTTAGCACGATCCCTATACCTCCCTTACCAAGGGTAGCGGGAGGTAAAGAATTTCATATATAGAAATCGAATTTGTTCCTCCTGTACATAAGTACACTGTTTATAATTACTTAACTTAATTAAAGTTTGTAATTGTACAAGGCATGTACTTTATTTCAATTATAAATAATTTCTGCTTGTTTCGAAACTTAGTTAACGACATAATGATTTACTCGCTTACATTGAAACTTGATATCTTGGGGAGCAATTTTTGTCATATTCAATTAAATTTTAACAACCACTTACATCAGTAATTAAAGTAGATAATCAATACGAAAATTGCTTTAATTTCAATCCAACTTTGCAATCCGCATAGATTTGGCAAAGCAAAAGCAGTTAGATTTGAAAAAGTTAAAACGAAAGGGATAAATTTATTATATTTTAAAAAGCAAATGAAATTCATGTTAATTAAAATGTAAAATTTTATATTTTATATAAGAGAAAGAAGAACTTAAATAAACACATTAGAATTCGAGATACAATAAAACATATTTTACTTTTTGATATACGCGGGAAGACTGGAGAAAGAAGTTATTATTTTTCCTTTTAATTAAAATCCCCCTGAACTCTAACTTACTTTTAACTTCTTAATCAACGATATTTTTTTGACATGAGCTGATCGAGTATATAAAGAACGAGTATCTAAAGGGTTTATAAAACGAGTCACATATTATACTTTTTCTATAACTGCAAATGAAAACAACAGAAATACAGAAACATACTTTTTAGTTTACTTATTTTGGACAATAACTGCTGTCAGTTGCTTTCCACGTTAAATATTATTATTATTATTATTATTAATAATAATAATAATAATAATAATAATAATAATTCTTTATTTACTTAACAGGATCTATCCCAATTATAAAGTAATATAATTACATGCACTAGTGAAGTTAACTTCAGCTCGTACTTATTGAATCAGTTTTTAGTTATTGGTAGCTTATCCCCGTGTCGAATACGCTCTAGATCACAGCTTATTAAGTTGTTCATCACGATAACACGCCCCCCCCCCCCTACAAGTGCTGTCTTATGAATTGTTTTCCATTAGTCTCCATATGGTTTCCTAGGTTATTGTTAATTGTAAAAGAAATCATTTTTCACTACGATTACGAGTTTCAAGATATTTGCAAATCTACGTACCTTCGTAATGACGCGATTCACCGCAAAACAGTATGGTATGTACGATCCTATGCATCAGGGGAGGATTAGCAAAATTTTGGAAAACGATGTACAGATACTTACTCAAAATTCCACTAATTAATATATTTGGTTTTATTTATAATTTGTGAAAATTTAGTGTAATGTCATATTCTTTGTTGTGTATTTCTTAAAATTCAAGTGAAACACTAAATTCCACACAAATATTTCGTGTGTTGGATTTCAAATATTTTGTTACAACCCTGTTATGTTACCCATCAAACCCATTTAAGAAGCCAGCCGCTGCGTAAGTCGAAGTAGGTACTTTTGCAAATATCTTAAAACAAACTATACAAATACTGCATCTACTGCATCGTTCCAGATAAAATGCAACATAGGTTGTTCAAAGTTGTCAATGTCATCAAGTTTTAAAGATGTTTACTACAGAAGAAAAATTTCGAATGCGATTACTTGGTACAATACTGGTTATAGTTTGAGAAATGTTTGTGATATGTTTGCGAATCCTGAACGTCCTAGACCAGATCCTTCTAAAGTTTCGAGAATATTTACAAAATTTAAAAGTGAATAAAATAATTTATGCCTCACTAAAGTATTATGAACTGTTTATTGCTAGGATACGGTGTATATAAACATATCTATAACAACCGGGGCATTATATGAAGGCATAGTAGTTCATTATGCCCTCATTATAATCCGATAATTGTTTATGGACTTTAAATTAGAAATAATATGAACGGTACATAATGCACATTATTTTCTTTTTAATTATAGTTCATTACAATAATAATAAGGATTAATTACAACAAATAATACGTTAATTGATTACAACAATTAATATAATAAGAAAACAGCTTTGAAAGCACAACACAGATATCATTTTTAACTTAATTATAATACTTAAAATTGATTATGAAAATTGAAAAAGGCGCTAAATATCAATTTACTTTCACCTTACATGTAAATAGTGAGTACGTCGAATTGCAGACTGCAATGTTTCGCATTGATTTTGGACGGATCACTAATTTTTTTGGGGACGATATTTATCCACGTTTGAATTAATTTTAGATATCATTTTCCGTCACATGTGACACATCTAAAGCAGTACAAACTCTCTAAAATGTACAATATTCAGAAATAAGTGCATAAGAAATAAAGAACTGAGATCTGTCATGTGAAAACGAACCTCAAAATATAATACTTACATCTTATAAACGCGAATGGCATAATTAAGGGAACATTTATACGTTTCTCTTCCTCAAAGTACCTATGGAGAAGCTTTCAAAATAATTTCTTTCCACCGTTTTGATAAAATATTTTCCGAAACATCAAATTCACTCATTCCATCATCTCCAACGATATAGAACGTTGATGTTTTAAAAATAAATAAATGTTGATAATAAACAAAACAATTAAACAACATCCTTAGCAACGCCAAAGCTTAAGCATTATTGTAATAAAAATTATTTTAAATGAAAACTTATTTCACATATTGTAGTGAGACATAAAATCTTCTATGCACCACGAGCGTTACTAAATGATAATGCCCATCGGACGACATTTATCTATCATCGTAACGCCCTTGGTACATGAAATACTATTACTACGTGCAAAAGAAGAAAATAATCAGCTGTCTACAAATTTTTGGCGAAACAAATAAATATTACTTATTTAATTGTTAATGGTGCAGTTATTGAAAACATGTTTTAATTTGTGATTTGATATATTATATTGATTTTTTATTGATACTGCTCTTATTACTTTTTAAATTTATTTATAAATCAGTAAATTATGATTTATGATGACAAGTTCATTTGACATTGACTCCTTTGACAACCTATATTGCATTTTATCTGGAACGATGCAGTATGTGTACTATACGTGCCGTCAAATAAGTATGAACTGGAAATTTCTACAGTGTTGCCAATTCATTTGGGCAATGTTGAAAGTGCTAAGTTATGAAGAAGCGGCAACATCGCAAGACAAGGGACAGAATGCGAAAATGGAAAAAAGTTGTTGAACATCAGTTCATTGTCATTTGACGGTGAGTATAGTATCCATGGTAATACATTAATAACAGAATAGTAAATATTGCATCTTAGCTGAAACTTATAGTATTGGGTTTGCGTTCACCTATCTCCGAAATTAAAAATTTTCTTGGTGGTTGGTGAAGAACTGAAAGCTACAGTAAACAGTTGTTTTGAGAAGATCAAGAGCAGAATACGAATTTCCTGGTTAGCATATAAGCACTGGGACCTGAAATACCGGTGGAATAAGTGCATTAAAAAATAAAAACAAACTCAACCCAAAAGCTGTATATTTTCATTGTTAGGCCGCTAACTTTTCTACTGACCCTTGTATTATACTATTGATTGGAAACTTTGTATTTGTGTCATAAAATTTTTATACATCCCTCAAGATTGAAAGAATTTCCAGTGTCTCCCAAATTGTATTCAAATATTATTTTGGAAGGTGAACATTTGGCTAATCAATTTAGCATGTCCGAGTGTGAATAAATGACTATTATTTTGATATTTTTATATAAACACACGTATGGCGTATGGCCGGTTACACCAACATAATTTAAATTTTGAGCTTTGCTTCAATTCACAATATTGCATCGAATTGAATTATTTGCATTGCTGTCATAAATTGAATTTGCGTTTTTTGTTTGTTTGATTGTTTAAGTTTGCTTAAAATATAAGCATTGTTGATACAACCGGGCATTATCCTGACAGTACTTTCGAACTGAGGTACCACAGTTTCGATCTGAACATAAAGAGATAGGAACAGCAACAGCGCGTTAACTTTTTTACTTTTTGATAAAATATTGTAAGTGCGTGCAGCCGACGCCACTGAGTCTAGCGAGCACGCGGTCGACGCCGCTGGTCGAACGTTTCTAGAACGTAAACTTTTCAAAAAGAAATTACGTAATTGCCGCTCGCCGCAGGCGACTGACGTGTGTGCGGCGTGAACGTTAGTGAAGTCGGTCGGAAGATGGAGAGAGTTAGTCAGTTGTAGGTAGACTGTTGAATGGTGATATAAATAAACAGTGACATAAAAATAGTGATATACATTAATATCGCGTAGACATTCTACAACAGTCTGCAATCGACCGGCATTCTAAAGCTGGATTTATAAGTGGCACAGCTCACAGAAATAATTTAGCATAGCATTGCATAACACAGCATTTATTTGGGGGATTTATAAATCGCATAGAAACAGAGTAATGAAGTTGTTGGTTATATACATTTGTTGATATTTTTGTTTGTAAAATTGTTAATAGACGAAGAAACTCTACTAAGGGCCAATCTTACAATTACTGGTTAAAATATGAACTTCCAATTAAATAAACAACCCTGAAACGAAATAAACTGTCAAATAACAAATTTATACCATCAATAATTTGATATATTGTTCACTTTTCTGTAAGTCGAAATTTTAACGAGGGATTATAAAATTAACCCTAATTTCAATAATAAGTAATATATTAATTATTTAATGCTCAATGTTCAACTCTCTCGTGGCGCTTAATTCAAATACTAAACCGAACTGTCACGAAATACCACGAAAATACCCGACGCACACACAACGCATAGGAAAATGAACATTGGTCCCTGTGCTATGCTGCTATGCTAAATTATTTTCTATTCGTCGCTGTGGGCTGTGCGAGTTATAAATGGATGTACGTTCAAATTCTGTGCTATGCGATGCTAAATTATTTCTATGCACTGTGCGACTTAAATCCAGCTTTAGATAGGAATGCGTGAAGAAATAAATAGAAATAGTAAAATAAATATACATTTGGTGAAATAAATATCGTATAAATAAATAGTCTTATTGTTTAAATAAATAATCTTAGTATGTAAGTATTTTTAATGTCATAAAATTTTTATAATTATGTTTGTTTAATCTTAGTGATCGTTATTTTTAATATATTTTTAATATTTATTTACCATTTAATAAACATTTATATTAATTAATAATATTTCTCTAATTTTTACACTCATCCAAATAAATAAACTGTCCAACATTTAAATTACACATACATGACAAAATGTATGCTTTATTCGTAGTGAAATAGCTTGTATTTTAAATTATAATTTATTTTATATGCTTCAGCACATACTTTTATTTTCATGACTTTTCAGCGGAAACCATGAGATATTTTATTGTTTTCATAAATTATGAAGCAGTTGAAGTTACAAAGTATGCTATGGAAATTTTTAAATTTACTGCTCTGAATGTATATTAAATTAGTTATAAAATACATTTTATATACCGTTTACAATTTTGTGTTACAAAATGAAAGATGTAATTTTTATTAATGTAGTTTCTTTTGATACAAAAAATGTTTTGCATTAAATACCTACGCCTTCGTACATTTATTTTTATTAAAAACATACCGACAATATTAATTGTAATTTCAATTTTTTATTTGTATATTATACCTATATCAGACCAATAAACAAAAAAAATTCGTTTACTTATATTATTCATACTATATTAATTTTACGTAATTTTTTTTTATTTGTAAGCATATTCGTAGATCAAAATAAAAATCTGATGTGGCCAACACATGACCTCCCGTCAATTCCATTTTTGAAATAGCAATGAAGTGAAGTATCACTTCCGGTTGATCGTTCGTAAACAAAATCTAATTTGTTGTCCCAATAAATAGAAAAGTCTGTAATACCCAATTTTAGATTATATTTTATTGTTTTTCCTCGAAAATTTGTTAAGAGCTCCAAATTAAGTACCACTTCCGGTTTATCATATAGGTGTGTTAAATACCAAATTTGAGAAGTTTTGGATCTTGCTTTAATATATTTTTTCAAGCAAATCTGTTTATAGCTTTCTGTATAGTATCACTTCCGATTTATCAATTTTAGAAAAAATCTAACATGTCATTCCTATTAATATAAAAGTCTTATATACCAAATTTGAAAAATTTCGATTGTATCAATATATTTTTTAAGAAAATCTGTTCAGGCTTAAAATAAAGTATCACTTCCGGTTTATCAATTACCTATATCCAATATCTAATATGTTGTTCTCCTTCATATAAAAGTCGTAAACACTAAATTTGACAAGTTTTGGAGTATATCATAATATATTTTTCACGAGAATGTGTTCAGAGCTTCAAGTAAAGTATCACTTCTGGTTGATTAATCTAATATGTTGTTTCCCAAGATATAAAAGTCTTAAATACTAAAAAAAAAAGTTTTGTATTATATTTTAATATAATTTTTCATTAAAAACTGTTATGGGCTTCATTTATCTAATTTTACCCAAAACTAATCAACTCGTAACATGAATGCAGAAAGCTTAAAGACAGAAAATAGATATATTTGGAAGTTTGTTATAAGAGTTATCGTTAACACATATACACACACAAACAGACATCATCGTAAAAATAGTAAAAACGTGTTGTGGGGACCCTAATTCGTGCTCATTTACTGAAAACTCACCATCGAATTTTTGGCGCGATTACATTATCTCCCTTACCTACGGTATGACATGGCATAACTATGATATGGTCGGATATCAATATTTTTTGATATGTTTTACTTCATTCTGCTCAGCAAACGAATAAAATTTTATTACAAGTCTAACTTAATAAAATCTTCTTCAATATTCTGAGTAAATAAATATAAAATAATATAAGTACAAGTTAATCTATTAAGATAAATAAAGCAAATAGAATATTAAATGTACATATTTGAATATTAATTTGATTTGAAATAAGTGGAAATGAAATATAAATGGTTAATGTTACCATATAATTAAACCTTTGTATGTATAAAAAGTAATTTGTAACTTCGCATCATATAACATTAATGTTCATTAAATATTAATGTACTTTTTCCGATGTTATTATACAGTTACTTTCAGTATTTTTTTTTCTCCTTATTCAATATAGTATACTCCGTATCAAGTTTGAAAATTATTATTTTACTATGTAGATGAAGTACCTACATAATTTTCAGAGCAGCCACAATCAAATTCTGAAAACCTCTGATTCAAGTGATACTCTTTCAATTTAGATGAGATTTCATTAAACATTTTTTTTGAAAAATATTTAATAGGGGATTCCGCAATATTTTAAATATAATTTTATCTTAACATATAAGAAAAACTAAGACTGTCGGTGAAAATCCAGTGAAAAAATTTTTCTTAATAAGCGAGTTATGGTCCCCCAAAAATTGAAAATATAGATGTGACGTCACGAATATAAGTTTTTATATCAAACTGTTTTCTTCATGGGCCTAAATATTCTTGAAATATATGCTATTTCTAAATTATATTTATAAAAAATAATTGAATATTATTATACTGTACAAGTCTACATGATTTATAACTGGAAGAGTATTTAAATTATTAAGTTTAATGCAAAACATTTATATTCAAATAAAAACTGTTGTAGTACTGGATTGATAGCCACACCTTCGCTATTTGAATTTCTCTACTTCCATTGGTACTAGGCTCCTCCCCAAACTTGCTAGTAATATATATGGAATTCATACGAGTGACGAGCTGCTATAACAAAAAAAAAACCTTAATTTCCGAAGTATTTCAATTATATCGTTTTATTTCTTTATTAATATTCATTATTAAGCATATACTTTCAATATTTTTTTCTAATTTCTCTTAATTCAATTGCGCTGTAGTCCCATATTGAGAATTAAAGAAATATTAATTTAAAACCAACATTTTTATACGAAAAAATCTATTGTATAAGTATTGATTTTAATTTAATTTTTTTTAAAAATTTTAATTAAAATATAGGTGCAACCGGCCAGTAGTCAGGTAAAATATTATTTTCTTATTCAAAATTTTTCCGGAAATTGCAGATTGCAAATATTATTAAATAACACTAAATCAAAATACGAAACATGGCGACAACAAATTTGCCGCAGTCGTGTTGCGGTATTTGCACCGATTTACCCTTTAATGAAATTTGGGGCTTGCAGGGTAGTTTACGAGCCGCCGAGGCCAGGACGGGGAAGTTATTCGGACAGCGGACGTCGGGTAATCTGGTCCCCAGACATTTTAACCGCAGTGAAGATTTTATGCGGTTACCAGGATATAATTATGGCCAAGGATTTAACTGGATAAACTTAAAGTTGAACGTCTGCTCCTCGGATTGAGGATTGAAGTTAGCAAATTAACAAGGAAAATATTTTTTTTTGAAATTATATAAAACTCTGTAAATACTACCACAAATTTTATAAAAAGATTCAAGTAACCTACACATTATCACTCGTCAATTCTTTTTTAAACATTTTAATTTTAATAATACTTGGTTTTATGTTTCACAATTATTTTATTAGATTACTAGTTTCGCTATAACATTAGCATCATCAGATCTTCTTTATCGTTTAATTATAAATATATATATATATATATATATATATATATATATATATATATATATATATATATATATATATAATATATATATATATATGTCTTTTTTAAACGTTTTCCATTTTTATTGTTCACATAAATTTAACAATTTTATATTTACGTACACTATTTTTACTGTTATACAGGGTGTCCCATAACTTCAGATAAATATTAGAAGGGCATATAGTTCTTAATGTCCTGATTACGGAACAAAAAGAATTTTTTCAAAATTCAAAAATTAGTTTTTGAGGTTTTTGAAGGAAACAGTTTTGGGACACTGGTTGAATAGGTAGTTTTAATATTAAATATTACGTTGTATTATAGATTTTTTTTCATTACATAAACATCTCCCAAACTTAATTGGTGTGACAAAGCTTTACGTAATTCCATAAATTTATTTCATTGTTAAATTATTTTATGTAATAGTTATAACTAATTCCAAATATTATAGTATCCAGGGGTACAAAAAATGTTCTTCTTAAGTGAACTACCCTTAATTATAGGAATTTTGAAAAAATTCTTTTTGTTCCGTAATCAGGACATTAAGAACTATATGCCCTTCTAATATGTACCTGAAGTTATGGGATAGCCTGTATTTTCTTCATGCTTTCATACCCAGCGGTCGCGATTAGGGTTGAACATAGAGATTTAACATGTGAACTTAGTTTTATGCAATTTCCTGCTCTTCTGTTCATTTTGCGGTTAAAACTTTAGATTGCAAAGTTGTTCAGAATTAAAAGTTGTGCATAAAACTGTTTTTACATTTTGTACTATATTTTGTTCATCATAATTTTTAATAAAAAATCTGATGTGGCCAGCACATTACCTTCCGTCAGTTCTATGTATTTTGTACAAATTCTATACAGAAAGTTTTTTTGCAAATGATTCCATATTTCCAGTACGTTACCTTCAGTCAATTCTATGTATTTTGTACAAACTCCATACAGAAAGTTTCTTGTAAGATTCTATATATTTCCAGTAAAATTATAACTCAAACACTTTGACACTGGCATTTGTCAATCAGAATTTTCTTAATGTAGTAGATGGTTCCATGTTGGTTGCTTTGTGAAATTTATTTTTTTTTTATAATTTTTTAACTCTATATCCATTGAATATGAAGTATAAAATGTAATCAAATCGTATAGAGAATAAAATATTCTTAAATATTTCTAATAACATTAAATGTAAAAGAGTGATATTTAACAGCATTTTTTCAAGAAAAACTGTTAAAATCTTTAAATTAGGATACTTCCGGTCCACCAATTATAACCAAAATCTAATCAGCTCTTCATATGGATCCAAAGAAAAGGAATACGCAAAAATTATAATTTTTGGAATGGTGGTATTGAAGTTATGCGAGCCGAAAAAATCGTCACACACACACATCCATCCATCCATCCATCCATACATACATACATACATACATACATACAGACATCATCGTAAAAGTAGTAAAATCGTATTCTAGGGACCCTAAAACGTGCTTATTGATTAAAAACTCATCATCGAATTTTTTGACCAAAGACAATATCTTCCTTACCTAAAGGTGACGGAAGGTAAAAATTGATGTGATCAGCACATTTGCATAGCTGGTTTATGAAATGAATTTTTTAACTCAATATCCATTGAATATGAAGTATAAAATGTAATCAAATCGTAGACTAAAATATTCTTTAATATTTATAATAACATTAAATGTAAAAATATGATATTTAACAGCATTTCTTGAAGAAAAACTGTTAAAATCTTCAAATGAGGGTATTTCCGGTCGACCAATTATAACGAATATCTAATCAGCTCTTCATATGGATGTAATGAAGTACACACATACCCACAACCAAACAGACATCATTGCAAAAATAGTAAAATCGTATTCTAGGGACTCTAAAACGTGCTTATTCATTAAAAACTCACCATCGAATTTTTTGACCAAAAGCAATACCCTCCTTACCTACAGGTATGACGGAAGGTAAAAATTAGTAGCAGTAGCCAAACCATTACATAACATTATAGATTAAATGTTTAAACAATTTTTTTATTCATATGTTCTCAATTTTGTCTTTATAATAATTATTTGGTGGAAATAGCTTATATTTAATTTATAAGTTCGAATAACGTTAATGTTTATAATTTATGAAAACAGAAAAAACAAACAAATGTCATAACCCAGAACCGTCCCACGTATAATTAAAATAAAATGTATAATTAAAATAAAATAAAAATACAGATATTTCATTCATTACAAACTCGATTTTTTTTACTAAAGATAATTACTTCTCTCTATTTATATAGGTAGGCGGAAAGTAAAAATAAAATAAATAATTATATTAATAGATAAGCTACACATACTAGAATTATTTCCATCAAAACATCAGATACACTACCTACGTGTTGTTGAACTAGTGTAATGAATTTTTTAATCCTTCTACACTATGAAAAACAAATTAGGTATTTTTCGTAGATTTATTGTGAATGATAATAACATAACATTAAATTAAAGCAAAACTTATATAGAAACTGAAACCATCTTATTGTAACGTTTTTATTTGTTTATTTGGGTGATGTGTAAAAAACAAAGAGTTATTAAGGCCAACGCGCACTTGAGCGACCGGAGTTTTTTTTTTTTTATTTAACTATCTGCTCATTTATTTCACTCCGCGTTCTAATCTTAGACTGCCGGACTGTTGGAGATTATTGTAGATTGTTTACGCGATATTTATATCACAGTTTATTTCACTATTTATTTATAACACATTCAACCGTCAGATCCAGATCACCAACTATCCGTATGCCGCAATTCTTCAACACCAATTTCATATTTTCACGCTAATTATTTAACTGTACTCTCGTACTTTCATTTTACTAACTGCTCATTTATTTCAGTATGCGTTCCAATCTTAAACTGCTGGTCTATTGCAGACTCTTGTAGACTGTTTACGCGATATTTATATCATTATTTAATTCACTATCTATTTATATTACATTTAACCGTCCGATCCAGTATCACTAACTATCCGTATGCCGCAATTCTTCAACACCAATGCCGACTATTCACTCCAACTTACTGTTACTGTCCTCGTATACTCTAACTTCCCAGTACTCATCAGCACTACCGAGTATTCACATACAAAGAGCTATCCCAGTATACCAGTAACTTGCCGACTTGCAGTTACTGTCCTCGTATACTATAGCTTCCCAATACTCGCCAGTACTACCGAGTATTCATTTCCACAGCTATCCCAATATACCAGTAACTTCCCGACTCGCCGTTACTGTCCTCGGATAATATAGCTTCCCAATACTCGTCAACACTACTTAGTATTTACATCCACAGCTATCCCAGTAATTTCTCTGGTACTCCACTCGACCCTATACTGCATGCGTTTAGCACGATATTCTATCTATTTAACTATACTAACAGAACTCCCCCAGCCTCTGTATACACAACTGAGCTCCACAGCCTCTGTATACACAACACAACTGCTCGAGTTCATCTTTCCTCACCGTCTTCATTAAAGTCATTCCCTATGTAACTCAACCCCCGATCACATAACTAATGTTAAGTGATCAGGGACTCAACTGAACTCCTTACTGACTATTCACTAAAGGACCTCAACTCAGCTAACTACGTAACTAATAATTATGTAACTATGTGCGTCCCTTTTATATGGCTGCCATTACCTTCTTCGACCCAGTAACAACGACGAACACAAAAGGAAGTAATTAAACAAGTCGCGACTCGTTTGTTTACGTCGCCCAGCTGCTCGCAATTATGTCATCGCTATACTTCGACGCTTGCTCAGTGCAAAGGCGGTGCTCACACGTTATATTATCATGCATTGAAGAATAGATATTAAAAAAGTCACTTATTTTTGTTAATTAAAACTTTTCATTTAAATTTTAATAAAAAATATTCGCGATATAACGGTATGATGTCACAATTTCAAAGTGATTAAAATATTAAGTGAAAAGATTTTAATTTTATATTAATTGAAACAGAATTTTATTGTAGTCGGCACTTAATGGAACATTTCCATTAAATTAAAATGAAAACAAATTTTATATCATTTAAAATTCACGCTAATAAAACATGGTTGGTTAACAGTGGTGATATTTATAAACAATTTTATTTACTGTTTTATTCACTTAAGAAGCGCACATATTAAAGGCGGCACCTCACATAATTTTAAATTCAGCAAAATGCAAAGAGAGAATTATCTGAAAAATTCATGGATCTCGCTGGGATTTGACCTAGGCGCACTTGGTGGAACCACACCTTAGTATCTAGATTGTAACGTTTCATTTAGTAAAAAAAAATCAAATAATTATTATTAATTAAAATAGATATTTATTAAAACTATAAATAAATATTAAAAGATAATAATGACGATTGCTATAGTTAAACAAATATTCAATTCTAATTTAAGACTACAAATATATATGTAACTACTTAAACACTAAGATTATTAATTTATTTAAACAATTAACACGAATATTTATTTTCACGCTATTTATTTCACTATTTATTTATATCACACTCAACTGTCCGATCTATGACCTCCACAGCGTCTGTATACTCAACTTACTTCCACAGCGTCTGTATACTCAACTACGCGGACACCATTCACTCCTTTCCACTCTCTCTCTCTGAGCTCTCTTTAACTCCACTACTTTTGGAGCAAACGCTAAAATTCATCAGATTATTCAATTTATCAGAAAAAATAAATTGGTATGTACCGGAACTCATTACGAAAATCACAAGTGCATATTCTATAAACTGATAGAAAATTTTGCGCACATCACCCTATAGAACATTTCAATTTCTCAGTCCTTTTAGTGTTAGTGACATTGCAAAATTGTATCGTCCTTCGTCTACGTATAGAAATAGCACCTCGACCAATATTCCGATAATGGAGAGTGCTTTACTCGTACCTCGATTCTAAGAGTAATTGCCCCTGTCAGATCTGTCTTTCAGCCCTTAGGAAATGAGAGATACAATCAACGATTTATACCAACGGATGTAAATCTACTATGTCTTTGTTTTAATTAAAAGTAATCAAATTAACGAATCTAACAATATTAATGAATTCAATTAATTGATTAAAAAGATAAACAGATCACTTTAAGATTAAGAAAAGTATTGAGAATTATATTGTGGAAGTTTAAGATTTAATTTTTAAATTAGATTATAAAGACCGTTTGACTTCCATAGTCTTCATTTTTAACAAAATGTAAAAACACAACGTTTCGATTGCTAGAGTATCTGCAATACTAAAGACATAATTAGTGGAAGCGATTAAGCGTACAAAGTGCAAGTTAGCGAAACAAGAATTAACAAATAAATACAAGTGTAGTTTAAATTCTTTAAAACGTCCAAACAGTGGCTTCCACACCAGGGGGGTTAATCTCCATTGGAAACGTGATAAGTTTTCAATCTAGTAGCGTTGGAAATACTTCCTGACTCGATCATAGATGTCGTTAGTAGTACAGATTTTACAGTGATTCTTCAACTTTAATGTCAAAATCCTACAAACAGGTGACAAATGTTTGAAAACTGCTGTAAATTTCCCACAGTTCTCTATCATTGCATTATCCGAAAATTTTGGCATTTCAAATTCAAACTGTTATTTGTGAATTTGTATCTTCATTGCAATGTAGTGCTTTGGCTTTATCATTAAATATATTTTCGGTAAGTATATTATCTTTCATATTAGCATTATTATACGAGGTTGATATAAAAAAAATAATAAATTCATCATATTTGAGAAAAAGATCACATGAAATATTTGTAACTTCTACGCAGTAAAAAGACACTCTTGCACAAATTGACAGAGCCCAGTAGAAGAAATGGTGTGTACAAGTGGACCAGAAGAATCGCGGTGCTCTTAGCTGTTTGCACCGTAGGAGGGCAGCAAGATATCCCATTATTTGACGAAAGGACGTAAAGCTTTATAACATTCATCAAAGAATGTTGGAATAGTATGGTGTTGTCAGTTTTAATAAAAAAGATTTGATAAAAAGTGGACGAATATCGATAACGAAGTCAAAGAAGCAATGCATTTCAGGCTGACATTTAAAGTAACATCCCTTTTTTTGAAATAAAATTACTTCTTGTTATAACAATAATTTAAATTTTTTTCTTGAGTAGTGTGTGCTTTAAATTTTATTTTCCGACGACCACTACGAAAAGTACATAAATTCACACGCTAAACTATTACTGAAAGTTGGTCATTGCACATCACTAGCAATGCCGTGTGATACGAAAGCTCGTTAGCCAATTAGATGCGTCCGCAACTGTGTGATATGATTTTATCACACGCTGCGATAACTGTGCGAATTAACCTTAAAATTTGTATTTAAAAGTTTGACAGTTGCAGATAATTTGCTGAACTTACACGGATTAAGAAGGTTGGATCCTGATTTATCAGAGTTTAACATAATTTTTGGTGAATTCTGATAGCAATGATGTTAACATAATCTGTTTTAATATGTATATACAGTTATGTCAATTCAACAAATTGTGGTCGTCGGAAAAGTATCGTGTACAACACGTGCTGAAAGGGTATTTCACACTCGTGTGAAATATCCAACTTTCAGCACTAGTTATACAATATACTATAGTTGTCTCTATGTAGTTTGAGATTTGTAGTTATTTATTTATTGTTTGATTTAAATAATGTAATGTAATACTTGCATGTTTAAATAAAGACATTAACATATTAAGTACTTTTATTATTTTTCTACAGTGCAACATATATTTCACATTTTTTAATAGTGTCTGTAATAAATTATCTATTTTCGATAGATTTTTTATTAATTACATTATCAAGAAATAAAATTTAATTTTCAAAATAATTTAAAATGAATTCATATTTCCCGCCACCTCTCTGACCTTTTCATATATGCCACTAAAACTTGTTATCACAGTTTATAACGGAGATAGCCAATCTTTTACTATATATTTTCCTTAATCTAAGTTCCACACGTTGAAAACCTCCTTGTTGTTGATGATGACTGCTGCTTCTTTGAATTTTTTCTTGTACCAGTATTCCTCTTTGTGTATCATCTTCCCCTCAGAGCAATTGGTGACCACTGACGTTCCAAATCTTCATAATTTGGAACCACAGTGATCGCCAATTAGATCATTTCCTGCATCACCTGGACAACATCAAGCCATCCATCAAATTCACCATGGAAAACTCGCTGCCATTCTTGGATGTCCACGTGAAAAAAAAAACAACGGAATGATAGAGACAGTTGTTTACAGAAAACCAATACACAGCGGCCAATATCTGAACCATGCATCCAATCACTCTACAACAACGAAGAAAGGAGTAGCAAAGTCTCTAATCGACAGAGTTCACAGATTATGCAACACAGAAAAAGGATTTCAAGAAAAAATCAAAAACATCAAAAGGGACCTAAAACAAAATGGCTACCCAGATAAGATAATACAGGAACTTCTTCATAAACAACAATCCAACATAAGCCAGCAACTAAGGAAAGAGAAACAACCGAAAGCGCTACTCAGCATCCCATACATCAGAGGCTTATCTGAGAAGATAAAACGAATAAGAAGAGGTTACATCAATATTGTGTTTAGATCATCAACTACCATTAGAAGTATGATCTCTGACACGAGACTACAGACCATGCGAGACTCCAAAAATTGCGTCTACCATGTCCCTTGTGAATGTGGCCAGTCATACGTGGGGGAAACCAGAAGTCGTTTAGAAGTCAGGCTGAAAGAACACCGAATTCATATGCAGAGAGGAGATATATCAAGATCCGGCATCGCGTAATCCTCCTGGGAAAAACAACATGAAATGAATGGGTCTGAGGCGAAGATCATGCACAGAAAGAAACACTGGTACAAAAGAAGCAGAAGTCATTATCAACAATAACGAGGTCTTCGGCCAACAAAGTGTAGATATAGGCAACGTGTGGAAGTCGCTGATTGGACGTTTGAATAAACTTAAACTACACTATTGTTTGTATTTGTTAATTTTTGTTTCGCTAACTTGCACTTTGTACGCTTGATCGGTTCACTATCATGTCTTCAGTATATAAGCTCCAGTAGTCTCTAAGTTTGTTAGTATTCACGATGATGACGATGGCAGATACTCTAGCAATCGAAACGTTGTGTGTTTTTATATTTTGTTAAAAATAAAGACAATGGAAGTCAGAATAGTGTTAGTATTTCAGAGTATAAAGAATTGCACATAGTATTAGAGTATGTCATAATTTTTCAAACTTTATTTGCGGATATGTTATAGAAGTTTCTCAATGTTCAAACTTTATTGTGAAGTACAATTTTATTCCCCAAAAAGTATGACCTTCACAGTAATCCAATCTCACTAAAAAAATTGACTCTGTCGCTTCAGTGGCGGCGCCAGGATATAAATGTAGGGTGGGCACAAGGCACAATAAAAAAACGAGTGGACATCAGGGGGGGGGGGTGTTCTTTAAAGGTCATGCAGATCTAAAAGAAAAAAAAAGCGCCGCAGGCAATTTTTTTCATTCAAGGTCAAATTGCATTATAATTGGAAGTTACATTTTATCAAGGGATGTGAAGCTGATAAGCTGTGAAAACTGAATATCACCTGTACTTCTACTATTATAATAATTATATTTTAACTGACATCCATATTTTGTTATCAACATTAATATTTCAAAAACAAGCCATAAATATTAACTGAGTAAAATACAATAAGTATTTAATTTTATTCTTTATCTTAAATTATAATATTTGCGGTTGTTTGATTTTTTTAAATCAATTCATGGCTTATGGGGGGAGGGGGGTAGTTATCCCCATTACCCCGCAACCTTTTATTCGCAGCTGGTGGGCACCCATTTATTTTAATAATAAAGATACCTATATACATAGTATTTTTTAATATACACACATGAAACAAAACATAGACACAGGTATCCATATTCAAATAATTACATATACCGAGTGTTTACTTTTTTATGAATTACAAGAAATACTGTGGAGAAAATCTTCATAGAGCTGTAATTTCTGCCCTATTAATTTTAGAACAAATGTATAAATACAAATAATGTTCAGAATTAAAAATAAAATGCCCCTGCCCCCCACCCCTTAGCGCCGTGACTCTGTCGCTTCCAGTAATAAAACTAAAATTATCGTAATTTATTTATTTTTTTAAACCTCTCAACAGGATTAAATCCTAATATAGAGGTTTACATATACAAACATCCATCCCTTAGTGGGATTCGAACCCAGAGCCCCTAAAGTACTCAGGACTACGAGCCGTTGCTCTAACCATTTAGCCACCCGAGCCGACAATCATGACAAAGCGGCATTCGCTCACTGCTTGCATTAAACATTGGATGCCAACGTGTCAATATTTGCGCCGCTCTGTTGAAATGAAGACATATATTGCACGATATCTTAAAGGTACCTACGCGGAGGGTACGCTACCTGGTCTGAGTACTCTGTATAGTAAAATAATCTTACTGTTCCTTGAACGTAAATGCTATTTTTGTATGCCGCTTTGTCATAATTCTATAATTATAGTTTTAAGAAGTTTAATCGATTGATAATATGAAATGAAGGAAGTGAGAATATTGAAGAAGCAGTCCTTGTTTTATTGTAAACATCTTTGAACTACAATCGACGTTTCGGATTCTATTCTAGTGATCCATCTTCAGGGTATGTTGAAGTTATTACATAAGAAACATATTATTTATTATAAAAGAGGATGAACACAATGTCGTCAAGAAGGGATAAAAATTCTTAAAAATATGTGCATACATTTTTTACCAAAACTGTTTAACAATTTAATTTCATATCACATATAAATAACTATTTAGGTTTAGAATGACAGTGCAAATTTTGTTTTCTATGGCTAATCTGATAGAATATTTTTATAAGTTTATTCATTGAAATAAAGTGTATCCTGAACAAATCTGTAAATCTGTAAATAATGAACAAAATCGCAATGAATGCTGCCACTCCTATTGATAATTTTATATTAATCAACGAAAATAGATGCGTTTTTGTCAGTTTTTTTTTTTAGGCTCACAGCTCGGTAAGACTTACAGATTTGTTCAGAATTGTCCTAAAAATTTGAAGAAAATGTGTATTTTCAATATTTTGTTACAGGAATAGAATTAGAATTTAAACCAGAGAAGGTTTACCAGATATCTGTGCAAATTTTGAATTTCCGACCATTCTTTTAATTATGTTTCATTAATTTTTCCAAAGAAATTTTCAAATAATTCCAGATAAAAGCTACGATTTAATTTCTAATTTATCCCAGTTCTCAAAAATCTGAAATTTAATTCCGCTGGCCTTAGAAACAAAATCCTGTATATATTTAGCTTGATTGTTAAATGATTATTAATGACATCATACTTAATAATTAATTTTATGTTAGGATATCTTGCTCACTGGTAGAGCGAAAATATAAAGCTTTAACCTTGAATATGAATTATAAACGTTGTTAATAAGAAAGACGGAATGACAGTTAACTACGTGTGTAACATGTTAAATTGCCCTTGTCCTTAATTTATACAAAGCTGTGTGTATAATAATAAAACGTGATAATGTTCTCATATACTAGAATTATTCCGTGAAATAAAAAGAGAAACACAAGATTTAAAAAACAAGTCAAATAAGAAGTGCTGGATTTCTAAAACTAAACTAAACAAGTAGAAACTATTGTCATCAATGACAACGGTAGGCAGGCAACTAAACTGAAGAACTAAGTTTTTCTATTTCGGTGTTCTTATGAGTCTATAAAAGCACTGTTTATCACTGACAACACGATGTTTAGAAGATCTATAAACGTACTGTTTTTGGCGCCTTTCATATTTTAGAGGTGGTAGTCATGACAGATGAATTAGCTATAACCTCAAAATGGTAAGTTGTTTGTTGAAATAATAATTTTCAGCTGATTGTATTGTTATATCAGGGAGGTTTTGAAATGTATGTTGCACGTTACTTGAAATGTTGACACTGTCAACTCAATTTGTGGCTACTTGCAAGCAAATATAAAAATTTTACGATCCATGATTTCCAGTTCCACGTCGAGGCGAACTATCGAATATTTTATTTAGACATAAGTGCCATATACAAATTCAACATATGTTTTGTATTGAAGAATGTAAGAACAGCTGTTGCTGTTATGTCCGCAACTGAGCAGTGGATGTGTTGACAAAATGGTGGAATGTAAAAGTGTAGATCAATAACTTGTTCTTTAAAGTATTTCATTATTTAAAGAGTTTTATTTATGATAATAACTTACACGAAGTAGCGGTCCCGATTCGTTATTTGATAAATTTACCTTTATTACAAGATATGTGAAATCAGGTGGTTCATTAATAAACCGGTGGAGTACATTGTAACTATTGGTTTTCCTCCTCCATAATTATATAATGCTTGATACAATGTTTTACTGTAAACAATCACACAATACACACATTATCAAAACAAAATGTGAAATTTCAATTGTTAGCGGGTAGCGCTACCAACATAACTGACAAAAAAGTCATATTTTTGACAAGTCCTTAATTGTAAAATTACCTCAATAAAAAAAATAGTATAAAAAACATGTATCATAAGACCTGTTAATGCACTCGTCCTTTGTAAACTTGGACTCGTACGTTAACAGGTTGCCTTATGATACTTGTGTTTTAATATACTATAATGCCTTTGCCTATCTCACACTACTTATGAAAGATGTTGAAAACTAACCTATGAAAATGTACGACGATTAACATTTGTAGTTTTTGCAGAGAAGAGCTATGAAATACAAAATACTAATTGAACTTATTCAGTAATATCTATATCTATATTTTTTATACTATATAAATAGATTAGACAAAATGTCAAACATAAAATTCTCAATTTTAATTTATTGCATAAACGAATTTATTTTAATTTAGTTTCTTAATTTAGTGGCTTAATTTAATTTTTAATTTACATGCTGCATAAACACAACATTATTTTAATTTCTATTATAATTTGTAATTTAACATTGATCTTGTATAAATAAAATGCAAACTAAATTAATTGTTATTTTTTCACTAACAGGAGTAAAAATCGATATCAACATCATAACAGAAGTAAATCATTTTGTCTCTAGAGAATTTTGATTGTTCAGTTATCTAATATAAATCGAATAAAATAGAAAAGAAGCTGTATCAGCTATTTCTTGCGGCTCTTCCGGAGGTTTTTCGTTGCATTCTTCTTATTTCATTTTAGAAACAAATAGGTAGGACTCAAAATTCTTGACTATTAATTTGTTAAATTTATTGAATTGTGAAAGATGACAGTCAAATTTCTCACAAAATTTTAATTCTTAAAAAACTAGAATTTTGTGATGTGTCTACGCTCGATGGTGAAATAAGCAGTGTATACAGTAGTTACAGTATAGCAACTCATTTCAAAGGAGTGCGCATTGGCAAAGAAATGGGAAATTATGTTGTACAGTCTCAGGCATAAGACTATACTTATTAATATCTTTCGTACGCACGAAGAGGAGCGGAGGTTGCCGAGCGGTCATTTAACTTGTTATACGGGTTCAAATGATTATTTACCTAGCATTCTATTATTGTTTCTCTATTTTTGTAGTGCTATGGCATGTTACCTTTTCCGCAACCCAGATATATTCCTATTCTGGGAGACCTGTAGGTACGCCCCAGAACAGAATGTTATTTTCACTCGATGCTTTGCAGCTCGAGAGACGAATTGCACCTCGAGGATAATTTACGAATTTATCCCTTGATTATGGTCCTCGTATACTCTAACTTCCCAATACTCATCAATACTACCGAGTATTCACTTTCAAAGCTTTCCCAGTATACCACTATATTTCCGACTCGCCGTTACTGTCCTCGTGTACTATAGCTTCCCAATACTCGTCAACACTACTAAGTATTCATTTCCACTCTATTAACATAACTCGCACAGCCTCTGTATACACTACTGAGCTCCATAGCCTCTGCATACACAACTGAGCGCTTCGTTTGTTTAGGTCGCCCGGTTGCTCGCGCGATTATGTCATCGCTATACTTAGACGCTTGCTCAGCGCAGCGGCGGTACTCAGACGTTATATTATCAAGTTTATAATCTGAATTAATAAGAACAAACTTTACTCCAGAGAAAAAATACCACAGAATAGTTTATTTTAGTCATAAAAGTAAACTGTCAACATCGTCTGTTTTCTTTTTCGATTATAAAAGATAGAAAAGAATAGAATCATTTACAATATATCGCGATTAAATGTCAACAGCCTCCTACTCGGAATCGGTTTACAGGAAAGACAAATCAAAACTTATTTTTAAATGAATATGATCACATTAAATGCGGTTGCAGTCCGGCTATCGGATATTGCCTCAGCATATTGCAGTTTGACAGGACGGTCAATTTGTCGGATGACAACTACAACACATTAAAGATAATGCAAGCTTCACAACTGTCCGGTTTTGCCAAGCAGATGCGTGTATTTTGATTTAAAAATTATAAAAATTTTCACTTCGCTCTCATTCAGTATGAAATGGGTGAATTCAATGGTACCATTCTGTTTAGTGGCATTTATATGGTCGCTCTAGCCGGTATACAGCTTTGCCGATCCCTTTGCCTAAACGCATAGTGTGGCCCTAGCCTTTTGATATTGGATATTCGGAAATGAATTGAAATTGAATACGATATTTTTGGGGTTTTTAAATATTATATTTTAAATTAAAATATATAATAGGGGTGTAACCTTGAGAAAATATTGCCTAATATACAGTTTAAAATAACATAGCCGTATTTTTTTTATCTTCTGTTACCTTTAAGATAGGAATTGTCTTTTATCCAAAAATTCGAGCGTGAGTTTTTAATGAATAAACTCATTAGCATTATTTGCGCAGATAAAGTCGTAGGTTGTAATACCGTTTCTCATAAATTCTATTAAGTAATATTTAACAAATTTTAAAACATACGTGTAATTATTCTCAACTTTATAATTAGATGAATTCAAAATAAATATATGGTCATATACTCCATTAATTTAGCTCTCTATATACTGTATTTTAATATATTTCGAAGTAGCTGTGCACACAATATCGCATAGGGTTTTCCTTGTCCTCCTAGCCTTTTACATACTTTGCTACAATTTTTTATTATTATTATTATTATTATTATTATTATTATTATTATTATTATTATTATTATTATTATTGAAAATGACGTTCTTGCTCTCAAAATTCTATTAAACTTTTTCTATTTCAATTACTGGGCATGTTCTACTTTCCAATAAATCTGAAAATGAACCAATATTAGGATTGGATTAGCTGTGTCGATTCTAGCGCTGTATTTCATTTGGCAGTGCTTGGAAATGTTTTATTTACTTAATAAATTCGTTCTGCGAGAGAAGACTATTCAGTGAACGTCTTTTCTAGAACTGACGACGTTTTTATGACCCGATATTGAGTTTACGGCTCTTTAATTGAATTAAAATATTTATGCAGCAACCGTTGTTCGGGAAATTAAATTTTCATTGTTTGAAATCAATGCGAATAATAATAATAATATAATTGAATCATAAATAATATATTACAATGTGAAAATATTGGCAATGTTATGTAACACAGTTTAAATCCATCCATCTCTGTAAAACAATAATTGCCTATACGAGAACTAGGTGTGTACGAGTCGTACTCACTAGGGTACCTTTATAACCAGGGTATGATCATGGCGTGGCTCACGTTTCGTCCACCATTGTCGGGCCCTCTGTCACTTCATGCCGTCTTTAGCCGAAAGAAGAGAATTATCGTACGCAAGATTTCTTTGTGGATTGCTGCACAACAAAGTGGATGCCCCATTCCTCTTCTCCCGTGTGCCATTTCACGTTCCGCGACTAGAGTCCAGACATTCAATGATGTTCCATCTACCTATACCACGCACTGATATCTTAAAATATTCGCCAATCTTTATTTGTTGTAACAGTACTACTCATTTGTCTTTACATATTTTTAACTAATTTTTGTTTCTTATTATTGTTATTCCAACTCAATATGTTAATTTATATCTGTTTTATGTAATTTTGTCTTGTAAATGGTATTACCGTTGGGCAATAAATATATTATTATTATTATTATTATTATTATTATTATTATTATTATTATTATTATTATTATTATTATTATTATTATTATTATTATTATGTGTTGTTCTTGCACAAATTATTATATAATTTCGTGGCTATTTGTTTTATTTTAATGAAAAACACATTTACATGACATTTTAATATGTATTTAAAGTGTAAATAGTATTTTTATTTTATTTACTTGTGTAGTTAAGATACTTACCACGATTACTGACAATAGTGAAAACAACTAAAAATTACCAATATTAAGCACAATCATTTAAATTTTTAAAAGGCAAGAATATATAATTATTATGTAAATAAGAACTACAGATATTAAATTAGATGTTATAAACAATCCATATCCTATATTCTACATAACCTCTAAATGTATGTCAATAATATTGTGTATCTCTTAAATAAATTAATTTCTATTACCTTTATAAATTCATAGTGTGATTATTTAATATTCTTTTATAATATAATATCACATTTCTTACAAATAAATCGGGAAATGAATTCTCAGTATGTTTGACATGAGCCCGACAATGGCGGCGATCTTGGCCCATGGCCATACCCTGGTTATAAAGGTACCCTAGTACTCGCTGCATGATAGCGCAGTATTATTATGGGAATTTAAATTATTTATAAATTTTTAACAAATGCGCCTTATATTCTTTGAAACTTGTTTAATATTTCTGATAAAAACTCATTCATTTAAGAGAAAAACGATTTAATGAGAACCTTCGTACAACTACCCAGTAAAATAATCAAAGTTGTCAGAATAGTTGAGGTGCCTGTCACAAGAATTGCGATACAAAAATGCTCATAGATTAGCAAACTACGCATATTATTTAATAAATGATTGAATTCATTTTTAACGTGATTGAAATTTAACACAACTGATGGCTTGGGGTCTTTCGTGACCCCGTTGATTTCACCTTTGGAAATGTTATTTATTTTGTATATTTTTATTGAGTAAAAATATAAAATTAATATTTTTTTTTGTAGAGTAAAAAAGAGGAAATTTATATATTGTGTAGGTAGGTATATTTAACTGTCTGGTAGAGTTATTATTAGCTTCTACAAAAAATATGAATTGGAAAAATTCTTATAAAATATGATTGGTGTCAAATAAACTCACTCGTTATTAAGCAACAGTGTTAGTTTGGTGATGTCACGAATGACAATTACAAGTAAATTTTAAAAACAGTATTGTATAGATTCAGCGATGTACTTACCTATACCAGTTTCCTTTAAATGAACTAATCTTTACGTACTATTTGGAACAGTGGCGTACCCAGGGGGAGGGTGATGGGGGCGATCGCCCGCCCCTAGACCTACACATATTTTTTATATCAGTGATATTTCGAGTTAGTTGTAACAATTGTCATAAAGTTTTGTTCATTTATCTCGAAATTTCTTCTAATAATGGCCCCTTACTTAAGTAAATCTGACTTAAGTATCGTTTACAATAAAAAAGAAATTGCATCAAGAAAAAAATGGGCGCAAGTATAATTCATGCTATTAGGTGACAGATTTTATTATTTAATGTTTCTAATATTTAATGTAACGTTCCTATATCTTAAAAAAATCTTTGCTTTTATTTAAAGTATGAGAAAATATGTTTTTATATTTTGCGTTCATAATGAAGTCATTACGCTACGCAATTGCGTATTGGAATGACCTTCATTTCGATACGCAATTTTTTGTTTTAGACGGTTGGTACTAGATGACGTTTCTTTAACCCATTTTTACCCAATTCATTTTTAGTTAATTGACAATTCATTTTAACAATATAATGTCGAAATTATTATTATTTTTTTTTTTAGGGAAGATTATTTACATGAAAATGTACAAATGGTTACAAATATAATCACAAATTGAGTAAGTAAATGTTATTGTAGAAGGCGCAAAATATAAAAAATAGTATAAAGAATAAAGAACTCATTTTATAAGACTTTCTTTCGCACTTGTCAATTTGAAAACTCGCTAACGCTCGTTTTCTAAATTTTGTCGCGTGCGAAAAAAATATGTCTTATAAAACTCGTTTTTTAATATACTATTATCGTATGACTTAATTTACAGAATACGATTACATAGGTACATACAAATAAGCTATATTATTCCGTAGAAAGGGATTTGATTCCTGTGCCTATGTCAGGTGTCAGGTCGATCTTGGAAGAATCATTTAGGTCTCTGTCTTTTCATACCGTACCGTATTCTTAAAATGCTGAGATATTCTCCATGAAGGTTCAGCAGCCGTGTTGTAGACTATTTTGCCGAAATTTTATAACATTGGGTTTTGACTTGACACATTTTGGAACTTTATTTTTTCCTACCCAATAGGAGGTTTCAAAAATACACTCAATGTTGGAATATATATTAAAATGACTCAAGAATATGTGGACAAAATTTAAAATCCCAATCATTATTCTTAAGAAAATTATAGATGGTTAAACTATCGCCCAAAAGCTCAAAAAAGCTATCTACAATTGTCTTAAGAATATTGATTGGAACTTGTCTACATATTTTCGGGTCACTCTAGTATATGTTCCAATATTAAGTGGATTTTTTAAACGTCTTATTGCCTTTGACAAAAATACAGTTCCAAAATGTGTTAAAACCCAATTTTATTTAAATGGGGAAAATTTAAGTGCATTTAGGTACGGCCAAGTATTAATATTAAGCGGAATCATTGCCTGCGCATTTTTTTATGTATCTGGAACCACTTTAGGGGGCGGCCCGAATAAAATTCGACTTGACCCTTTTTAAGGTCCACTCTAATGTATATACGAGTATTAAAAAAATATCGACAAATAGCGATATACCCTCTTCTATAATGATTTTCGATCTTAGGTAAACATAATCTTACGAATAATAGTAAAATGAAGTAGTATTTAGTTTAAGAATGGAATAATTCAGTATAAAATTTACAAATTTAGGTTAAATTTTGAACAATTTTGCATTACGAACACATGGATTTCAAACGACAAATTACGCTCCGAATGTGAATAATTATGAACGTTCTCTGAAACATCAAAGAACAAGTTGCAACCTTTAATTTGCCACAAGTGTAAACATGTAAAAATGAAGAAAATTTTATTCCAACTATGTACCAAATTTCAGCTCTGTAGATCGTTAGTCGGTTAAAATGGTTTGTAAAATGTTGGAATGGACATATAAACAGGCAGAGAGACAGACAACGCAAGTTAAATAAATGGATGAAAATAATGTAATTAATGATTATGATATATATCTAAAGGTGTAAAATACGTACACAACTCAGTACTACCCAATGAAGATAAAATACAGTGTGTTCAAAAAAATCCTAACTCGGAGTAGGCTTTGAACAAAAAAACGTATGTCAATTTAAAAATATTTAATTAAATGTTAATTTGACATGAGATATGAGAAATCAAAGCTTCTCTTCTTGAATCTTATTTTAGCAATGGAAACAAATTAGAAAACGGCGAATATTAATATACTGTATCCTTCTTTATTGTCTTTTCTCCTTAAAATTACATTTTAAGATCAATTTTGACAACTTGACTTTTGAATTAAATAATGATAAGACATACGTTTCACTGTTCATAGCCTACTCCGAGTTAGGAATTTTTTTGAACGCATACATATAATTTTAATAATAGTTATACATATTATTTTGGAAAATGAAAGGGTCAATACATTCGTATTTTGTAAGTGTAACCATGGCTAGACTATGACGTATTATATGACGTAATTGCTCTGTACACAAAACTGTTTGAAATCTGCTGGTAATCACGTTTCCATCACTACCAGCACCATTTGATTCATACGAACATCAAACTATGACGTGAGGGTCAAGTGAGAAAAATCGGTGTTTACTTTTATTTTTACTTTGCAACGGAATTTTTGTTACTACCACGTGTATTGCCAGACACCTAGCGCAGGCCGTTATTACAGCCTTTAGCTGGTGCCCGATAACTAAAGGTTGCCATGTTAATTATTGTATCCCAGCTTGGAAAGGCAATTTTAGTAGGTACCAATAAAAGCCAGTCGAGAAAAATCTAGAGAAAAATTTCCGACCTAACCCGGATTCGAACCCGCGACTATTACTTCATAGGCTAGCACTCTACCACTGTGCTATCCCGCAATTATGCAGCTTTAGTTATAAGGACAAATAATTAGACTCAAACCATTTCTAATTTGACAGCTAAATATTTGAAACATTTTAATAGTGTAACGTGGAACGCCCGCCGTCGCCGCCGCTGTAAGCGAGTGTCTATATATAGCGGTGACGTAATCGTGCTAGCAGCCGGGCGATGTAAACAGACGAGTCGCAACTTGTTTAATTACTTCTGGTCGCCTGAACCTTTTGTGTTCATTGTTATTATGCGGTCGAACATTCTAAGGCTTTTCTAGAAGATAATGACAGCTGTATAAAAGAGACGTAGCTATGCTATTAGTTAGTTACATTTAGAGACATAGAGATGTTCATATAGGGTGTTAATGAGTTTGAGAAAAACAGCAGTATCGTAGTGAGCGTATGCAGTAAAGCGTCGAGTGGAGTAGGTACTCTGGAAGTTACTGGTAATTGAGATAACTGTGGATGTGAATACTCGGTAGTGTTGACGAGTATTGGGAAGCTATAGTGTACGAGGACAGTAACGACGAGTCTGGAAGTTACTGGTATATTGGGATGGCTGTGGAAGTGAATCCTCGGTAGTGTTGACGAGTATTGTGAAGCTAGGTATACAAGGACAGTAACAGCGAGTTGGAGTGGATACTCGTATAAACGACGATTAAATGTTAGCCCTGAAAATAAGAATATTAAAACACATTTATCACCCAAACTAGTATATTCAGTATTAATACAAAAAATAGCAAATCTAAATGACCGTCGCCTGGCCGAACCCGGTCACGCGGAATCCTCCTCCACGCCGTGATTATTTCTGCAAAAGAATTAACACATGAGAAATACTCAGTGAGGAGTCAGTCATTCACAAAATACACGCGCATCCACCACAACGTAATGTATTGCAAAATCACACCACAAATAACACACGTATGCAACAAAGTCCAATAGAACAGGGAAAAGGGAATGTCACCTTATGCGAAACGCATACCTGCTACTCCATAGCAGTGTGGCCCCGGACTTACGCGTACATACTCAACTGTACCTGCCATTACCACCCTGGCCCCGGTCTTACGCGTACGTATACTCAACTGTACCTGCCATTACCACTACTGTGGCCCCGGACTTACGCGTACGTATACTCAACTGTACCTGCCATTTTCAGCCTGAGCGGTGTGGTTTATCCCGGCACTCAAATATGGTTACACAAACAACCTTGCCATTACCACCCATGGGAATAGGGAGCTACCCTAACCCGAATTCCGCTCAGGTGCTGATCAACCCTAGTGGCTTTACTTCGGCCTTAGGGGCATAGTTACAAAACCAGGATAAAACCATCCCTGCCGTTACCACGCGGTCAGTCAGCGAAAACCCACGAGGCTAGCAATCGTGGACACATAGATCGCATTCCTGGTTACCCTTATCAGCTCTCTCATCACACCTGGAGGCTCTACCGGGCGCGACCGTTCAACAAGGATTAGGATAAAGGACAACACCGTAAAATAAGAAAATAATCATACAAATCCGTATCTCCATTACTCTTGCCATCGTAAACTAAAAGTGTGTGTAAGACAACTCACAATCATACACATGCTAGATTAACTCTCTCACCTGAATCACTACACAAATCAATCACTATGATATCGATGTTCTCACACTGAAATCTGGAAATAAACTGAAATAAAATACGTGAATACCAGTATCATCAAATGTAGCTCTTATCCAACAGCATAGGTTACGTACCTAAATAGCTAATTAGAGACAAAACATAATAAATTTAATAAAAATAATCTTACGCAAAATAATTACTGTGACAGTTCGTCCATCCTGACAAGTTCCTCGTCCTCGAGGAATCAATCCCAAATTCCTGCAGCATCGGCATTAACATCCGAAGCGCTGTTCTTCCGACAGTTCACGTGTACTTAAATACATCTTGTCAATCGCCACTACGTTACTATATTCCCCTCTTCATATTTCAATCCTAGGAACCAAACCCTGTTTAGTGCTAGCAGTTCGTAGTGCATTTCAGTCTGTTACTAATTTAAAATGTATTACCAGCAGATATACTCTTTCTTTAACGTTTCGACTGCTGCTAAAGTCTCCAGCTCATACGAATGATATTTCATTTCCGTTGGTGAAATAAACAACTCGGTGGGATTTACCTGTGTCCAATTTCTGCAGCAGGATTCTTCGTAATCCTAACTTGCTGGCGTTCATGTGCACCTCTGTTTCGGCATTCGAATTGTAGAGTTGCGCAAAAGTGGTCGTTCCGTAAGCTTTTCCTTTAGGTCTTCAAATGCTTTCTGTTATTTCGCTTCCGAACTCCACAGTGTATCCTTTCTCGTTAGATTAGTAATCGGTCGTACAATCTTAGCGTAATCTTTAATGAAGTGTCGAAAATAACTTGTAAGTCCTACAAACTGTCTTACTTGATAAACATTCCTCGGTGCCTGAAATCCGGTGACGGCTTTTATTTTCTCTTTTCCCGGTCGAACTCCATCTCGATGAATCTGAAATCCTTAATAATTGATGCTGCTCTGAAAAATAAACATTTCTTCATATTCAGTGTAAAGTTGTTTGCCCTAAAAAAAAATGTCAAATAGTGTCGTCAGTCGCTGAATTTCCTTCTCTAAATGATAATGGGTACTATGTCATCTAAGTAAGCCATGGTGATAGTGTTACGACATGATCCTAGAACTTTGTTGACCAGCCTCTGAAAAACTGATGGTCCATTAGATAATCCAAAAGGGAGATGATTAAACTCGTAATGTCAGTCCGGTGTTACAAATGCAGTTTTGTACTTCGATCTCTTTGCGATAGGTATCTGGTAATATCCTGATGTCATATCTAAAGTTGTGAAGTACTTCGCTCCTTGCAATTGATCCAGTGGGTCATCAATTCTTGAAAAGGGGTATCGGTCTTTTACTGTTACTTTGTTTAAATGCCTGTAGACAATACACATTCGCGTTTCTCCGTTCTTTTTCTTCACTAGAAGAATCGGTGCTGAAAAGGGTGAAGTGGACTCGCGTATAATGTCGCCATCAAGATGCTCTTGTACTATTCCCTGAACATGTTTTCTCTCTGGAATTGACAACCTATACGGCCTGTAAGTAATGGGTGTATCATCAGTCAGTAAAATATCCACTTCGGTCGCATTCGTGCATCGAATATCCTTCACAGTTTTTACAAAACAATCTCTATATTCCTTTATTTTCTGCGCTTCTGTATTATCAGCTTGACATTTCCATCCTCTTGTTATAATTTTATCCTTCTGAATTGTTAATTCCGCATGTGATCAGTTCAAGGCTGGTAGAATACATTCCATATCCTTGTCTGCTACTACAATTGTTCGCGAGAATACGTGCTCGTTTCGTTCAGGTGTTCATACACTTAAATACACAAAAAGTTCTCCTTTGTCTTCCACATGGCAGATCCTGTGTCCTACATATCCTGGTGGTATAACAGTTGCATGTTTGTCCCAGATGTTAACCTTCTTACGTGGTGTCGCTTCGATTCCACTGGACGATGACTCGTTTTTCCTGAAAAATCTTAGCTGATTTGAATCCTTGTACACAACTACTTCCGGTGATTCTGTGAAAGGCTGTCCAACAATGACGGGTATGGATTGTACTATGTCTGGTACTATGTTGAATACTACATCCAGTTCTACTTCGTCAATTGTCAACTTGTGAACTCCAGTTTCGCCTAAAGTCCTCAACCATCCATACCCGAAACCACGCAGAGTAACTGTCTTGTTTTTGTTGAATGGTAATTGTAGTTGTTGTGCTACGGATTCCTTCATGGTTATGAAAGTGAACCCCATATCGACGTACGCTTAGACTTCCGTTCCATTAACTTTAACATCCAGAAAGAATTTACAATTACCGCTTACCTCCGCAGAAGTTGTAAAGAAGTTCCTTTCTGGCAGTTGAGGTTGTGGCTCTTGTTGACGTTGAACATGCTGATGTTGACGTTGTTGTGGTCGCTGGTTCCTATTTCCACTGAATTCGCCTCCATTTCGTGCTACACAATGCGATACTTGTTGCCGTTTGTTGTCATAATGTGAGAGTGTCCCAATTTTCCACAAATAAAACAACGAATGTTCGCCATTCCATCGTTGTGTTGCTGCGTAGTATAGTAAGGCCACTTGTTCTTCTGAAAAGTACGATGTACATCGCGTTTAAGGAGAGTAGAAAGGTTTCGTGTTGCTAATTTATCTTCGATCGTCTTCAAAAATAATAAAAGTTACTGCGGGTTCTTGCATTCTCTGATAAGAGCAAGTGTTGAGTAGCGCCAGCTTCTCATAATAGTATTGCAACATGGGTTCATCCGGTTTCTTGTTGCCAGCAATCATTTCTTGAAGCAACTGAAAATAATTTTCCTGTGACGGAAATGCCTTCAACAACATAGCTTTCCATGTCTCCCAAGAATGATTTATTCCTTGCAGCGCTTTATACCATATTTCTGCATACCCTCTCAAGCGAGATGTCACATACAGGACGGTAGTTATTTCATCCTATTTATGCATAGCGTGTAAAGTGAACGTACATACTGAAATTGAGGACTGTTGTTAGGTAACGCCATGTTGTAATGTTGTTCCAGTTTCGTAATCCAGCTAAACATAAACGTAACCAATATCCGAACTGTTCCAAAAGCTGTGCTGGTGTGATCCCAAAAGCTGAAAAGTTAAAAATGTTCTGATCCCACTTCTGAAATATAAACGACGATTAAATGTTAGCCCTGAAAATAAGAATATTAAAACACATTTATCACCCAAACTAGTATTTTCAGTATTAATACAAAAAATAGCAAATCTAGATGACCGTCGCCTGGCCGAACCCGGTCACGCGGAATCCTCCTCCACGCCGTGATTATTTCTGCAAAAGAATTAACACATGAGAAATACTCAGTGAGGAGTCAGCCATTCACAAAATACACGCGCATCCACCACAAGGTAATGTATTGCAAAATCACACCACAAATAACACACGTATGCAACAAAGTCCAATAGAACAGGGAAAAGGGAATGTCACCTTATGCGAAACGCATACCTGCTACTCCATAGCAGTGTGGCCCCGGACTTACGCGTACATACTCAACTGTACCTGCCATTACCACCCTGGCCCCGGTCTTACGCGTACGTATACTCAACTGTACCTGCCATTACCACTACTGTGGCCCCGGACTTACGCGTACGTATACTCAACTGTAGCTGCCATTGCCAGCCTGAGCGGTGTGGTTTATCCCGGCACTCAAATATGGTTACACAACCAACCTTGCCATTACCACCCATGGGAATAGGGAGCTACCCTAACCCGAATTCCGCTCAGGTGCTGATCAACCCTAGTGGCTTTACTTCGGCCTTAGGGGCATAGTTACAAAACCAGGATAAAACCATCCCTGCCGTTACCACGCGGTCAGTCAGCGAAAACCCACGAGGCTAGCAATCGTGGACACATAGATCGCATTCCTGGTTACCCTTATCAGCTCTCTCATTACACCTGGAGGCTCTACCGGGCGCGACCGTTCAACAAGGATTAGGATAAAGGACAACACCGTAAAATAAGAAAATAATCATACAAATCCGTATCTCCATTACTCTTGCCATCGTAAACTAAAAGTGTGTGTAAGACTCAACTCACAATCATACACATGCTAGATTAACTCTCTCACCTGAATCACTACACAAATCAATCACTATGATATCGATGTTCTCACACTGAAATCTGGAAATAAACTGAAATAAAATACGTGAATACCAGTATCATTAAATGTAGCTCTTATCCAACAGCATCGGTTACGTACCTAAATAGCAAATTAGAGACAAAACATAATAAATTTAATAAAAATAATCTTACGCAAAATAATTACTGTGACACTCGGCATTGGTGTTGAGGAATTATAGCATACGGATGGTTGGTGATACTGAGGCTGTGGAAAGAGAAAGTTAGTTACATAAATAGACAGACAGTGAGGTGAAAGGTGTGACTTCTGTCCGAGCAGTTGAATATACAGATGCCGTTGAGTCAGTTGAGTATATAGATGCTGTGGAGGTCGGTAGGCGGACAGTTGAACATAATATAAGTATATAGTGACGTAAATATAGTGATATAAATATCGCGTAAACAGTCTACAAGAGTCTGCAACAAAGTCTAATGGGTCGATTCTGTTCACATCTGTAAATCTTACAGATCTATAAATTTGTAAAGAATGAACAAAATCGCAACGAAACCTGCACTCTTATGTATAATTTTATATTAATCAACAAAAATAAATGCGTTTTTGACAGGTTTTCACAGATTTACAGATCTGTAAGACTTACAGATGTGAACAGAATCGACCCATAAGATTGGAACGCGTAGTGAAATAAATAATTAGTAATATCGTGGAAATAAATAGTAGTTTTAATTGGTTAAATAAATAGTGTTAGTGTTATCTAGTTAATTATAATTTTAGTCTTAACTAGTTTTTAATAATTGTTTCATATTAGTAATAGTAATTTTCATTATAGTTTAATAAACACTTATTTTAATTAACGATAATTGTCTAAAATTTACACTTCACCCAAATAAATAAAAACATTACAATAGGGGGAATTTATTACTTATTTGATTTGTGATAATAAAATCAACGTCAGTTTCCATCTGAAACGACTGAAATAAAACATTTGAAAATTTCCTGGAATTGCTCGGTTGTAAAACTCGTCCTGGTTACTTCATAGCTCTCTATCTATTGTCATGTCCTACGAACGAGAAATACAATCTTCTGCAATTTTCTTTTCAAGCCCAATGACAACAATGTCTTTCTACGTGTTTTCTCTCAAATCCTCTCTCTATGATGTCTTCAAGTGCAGTTTGAAAATGACACGAAACAAGACAGAGAAAACATATTTTTATATGTATATTTATTTTTTCTACCGTCTACTTTATACAGTGATACTTTATTTACTCAAATTTCTGTATTAAAGTGATTTATTTGTTTTAATATTTTCTATCTTTTTAGTCTAAATGTGATACCATAGCGACTGCATTTATGATCAGTTCACTTCAGCAGATTCTCACTTAATATTCACTAATATTGATTATGGAAACGATTGCGAGTGAATAATTGATGCTCCGTGGTTGGACATAGCGGTTGATGTTTATGTTATTTTAGGAAAGCTAAAAACAGGGTATGAATACGTAATGCGATGTTCTGTTTTGCACGACGAAATGAACATATTTTTATGCTCTTTTACATGTTTTATAGACATACGAACTTTATCATTTTCGCAAAGTAAACTTCATAAAAGTAGATTAACATTGCAGGGAGCTAAAAAGTCTATAAAAGATTCGTAATATTTATATGTTACATATTTAAATATGAAATCTGTAGCTAAAAATAAATATTATACGTATGAAGTATTTATGAGGGTGATTTAGAATGTTATCTACGTATGCAGACAATTAAAAACCAAAACCAAACTAAACAAGTAAATAGAAACAATTGTTATCATTGACGACGGTTATGCAACAAAACTGAAGAACTAAACTAATAGAACTAAATTAAGGAGTTCGCTATTTTCAACTTTCACTTAAGTTAGTTTACCTATACGAAATGTCAATCAAAAATCTTAATTATAATTTCCTGCATGAACGATTTTATTTTAATTTAATTTCTTAAGTTAGTGGTTTAATTAAATTACTTACTCGCAACATTTGGTTCAAATTGAAAGAGTTTTGCAGTTTTTGCAAAGGCTTGAGTCCAAGAAAAGAAAACGACTAGAGTGAAAAAGAATTATATTCGTTCTTGACAAAAAAGAGCAATACGAGTAGGCAAAAATCACATTGGTAAACCCTTTTAAAAATATTTGTTTTTCTAGAAAAATGCGTAGGTCATTACATAAATATAAGATTTGTAAATTTGCCGATTTTTTATCTTTATGTATGATATAATCAGGAATTTTGGTTTCCACTTCTTTAAGGAACTTTCTATGTTCTATATTGTTTTACCTCTCTTGGATTTTGAGTTATGTCAAAGTTGGGATTTTTATATGGATGCTATACTTGACAGTTTTACCATGTTTATAGTTTTCCAACCGTTAATAACTTATTTTATGTTCATTTGTTTCAAACAGCAAAAATACACTAGATAATAATAAATCGGATGTGGCCAGCACATGTCTGTTCTATATATTTTGTACAAATTTCGTTCTTAAAGTTTCTTGCAAAAGATTCTCTCTTTCCAATTTATTACCTTCTGTCTGTTCTTTATACTTTTTTACAAATTCCATACAGAAATTTTCTATATTTCCTGTACAATTTTAGCGTACGCATGAACATACTATATCAGTTGCACTTGATACTGACATCTTTCAATCAGAATTTTCTTAGTATAGTAGCTGTTGCCATGGTTATAGCCTAGCTGGCTATTTTATGCAATTTAATTTCTTTATAATTTTTTAACTCTATATCCAGTGAATGTGAAGTGTAAAATGCAATCAAATCATATAGAGAATAAAATATTATTTAATATTTATAAAAAAAATTAAATGTGAGAACATGATATTTAACAGCGTTTTTTTTTTAAGAAAAACAGTTAAAATCTTCAAATGAGAGTACCTCTGGTTGACCAATTATAACTAAAATCTAATCACGTTTGTATTAGAATGTAAGTTATAGTACTCAAATTACCGCGGCCGAAATTATCGTCACACACAATCGCACACACACGCGCAAACAACACGCACACACACATACAGACATCATCGTAAAAATAGTAAAATCATATTCTACGGACCGTAAAACGTGACGGCAGGTAAGAAAACAATAGTTGTGTTAAAAACAAATGAAAACACTGTAAGTAATTAATTTAAATATTTTTATGTAGACGTTACAGTTCGTACAACTTAGGAACACATCTGAATTGCGCAAAAGATAACATACGATAGCACTATGACAAGAAAAAGATAATCATAGAGATAATTCTAGGTAAAAGATCATTTGTACAGTTCGTGCAACAAGTTGAATGTCAATACACCAGAAAATGATTACTGGCCTTATAACATGTAATGTGGTAAAAATAGAACGAAATATTATATTGTCACCATCTTACTTATTTGTGGGTACAGTGATTTATTTTCATTAATAATAAAGATTAAGAAAACTGGTAGGAAGGGGAGACCGGTGTCAATTGTAAAAGGTGTCAAATGTAACAAGGGTAGGTAACAGGGCCATCTTTTCGAAGTAGATTAAAACGCACTTGCAGAGTGAAGCAGAAAGAGTCATAGCTCTTTGGTATTTAGTGTAAGTACATACGCGCAAATACGGCGTCTGTTTCTGACGAATGCCTGTAAATCGACAAAAAAGTAAATACAGGTAGTGACACACATTGTTTCTAAAACACTATAAGTGCTCTGCTCGGAAATATTTCAAGTTAAGGGTCTGTTTGTGAGTTATATCTACTTTTATTTTTCATTAAAAAACATTTCTAATTATTACCTAGTAAATACAAAAAATCAAATAATATCTTTTTAAGTTAAGCGGTGTCAGTTGTAACACATGCCACTGTCGATTGTAACGTATTTAATAATTAAGTACAGTATTGATCATGATAAAAATTACAAGAAAAAACCACTGCTATCGAAAACATAAAAGAAGAGCAAAAAAAAAACAAAAATTCGCCCATATTTTTTGAGCACAGGAGTTTGGTTGCAGTGGCGAAAATGTAAAATCTGGACGCCGGTCAAGTTAAATTGTACGAAGAAAGACCTATTTTATGTTTACCTAAACTGCAATTTCGTTAGCGACTAAAGGCATTGGTCAAAATGGTCCATATCACCAACAGAATATATATTTTGATTGCTTTTAGTTGAGTCATCTGATTTTTGTATTTTCTGAGGTAATAAATAAATGTTTATTTTTTCAATAATTTCTTCTTTTATCTGTTATTTTATCTTATTACATCACTGTTAAAATTTGTTACAATTAACACTGGCCCTGTTACTATTGACACCAGTTAGGTGTCAATTGTAACATTTGAAGTGCCTGACTAAAAATCCTTATACTTTTATATTTGTCACATTTTCAAAAGTTTAAAATTCAAAATATTTCTCACTAAGGTGTGTAGGTTCTCATATAGATAATTTAAAAATTTCGAAATGTAACGTTAATTCGTGAAAAATAAAAATTTAAATTTTGTAACAATTGACACCGGTCTCCCCCACTGTTCTTTATGCTTTAAATTTTAATCTGGAACCCATTTTATGAAGTACATCAGGATCTTTTGGAAAAAGTGCAACGAAAGTTTCTCAGATTTTCATATTTTAAACTAAATAATGCTTACCCTGATAGATCAGTGCCTTATGATCACTTGCTCAATACGTTCAATGTTCGTAGCTTACTACATCGTAGATAAGTTATATGCGTTCACTATTCATCTAAATTAATTCACGGGACAGTTGATGACACTCAGTGTGTTTCATTTATTAATTTTCATACTCCTTCTAAGTTCACGAGAAACTCTCAAATATTTTATTTATCTGCTGCCTGTAATAAAAGTTTTTTTTTATAAATCGCATATTTACCAGATGTGTTTACTTAAATTTCATTCTTTCATTGTATATTTCTTATTTATTTTCTGTAATACTACTTCACTTCATTTTGTATGTTTGATATACATTTTGTCATTGTATTTAAATGTTATGTTGTCTTTTACTGTTTTCTTTATATAAAATTTTAATGAGATGATTTTTATCCTGCTCAATTATATTGGATTTATCTGTTGAGCAGTGCATATTAAATAAATAAATATGTTAAAAATGAAAATAAATAAACTGATGGGAATACCTAACTGATGTTTTTATTTGTATCATGGGCACAACAACTTTTCTTACCCTTTAAATTTCATATTTTTTTAAATTTTCGCTGTTTAAAACAAATGATCATAGATAACAATTACCTAGTGACTTATGTATTTGTTTCCAAATAACGATCATTAAAATGGTCTCCTAACGAAGCAATTTTGTACCAATTTATTTGACTGCTTTGAATTTCGAAATCCCAATGATAAGGGTTGAAAAACGACGACACTATATAGTACTTTTTTACAAATTTAATTTCCTTTTACGGCGCAGATTAAATAAGCAGAAAAGTTCGAACTTAGTAATTATTGGTTCACATAATTATCTTATTCGTAATAAAATTATTGACATCGTTTCATGATTAGTTTCAGTTGGGGTATACGTAATAAACTTATAGGTCAAATATTAGATTAGGTATTAATTAGAATTTGCAGATCAAATTTCGGAAATTACCTTCTAATGAACCTTCAAGTTTTAATAGAGGATGTCTCAATTGGAACTTTAGAATTTCATTTGCGCGCCTTTATAATTTTTACCTTCCGTCACCTTTAGGTAAGGAAGGTATTGTCTTTGGTCAAAAAATTCGGTGGTGAGTTTTTGATGAATAAGCACGTTTTAGGGTCCCTAGAATACGATTTCACTATTTTTACGATGATGTCTGTATGTGTGTGTGTGTGTGTGTATGTATGTGTGTGTGTGTGTGTGTGTGTGTGTGTGTGTGTGTGTGTGTGTGTGTGTCTGTGTGTGACAAAATTTTCTAATGCGATAACTCTAATACTACAATTCCAAAAATTATAATTCTTTCGTATTCCTCTTCGTTACAGCCATGTGAAGAGCTGATTAGATTTTGGTTATAATTGGTCAACCGGAAGTACCCTCATTTGAAGATTTTAACAGATTTTCTTGAAAAAACGATGTTAAATATCATTTTTTCACATTTAATGTTATTATAAATATTAAAGAATTATTTATTCTCTATACAATTTGAATGCATTTTATGCTTCATATTAAATGGACATAGAGTTAAAAAATTATAAAGACATTAAATATCATGTATATTAGTCAGCTTTGCTATAACTCTGGAAACAGCTGCTACATTAAGAAAATAGAAAATTCTGATTGAAAGGTGTCAGTGTCAAGTGTAGTTGACAGTATGTTTATGTTATAATTTTACTGGAAATATAGGATCTTTTGTTAGAAAGTTTCTGTTTGGTATAAAATACATACAACTGCCTTAAGGTAATGTACAAGAAATATAATCTTTTTCAAGGAACTTTCTGTATGACATTTTTACAAAATACATAGAACTGACGGAAGGTAATGTGCTGGCCACATCAGATTTTTACCTTCCGTCACCTTTAGGTAAGGAAGGTATTGTCTTTGGTCAAAAAATTCGGTGGTGAGTTTTTGATGAATAAGCACGTTTTAGGGTCCCTAGAATACGATTTCACTATTTTTACGATGATGTCTGTATGTGTGTGTGTGTGTGTATGTATGTGTGTGTGTGTGTGTGTGTGTGTGTGTGTGTGTGTGTGTCTGTGTGTGACAAAATTTTCTAATGCGATCACTCTAATACTACAATTCCAAAAATTATAATTCTTTCGTATTCCTCTTCGTTACAGCCATGTGAAGAGCTGATTAGATTTTGGTTATAATTGGTCAACCGGAAGTACCCTCATTTGAAGATTTTAACAGATTTTCTTGAAAAAACGATGTTAAATATCATTTTTTCACATTTAATGTTATTATAAATATTAAAGAATTATTTATTCTCTATACAATTTGAATGCATTTTATGCTTCATATTAAATGGACATAGAGTTAAAAAATTATAAAGACATTAAATATCATGTATATTAGTCAGCTTTGCTATAACTCTGGAAACAGCTGCTACATTAAGAAAATAGAAAATTCTGATTGAAAGGTGTCAGTGTCAAGTGTAGTTGACAGTATGTTTATGTTATAATTTTACTGGAAATATAGGATCTTTTGTTAGAAAGTTTCTGTTTGGTATAAAATACATACAACTGCCTTAAGGTAATGTACAAGAAATATAATCTTTTTCAAGGAACTTTCTGTATGACATTTTTACAAAATACATAGAACTGACGGAAGGTAATGTGCTGGCCACATCAGATTTTTTTATTATTATGTACTTTCTGGAAAATAAAAAAAAAAACGTTTCACTATTAGCCCATTAGCGAGTTACTTGCATGAAATCTACAAAAACTTATACAAGAATACAAATACTTTAGGTACATTTTTGGAATTATCAAAGGCATTTGATATTGTAAATCATGAATTTTTATTATATAAACTATATTCTATAGGTTTGAGAGGAAATTGTAATAATAGACTTAAGTCATATTTATGCTGTAGATATCAGCTATACTATTATTCACGAAAGATGACTAGTCAAGGTCATTTTTTGTTCGAAGAAAGAATACACATCACTTTATATGGCAGCAGCTTAGCAACATTTTGTTTTAGAAAGAAAAAGATTATTTGACGTTTGACTACATATGTGGTGTGACAGATATACGTAACTGGTGGCATTATTTTCTATCACACACTAAACATAATAGTGACATATGTCGTAGAGTTACAGACATATAGCTATCTACTACACTGTCCTTTATACCAATGTTTATCCAGTGACGTTCACATTTAAATCAAATTTTTATTCTATGGTTTACGTCAAATCTATATTTTTGTTTTAGGAAGAAACATATGTGAAGAAGATAAAACTTTGAGAAAAGCATTATTTAAAAAGAAACAAAATTATCAAATAAATTACATTTATTTATTCACATAAATTTTATCCATAAATATTTTGCGTTATACGCCTATGGGTTCGAAATGTAGTCAAGTTATCTGAATGTCATATTACATCAGATGTCTCATAAACGACCTTGAATAATCATCTTTCGTGAATAATACTTTAGTAAGCGTCAATGATATTTTTCGAAAGAAATATTTATCAAAACTGGAGTACCTCATGGTTCAATACAAATATATGTAAATATATGCTAATGATCAGTTAAACAAGCTTCGCAAATTTTTCCAAGATAATTCACTTTTAGTAAATGTGACTAAATCGGTTTTAATGAATTTTTCAATTTATAACAAAAGTACTGAATGTCAAAGTTTGTTAACAAAATATAATTAATCACTTCATCAGTAAAGTATTCGGTATTTAATGATTAGAAATCTTAATTGGGAACTGCATATTAACCAACTTTGTACTAATTTATCTAAAGCTTGTTGTGGCTATTAAAAAGTTAAGTTTTATCTGTAATATAAGAATTCTATAAACCTTTTTTTTCTAAATTTGTCAGTATGTCCATATGAAATAATTTTCTGGGGAACAATCTCGTCCATCATTATAGTATTTAAACTGCAAAAACGTGCTATTAGATATATTTACAAATTACATTATAATCAGTCATGTAGAGAAACATATACAAACATAATTTTCTTACCGTTTCATCATTATTCATTTTTTGATAATTGTCAAAGAGAATATATTTAAATTTGTTGAAATGTGTAATATACATAGTTTACGAAACTAGAGGTAAACATTACTTGTAAATTCTACAGCATAGAACTGTATTTTTTGAACAAGACCCTTACTATTGGTTTATTTCCAATGAAATAGCCTGTCCGCTGAAATTATAAACTGTGGAAATATATCAGAATATAAATTTAAATTAAAATAAAAATTAATTACTAATTGTTACTACTCTGTTAATCAATATTTTGATAATTCATGTTAATTAAATTGTAACTAACTAATAATAATTATTATTATAAGTTTGTAGCAATAATGTTCTTCTATTGTACGGCTATATTTCAAAGCTAAATAACATTGAGACTAAGAACTATCTTCCTTATTGCATTGGAAGTTTGTACTTAAAATTTTACCATATTTGATGTACATGACGCATACCTTAATTCATTTCATTAAAAAATCTGGTTACCTTCCGTCAGTTCTATGTATTTTGTACAAATTGCACTCAGAACGTTTTTTTTGCAAATGATTCCATATTTCCAGTACATTACCTTCAGTCAGTTTTATGTATTTTGTATAAATTCCATACAGAAGTTGCTTGTAAGATTCTATATATTTCCAGTAAAATTATAACTCAATCATATTATGTAAATTGCACTTTGTTACTGACATTTGTCAATAATAATTTTCTTAATGTAGTAGCTGTTTCCATGTTTATAGCACAGCTGGCTGCTTTGTGAAATTTAATTTCTTTATAATTTTTTAACTCTATATCCATTGAATATGAAGTATAAAATGTAATCAAATCGTATAGAGAATAAAATATTCTTAAATATTTATAATAACATTGAATGTACAAAAGTGATATTTAACAGCATTTTTTCAAGAAAAACTGTTAAAATCTTCAAATTAGGGTACTTCTGGTCGACCAATTATAACCAAAATCTAATCAGCTCTTCATATGGATCTATGCGATCCGAAAAAATCGTCACACACACACGTACATACATCCATACATACATACTGACATCATCGTAAAAATAGTAAAATCGTATTCTAGGGACGCTAAAACGTGCTTATTCATTAAAAACTCATCGAATTTTTTCACCAAAGACAATACCTTCCTTACCTAAAGGTGACGGGACGGATGGTAAAAATGCGACATTCCGCCTTTTTGTAGTGTGGCTTTCATATGTTGTATTAATCATATTTTCCATACGAAGAAAACATGGAGCGTTTTAGGGTTCAACTTTGGATTGTTTGTGTACAAGCGTATTATGAAAATGGGCGATCATTTAAAGTGGCATTAACCCTTCGTGTAATATAAGGTCGATATCAATAGCCTACAGCTCGTAATTTAATTAAAAAATTGAAAAGGCTGCTTCGGTTAGCGACAAAGTAACACGAATCGTCCTCGTAATGGTCGGTCAAACCAAAATATTGCTTCAGTGTGTGAAAGTCTACGCGATGATTCAAACCGAGGCCACACGAGAATGCAGGCCTAAATTATTATCCCTGCTCAATGCGTCACTTCAAACTATGAGGTCAGCGCGCTAGTCTAGCCTTCTAACAACAGTAGAGGTACAGCAGTCAGCGCGAGTGGACGCACGATACAGCGCAGCACGGAACGTCAAATTTCGATTGTTTTTTGTTGAAGGATATTGTAAAAATGGTTTTAAAATGCCTTGTGCCAATGTGCAGGAGCAATTACGGAAACATGACGAAATTGTTATACCTGACATTAGAGAAATAGAAGCTAAACAAGTTTTTCTAACATATTATGAATGTGTATCATGCAGAACATCAAATTTAGTTAAGAAATTTTTTTAGTGATATTCAACAACATTTTATTAAGTAATTATAGAAAAAACTGTGAAGAACAAATTTGTAATAAAAAGCAGTTTAACAAAAAAATAAATAAATGAATTAGCGGGCACCTAAATCTATTTTATTCCAAAGTAATGATTATTTTAAATATATAATATGCGTGCCTTATGGATGAAATTCATTTTTAGTTTCATTACTATCATTTTGATTTTATGTTCTACGTTATATTATTTTCGTTTGTTAGCTCCAGATCTAAAGATTTATTAATGTTATTAAAAAAATTTATTATTTCTTGTATTATTAAAAGTAAAACATGAGTTTATTCAAAACATGAAATTATTCGTATATTTAGGCTAGCGTTTCTTAACCTTTTGAAGGCGAGCCCCAAATTTACATATTGTATTGGTTTCGCGACCCACTAGAAAATTATTAAAAAAATAGCTACCTATATATATAAACAAAATAATATAAATTTAATACTATAATAAGACCAACAATTATTTCAAATAAAACGAAACTTGTTACAATTTGGTACATGAATTTGATACAATTTTAATTTTCTCTGATAATTAAAATAAGCGAAACATAAATATTAGGTACATTCCCATATTTATCCAATTTAACTTTCGAACATGATTGACAATGCATATCTTCAAAATAAAAAATAAAAAATACAAGTAGCTTACAAAAATTAATGTTAATTAAGGTGTACCCTGAGTTTGCATAAGTTCTGAAAGTTCTTTAAATCGCGGCAGTTCCTAAAATTTAGTTTTAGTTATTACAAGAGCAGAAAAACTAGATTTGCACATACAGATCAGTAGTAGCAAAAGGTAATAATATTTTCAATTATTTATTTCCCAAGATTGGTTTTTCTTTTTTTAACCAAAATGAACTCAATGCCTCGGTAGGGTTATTAGGAGTAACAATTCTGCATTGTATTGCTAACATAAGTAACATTTTAGTGAAATTTTATATTATACGTAAAAAAATATGATTGGCATTTAGTAATCAAAATTATAAAATTCTGAATAGTTCACGCGACCCATTTACACCCCTTCGGGACCCAAATTTGGGTCGCGACCCATAGGTTAAGAAACGCTGATTTAGGCCATTTATAATTCGTTTTTTATTTAATTTGTTTAGTTATGAATACAAAATAGTTATTATATAATATATGAATAGCTATTTACGAGTTGTATATCTTTATAAATTACATTTTACAATCCTATTTGTTTAAAATTCCGTATATTTCCTATGCTTACACTGCTGTCGTACAAGGCATGGCGTGACAGCAAGAGGCTAGCTGTGACGTCACAAATTGAACATTCGGGCCTGTATTCTCGTGTGGCCTCATTCAAACACATCAATTTCACGTCGCTCACAACTGACGACTGTTGTAAGATGTTGAATAACTTTTCGCACACTGTTCAGAACCGCCTGGCAGCGCGCCATTAGGTAGAATCTGATGCTATAGGTCTCTAGTCGGCATTGATCGAAAAGAACAATAGACCGTCGACACCCAGTATAATTAATATAATTGTGCCCCAACGTGCGAAGAAGTTGAAAGAGAAGAAAGGAAAAAGCTGTTTTCCCTACGGAAACACTGGGTATAAACTAAATCAACGAGCTTCTCTTTTTCGTCAGTCATGGTTCTAACTGTATAACTTCTTTATAACTCAATACAAATGAGAGTAGACTGATTATGATTTTCAGTAGTTTTTGACTAGCTCAAGTCAAAAGATGTTCTAATAGGCATATCTGCAAGAATATATCGTTTTCTACTCAATATGAGAAATCTGCAGATACGCCCGTAGTAGCGGCCGGTTCAACACAGCAAGGAAAAATATTTTCTGCAGAAAATGTTGAAGCCTTTAGTTCGCAGCGCAGCGCCACCGTGCCGCTGCCAACTAGTGTGCGCACCTCCATAAGAAACTATGCAAATTGATTTCTGCCGATCGGGCCTTTCTTTTGTCTTCTGAACAATGTGCGATAGCCTTTTTACCTCCCGCTACCCTTGGTAAAGGAGGTATAGGGATCGTGATTAAAAATCGCATATCGAGATTTTGGTAAATGACCACGTTTTCAGGTCCCTAGAATCCAATTTTAACATTTTCACGATGATGTCTGTGTGTATGTGTGGGTCCTCCACTTTAACTCAAATACTATCATTCAGAAAATTCTGAAACCTTGTATTTCGAACTTTTTCTGTAATGGAAAGAGTCCATTAGATTTTGGTGAAAATCGAATAACCGGAAACGGCACTTTATTAGAAGCTCAAAATAATTTTTCTTCAAAAAATACCTTTAAATGTTATTTTTTCGAGATTAATGTCATTATAAAAATTAAATATTATTAAATTTTCTATAGATTTGCATTAATACTTTTTCTATATATTTTGTGGATAAAATTATAAAATTATTTATAATTTAAATCCCAGAGCCTACGCTTTAAATAAACAAAACGCAGTTATTCATATGTATGTAACTGACAGATAAATGTCACTATCAAAGAACTAATCATTTCAAAATAATGTTAGTAACGTTTTAAAAAGAAAAAAGTAAATAGAACAAAAGAAAAGGAATTCAATACAGTTTCCAGCATAAGTAAATATGTAGGTACGTATTTAGATTAATAAAACTTAACGATTCACAAAAATGATGAAAAATGGTGGACGCCCAAGTGTGAAGGATGAATTAAAGGAAGAAGGTTTTTAAATAAAACCGTAAAAGTCTAATTCACACTGTTCAAATTTATTGAATGAAATTACCGACCGGTTTCGGTCATTTAATGACCATTATCAAGGTACCGGTTGACTACAAAGAAAAAGTAACAATTGTACAAAATGTATAAATAAATAATAAAATTTAACAAATACTTACACATTACGAAAGTATAGAAGAACGATATGAAATAAAATGTAACATTAGGAACGTAAATCAACGTAGTCAAAAATTAAAAAATTTGTTTCGAAAAAATTATTTTTCCGAAAAAACGTGCAAGGCAAGCAAGCGATAATGCACAACTGCAACGATGAAAAAGCATGTAAGGACGGAAAGGAGCAGAAAGGACATGAATGATCACGTAATGGCGTCGAAATCCAGTAGGATGTTAATATTCGCGCTGTTATTTAAATTTGTTTGATCTGCCTAAACGATCAAACAAATTTAAATAACAGCGCGAATATTAACATCCTACTGGATTTCGACGCCATTACGTGATCATTCATGTCCTTTCTGCTCCTTTCCGTCCTTACATGCTTTTTCATCGTTGCAGTTGTGCATTATCGCTTGCTTGCCTTGCACGTTTTTTCGGAAAAATAATTTTTTCGAAACAAATTTTTTAATTTTTGACTACGTTGATTTACGTTCCTAATGTTACATTTTATTTCATATCGTTCTTCTATACTTTCGTAATGTGTAAGTATTTGTTAAATTTTATTATTTATTTATACATTTTGTACAATTGTTACTTTTTCTTTGTAGTCAACCGGTACCTTGATAATGGTCATTAAATGACCGAAACCGGTCGGTAATTTCATTCAATAAATTTGAACAGTGTGAATTAGACTTTTACGGTTTTATTTAAAAACCTTCTTCCTTTAATTCACAAAAATGTTTAAGCTAATCCTCATTTTTGGTTTAGAGATTTCTATTCTATCCCGGCATTTAAAATATAATCTTCATTTTATTATAGCTCCGGTGGCTCAATGATTAGAGCAACGCCTCATGTCATGAGTGCCCTCGGGGCTCTGGGTTCGAATCCAACTAAGGCATGGATGTGTGTCAATGTGAACCCACTCTGTAATTGGGATTTAATTCTGTTGAGCGGTTTAAAATAAAGGTAGTTACTTGGATTAGATTAGACTACATTTTAAGAAATATACTGTCAAAATTAGAGTAAAATTAGCTAATCCAAAAATAAGAATTAACTTAATATTTTTTATGACTCGGGCTGTAAAGGGCGGGAGGTATTGTGTTGGCCACACCAGCTTTTTGGACTACTAGGTCATGTGAGTTAAAATCACCTGACTTTTTCCTCTGGGGTTATTTCCGGAAAAAACTGTGCACCAAGAAATCAACAACAATTAATATAGTCAAAGCAAAGATTTAACGTGTTAGCGAGGAAAGAGAGCCACTTCATGTACCTATATAATGCTGGGAAATTTGGCCAAACGAATGACATCGTTCAAGATTAATCAAGCGGCCATATGTCCGATATTATTTTCCATTTTTGTAATTGTAATATGTTGATTTTATAATGTAATAAAAAAAATCTGATGTGGCCAGCACATTACCTTCCGTCAGTTCTATGTATTTTGTATAAATATCATACAGAAAGTTCTTTGCAAAAGATTATATTTCTTGTACATTACCTTAAGGCGGTTGTATGTATTTTATACAAATTCCATACAGAAATTTTCTAACAAAAGGTCCTATATTTCCAGTAAAATTATAACATAAACGTACTGTCAACTGCATTTGACACTGACACCTTTCAATCAGAATTTTCTTAATGTAGCAGCTGTTTCCAGAGTTATAGCAAAGCTGACAAATATATATGGTATTTAATTTCTTTATAATTTTTTAACTCTATGTCCATTTAATATGAAGTATAAAATGCATTCAAATCGTATAGAGAATAAATAATTCTTTAATATTTATAATAACATTAAATGTGAAAAAATGATATTTAACATCGTTTTTTCAAGAAAAACTGTTAAAATCTTCAAATGAGGGTACTTCCGGTTGACCAATTACAACCAAAATCTAATCAGCTCTTCACATGGATGTAACGAAGAGGAATACGAAAGAATTATAATTTTTGGAATTGTGGTATTAGAGTTATGGCATTAGAAAATTTTGTCACACACACACACACACACACACACACACACACACACACACACACACACACACACACACACACACACACACACACACACACACATACATACATACATACACACACACATACAGACATCATCGTAAAAATAGTAAAATCGTATTCTAGGGACCCTAAAACGTGCTTATTCATCAAAAACTCACCACCGAATTTTTTGACCAAAGACAATACCTTCCTTACCTAAAGGTGACGGAAGGTAAAAATGGCAAATCCTAAAATTTCAATTGAGACATCTGTCAGATATTTTAGATATTTTGTGACCTTCACTTAAAACTATCATAAGTTCCTTTTTCTTTCAGATACGATTTACCCATGGGCAGCAGGCTCCGCAGGTCTTCTTCTTCTTTTGTTAGCAGGATCGGCCCTTTTAACCACACGTTGTAGGCAACGTCGTTCAAAACCAGATTCTGAGTCTGCCAGTATTTTGGTTTATCCATCTCAGCAAGGAAACACTGCGCAATTTTTGTGAGTTAACAACAATTTATTTATGTTTACTATTTATTTGTAGATTTAATTTACAACAGTCACTTTTTTAATCATCGTGAATCCGTCAACTAGTAAAGTGCGGGGCACCAGTCTTCAGCTGAAGGGCATGGGAAAGAAATACTTATTTCGTACAATTTCATAGACGCCGTCAAAAATTAATTATTACAGTAACTTTGTGCATCTAACATATTTACGGACGCTTATAATCGGATTGTAAAGAAGACAGGAACTGATAGGAACGACCAATTGTACCTGTCAACAGTCAATAAGTATAAGAAAAGCTGCATAGCTTTAAAACTTATTTGGGCAACTTAACTGTTATATGTTATATTAGGTATTTACGCGTAAAGTAAATTAATTAATTCCATGTGGATTTAAACGAAACGCATATTAGGTAATGCTTTGTGCTATCATTCTTTCTGTAGCCCATCATTCGTGTCCTGGACTGTACAAATTTTATAGTGAAGTAACAATGAGCATGGTTTATATTTAACTGAGCAGCCATTTTAGAACATCATATGATAGTATCATAGATTCAGGCGGCCAAACATGGGGGCGGCAAAACTATCCTAACTTCTTATAGAAAAAAAATTATTTAAATTTTTTTAAAACATCAACAATTTATGAAATAAACATATTAATAAAGTATTATTCTTTTAAATACTTAGTTTGGCTGACTGGTAACATATCTATCCTAATAGGTATATAGTTTATTTCATTAAAAGATTGAGTATACTTATGATGTCAATCAGTGGCGTAACTAGAAATCTTGCGCCTATATGAGACAATTTTTGGGCCGCTTTGATTTACAACGCTCCAAGAAATAATTTAAAAGCAAAAAAAATTATTTAATTACGTAATTATTAATTAAACTTTTTCATTATTGTAATCAAATTTTCTTTGTTTTAACGAAGCTTTTCTTTGTTGTAATCAAAAATCTTTAGAAAAAACTCTAAGGAATATCAGAGTAACATATTTTCATTAAATTACCCAACTCTTGATACAGATATACATAGGTTCAGGGTGTTATCCAAAAAGCGGGCCATATAGGCGTTTAACATTAAAAATCAGTTTTTCTTTGCGTAAAAGTTCCCAATTAATTTTAGACAAAAATGTTTCAAATAAAACTTGTAGATAATTAAATTATACGCCTAATTCACTAAACTTGTTTATATTAGGTGAATGATTTTATTTCTAATTCAGTGTGTGCTATTGTTTAGAACTATTCTCTGTTCCATGTAAGCCATTCAGCAGATGGTGCTCGCATCAGCGCTAGTTTTAAGTAAACTTGTCTCTTGTCTCCAACTTCAGCCAATCAGAGAGGTCAAAACAATTCCCTATTTTTTGCAATATGACTGGTTTAAATACCTGATAACATAAAGTGTGGGGGGGGTGCATTTATTTATTTATTTATATATATATATATATATATATATATATATATATATAATAACAAAGGCGGCTGATAGGTTAGGATCAACCTTGCATAGATTGGATGCATAATCGTATAATCGTATGTAGTAACTAGATTGCAAAATCAGTCTTCGTATAAAACGGCTAGTCATCTAATAAATTGCAGCCAGATTTTCAAATCTTCTTTGACTTACCATTGTTTTATAATCTGGCTAGACACTTTATAAAACGACGAACAGCTTAGGGCCATATTGTAATATGAATCAGTGGCGTATCCAGGACCCATGGTAAGCGGGGGGGGGGGCTGCCATATACCTATTACTTATAGGTTTACTGCCCATTGCCTATTTGCATACTTTCAAAGGATTCTGAATTAAAAATAAGGACGGTTAACTATAGAATATCTATGTACTAAAGCTCGATCCTACCACCTCTAGTTTATTAACCATTAGTTAAAACTTAAACTGAAGGTTAGAAGCGATGCGACCAATAATTTTAATTACTAGTTAGCTCTAATCAAAGGTGGTAAGAACAATTTTGCAACATAACAGTTGGTTATCATTAACTGTCACTTTAACCATTAGTTAAGAATTAAAATAAAGGTTAGAAGCGATTCGAGCAACAGTTTTAATTTCCAGTTAGATCTAATCAAAGGTGGTAAGAACAATAATTTTGCAACATAACTGTTGGTTAAAACTAACTGTCACTTTAATTAGAAGTGGTAGGAGCGGGCCTTACATAATCAGACCAAATAAAAAATTACAGTTTGTTCATTCGTTATTAATAATAAAAATTACAGTGAACATAGGAACATACATTATAGATTAGTAAGGACCATGTACACACTTCATTAAAACGAAAAACTAATTGTTGATTTCTAACATTTCCTTATAAGCATATTTTCTGTGGTTATAATTACAAAACGATATTTAATTTTCTACTTTTTTGGAAAATTTCTAGAAATATCTCTATATCAATAGAATTTTTTTATATTATACGCGAGAGCTACACCATTAAGCCTTTCTTACGCCATTGAAGAAGTTTTCAAATATGTACGAAATGTAGAAAATGATTAATTTAAATACCTAATATTTTCAAATCACTAGACTTTAAGGGGGGGCTCGAGCCTCCTAAGCCCTCCCCTGAATACGCCACTGATATGAATATTTGAATATATTTGCTTGAAATTTCTCTAAATACGCTTCATCATAACCTACCTAACGCATAAAAGAAAACTCGAGCCGAGTTTTGTGCGTTATGTTAGATTATGTTTTATTTATAGAAATATGCGTTCTGTACATACTAAGTAAGAAGTTCGTCTGATCTAGGCAATTTATAAAATGACTCCGGTTGCAAAACATCGCTAAGTCAACGAAGGTTTGACAATCTGGTCGCGTTTTATAAAATGACTTCTTGTCTTATAAAAGATATAGTTTACAATCTGACTACAACACATACAATCATATTAAAGCAGTAAATAGATATACGAGTACGATGCTAATCGTTTCAAAATTGCTTACATAAATCTCGTCACATAAAACATTTCCACATGCTTCATGGTCTCTTCACTTTATTTTCATACTTATTCTCGCTCCCCATCTTGGCTGGAAACTTATCTTAGCCCCGGGAAAAGTTTCATGTAGATAAACCTCAATCTGAAAGCGCGTCAACTAATCTGGATGCCTGGAATTTGTTCCGAAGTATCTATAAAGTAACTATTCCAGATTCAAGTCAAATCCTATCCCGAAATCTGTGCAAAACTTATTTAGGTTACATTCAAAAAATTATGCTGTAAAATGTAGTTTTTCTTCCGGAAAGAATATGTTTATAATAAGATAATGAATTGAAATAAAACATAAATAATAAATGCAGAATGGATAGTTGGTCATGATATTTGAATTAGTGCCAACTCATATTGTGGGATTGGGATGTTTCATGTTTCCAAAATCTTGAGAATCTAGTGTACATAAACGCTCTAGAATAAAGCTTATCTTTGGACAAAGCTTACATGTTTACTTATTTAACATAATACAATCAACTTAAATGAGTATCTTTCTGCTATATAATACATATTTAAGTACATTACTGTTAATATGTAGTTATTTCATTTTGATAAATCGTTGAGCTGCTGAAAACATGTTTATCGACAGGCCTTAGAAAAAATTCAAGTAATAATAATAATAATAATAATAATAATAATAATAATAATAATATTAATAATATTAATAATATTAATAATATTAATAATATTAATAATATTAATAATATTAATAATATTAATAATATTAATAATATTAATAATATTAATAATATTAATAATATTAATAATATTAATAATATTAATAATATTAATAATATTAATAATATTAATAATATTAATAATATTAATAATATTAATAATATTAATAATATTAATAATATTAATAATATTAATAATATTAATAATATTAATAATATTAATAATATTAATAATATTAATAATATTAATAATATTAATAATATTAATAATATTAATAATATTAATAATATTAATAATATTAATAATATTAATAATATTAATAATATTAATAATATTAATAATATTAATAATATTAATAATATTAATAATATTAATAATATTAATAATATTAATAATATTAATAATAATAATAATAATAATAATATTAATAATAATAATAATATTAATTATAATATTAATAATAATATTAATAATATTAATAATAAATTGTATTTCAATTCATACTTTTACCAGTAGTCAAAATTTGCAGAGATTTCAAAATCTTATTTTCTAAAAGGTACTCCAATGAGAACACCGGATTTAAATTTGACTCCAGTTTCTTTTTCTTTTATTGGGCTGGTGACTTTGAAACGTTGGCATTTATAATCTGCCATTGTTCCGATTAGTAAAAATGAAACGCTTCACGAAAGAACAACGAGTTATTTTTGTGAAACCGTATTACACCGGGTTCTTTTTGATGCAACTGGTTGTTATCTTAGTGACACTGGTTCCAGCAGAATGGCGCAACCTGTCATACTGTGCGAATAATAATTAATTTACTGCTTCAACAGTTTCCAAGCTGTAGCATCTCCAGAAATGCCTAAATCAATAGGGTATTTGAAAAATTTTAGGAAAGTGTTTTACACCTAATTATATAATAATAATAAATAATTAATATATTCAAAATCGGGTTTTTAAATTTTTATTTCAAATTTTCCGCTAAAACGCTCTTGTCGCTTATGACGTCACGGTCTTGTATACAGCTACTAGATAAGCTGAATCGTCCGCCATATTGGTGCCAAAATCAATGCAGTAAATTATGAAATAAAAGTGCATTTCTTATAAGTTTATGTAGCAGCTATTTTTCATAATTAAATATAACTTCCATATTTGCATTTTATACTTATTTAAAATACTAAAACAAGAAAAAATACGGTTCGTTAAGATTTTTGAGGTTAGAGAAAAATATATGAATTGCATAAATACCTGTAAAAATTATAACTATTTCACAAATTATTTACACAGTTTGGAGCAGAACAACCCGTTATTATAGATAATTTCTATGATTAATAATGCTGTCATTGATATTGAAAGATTTAAGTGGCTCCACAATGATGGACGAGTCAGCTGTAATTTATCTAGGAGCTATAGTCTTGTAGTTTAGTAAATACATTGTAAGCCTACGAAGTTCTTCAGTATTTATCTGTATTTTATTTTCTCTACATACCATTTGCAAGTTTAAAGATTCATTTTTTGAAGGAAAATACAGATAAACATTAAAAACCTTGTTTACATAGTATTTACTGAAATACTAGATCTTGACGTCATGATTAAATGTATTTAGTGGCGGCTCGTGCACCAAATCTTTAGTGAGGCAAGGTATCCAAAAAAAAAAATAAGGTCAAATGTCTTATAATTGAAAGTTACATTTTTTAAGGGATGTGAAGCTGCATGTTTTTTTCCTTTCATATACAAAAATAAACTGCCAGATCACAGAACATTTTGAAAAAGAGAATATATTTAACGGATTGTTGACTTACCTGGATAAACTGTTTAAAGTCTGAACAGAGCACAATATGGCGCATCTATTAAACAGGGCCCACCTTACATTACAATAAAAGTGCTAGACAAGTTATGTTTATGTTCAAAGTTTGAATGCAATATGCACTTATGTATTCTGTATCGTATCATATTAATTTTTACATCCTGTTAAAATTTGTACTCGTAGCCAGTACTAACAAATGTATTATCTGTCATTTAAATTTTTATTGAGTGTCTACTATTATTAGTAACGAGTTACAGAATACACCCCTTTATTTAATCTGGAATGCAACAATGTACAGTAGACGTTGTGAACCTACCTACAAAATTTGCTCCTACGCGGCGTTGATTGTATTCACGTACGCTCACAGTCACGGTCTCTTATCTTTTATCCTTTACGCACTTATTGTATTTGAAGCATGCCTCAGACAGCTCCTTGTCTTGCATACGTATTTCTTATCGGAATGAAAGCATTATCAAAAACATTAGACATTATACCATTCATTTCAGAGGCAAGCGTCACGGAGTGTAAATTAGGTGAACTGCATTACAATTACAAATTACTTATCGTCGTGGCTTAAATTGTTCTTTCATATTTATAAAGACAAGCATCAACGGAATAAGTTGAAATTTAATTTACATAAAATTATTAATTTGTTAAAATGATATTCTGAGTTATTTCTTTTCTGATGAGACACTGCCTCACCTGCCTACCTTGAAAAGCCGCCACTGAATGTATTAACGATTACAAAAATATATAATAATAATAATTTTGCATATATAATTTGGTGTATATGTACAATTTAAAACACTTTCTCAAAATTTGTCAAATACATTATTAGTCAGCAAGTTCTTGTGATTCGACTCCTTGCAACTTGTTTTTGTGGGGTTTTCTAAAATTAAAGGTCTAAGCTCAAGACCGAAACCTAACGTATTATTAATAAAATTGAGCCGGATCTCTTCCAAAAAGTCATTGTAAATTTCGACAAATAGTTGGAATATGCAAACATAGTCGTGGGAGTTATTTGAATTACATTCATTCATTCATTGATTATTTTTCGCTGGAAATGGGCGTTTTAAATAAATATTCAGAATTCCTGAAATAACATTTTAATCTATTATTCTATCCAGTGCCATTTGTCCAAGAATTCATTTTAACCTTCTACGATTAAAAATTTACGCTAAAAGCAGTAAAATGAAACGCCCACATGTATCTGCAATGTGTTTTACGTTACAACAATGTACGTTTGATGTTGCTTTGTTTCTAGATCAAAGGAGATCCACTTCAGCCTTCCTCCATTGCGAAGCTCGTCTCTGAGTGACCTGAATGGCGAAGGTGATGATTCCGAGTCAGAGATCTCGGAGAGTCTACTCATACCTACGGCCCATAGCAAGAGGAGCAATTCATTCAGTAAGTACTAAAACGATGCTTAAATTAGTGTATATATTTAAAAAAAAATACATGGCTCAATACATTGTGAGATCCAGGTTCGAATCACACTGACAGAAAACTTGAAAATTACGAGGGTGCAATTCTTAACCTAAATAAGAGTATATATTCTTTTTCGGTCTTATAAAATATTACGGCTACTACGACTGGTGGAGCTATAGTTCATTCAGTCATTCAAATCAGCGCGTGATTAGCAAGTTCACAACCACAGACAAACAGCAAGTTTGCTGTTTGTCTGTGGCACAACTAATTGGCGCGTTGTGATTGGTTCTGTTGTTACAAGATTGGGTGATTGATATGAACCGTGCCTCTTTACCAGTCCGACCTGTATCAAAATTACGTGCCAACCGCATGCATTTTTTGTTTTGACGCGATGACTATCGAATTTGAATGGACTATTGAAATAGATCCGGTGAATAGGGAGGATGAGGTACTAATACAAAACCACACCGATTAATTTTAGTCATCGTCCTGTTAATGTGTGCGCTGGAGTGTTACTCTGATGGAACAGTACACCTTTCTTTAGCTTTACACGCTTTCGTTTTATTTCTTCATGAAATTGGTGTAACATGTGAGACTAATATTGCCCAATAATAGTTTGACCCTTAAGATGTTAATCCACCGTCAATATTATCTTCGCGTCCCAAACAACAGAAACCATGACTGTGCTTATAATTTAAAAACTGCTACTTTATATATAATAATTCATTGATTCTGTCATTCCTAACTCATTGATAAGATGCCCACAGTCAGTCTCTTTCATTTCTCCAACCTTGATTCGATAATTTGCGCGTATCGTGAATCAAAATTATTTTTAATTCACTTTTAACAGTTGCATGCCTTTCCCACTTTAAAGTTCAGCTGCTTACTTTTTACCTCCCGTCATACCGTAGGTGTGTGTGTGTGTGTGTGTGTGTGTGTGTGTGTGTGTGTGTGTGTGTGTGTGTGTGTGTGCGTGTGCGTGTGCGTGTGCGTGTGCGTGTGCGTGTGCGTGTGCGTGTGTGTGTGTGTGTGTGACGATTTTTTCCTCCGTGATAACTCTTACAACAAACTTCCGTATTTATGCTTTCCACTTTCATATAAAGAGTTGATTAGATTTTGGGTAAAATTGGACAACCGGAAGTGATACTTTACTTGAAGCCCATAACAGTTTTTAATGGAAAATTATATTAAAATATAATCAATAACTTTTCAATTTTAGTATTTAAGACTTTAATATAAAATAAATAAACCGGAAGTGATACTTTACTTGAAGCTCTAAACAGAATTTCGTAAAAAATATATTATGATATATTCAAAAACTTTTTAAATTTAGTATTTAAGATTTTTATATGGAAGGGAACAACATATGATTTTGGCTAAAATTGATAAACCAGAAGTGATACTTTACTTGAAGCTCTGAACTGATTTTCGTGAAAAATATATTATGATATATCCCAAATTTGGTATTTACGACTTTTAGATCAATGAGAACGACATATTAGATTTTTTCTAAAATTGATAAACCGGAAGTGATACTTTATTTGAAGCTCTGGACATATTTTCGTGAAAAATATATTGATACAATCCAAAACTTTTCAAATTTGGTATTTAAGACTTTTATATTAATGAGAACGACATATTAGATTTTTTTCTAAAATTGATAAACCGAAAGTAGCACTCTACAGAAAGCAATAAACAGATTTTCTTGAAAACTAATAACTATAATCCAACTTATCAAATTTGGTATTTGAAACTCGATTTTGACTTTACTTTTATGTTAAATCGGAAGTGGTACTTATTTTGGAGTTCTTAACAGATTTTCGAGGAAAAACATAATAAAATATAATCCAAAATTTCGTATTACAGACTTTTCTATTTATTAGAACGAGAAATTCGATTTTGTTTAAAAACGATCATAATCGGAAGTGATACTTTACTTAAAGCTCATTGCTATTTTAAATATGGAACTGACGGGAGGTTATGTGCTGGCCACATCAGATTTTTTATCAATGCGTATATGTAGGACAAAATGTTTCCAAAGTATTTGCCATGTCTTCACGAATTTACTTCGATGTTAAGCTTGTTTTGTGCAGGTATCTAATAACTGCACAGTACTCTATTTTTTCATTTTTTTCTCATTCACTTCCGTTGTAGTTTATATTTACGAAATTAATTTCTGTTGCTGATTGCACCGCTGATATTTAAATTTTAGGTGTTCTTAAATTTACAATGTCGTATCGAAACGAAACGTCAAATGAGTAATTAAATATTGCTGTCAAAATTTCGATTTCCATTTTTCTGTTTATATTTAGCTTAAAATTTAAGTGTTAGCGGTGCAACACTGAGCATCATTAAAGTAAACAAAAAGAGGAAATACTAAAAAAAATTAGATGTCTATTTATATTTAAAAATGGAGATAAATAAAGCAATAAACTGATCTGATTAACTTGAGTAATTTAACTTTTAAAGAAGACTATTTTCGAAATGGTCTTTTTAATCCACTAACTAAATAAGAACATTAATTTTGGTCTACCGTGTACTATATTTTAAAATTAATACCACGTAATAAGATTGCTACTTGCAAAACTTCATCATTTCAACTTTCAAGTTGAAATTTAATTTCCTCGTTAGCATTGTAAACTCAAATCAAGAGTCAGGTACCAAAGGTCAAAGTTAACATAGAATGTTACAAAAAAAATTGCATATTGCATGAAAATATCACTGTAATTTTACAAAATTATTTACATATTCAACAAAATATATGACATTCATTAACTAGTTTACATTTATTTTTACATGAGAATTAAATAAATAGATATTTGTTTGCATCAATGTGACGTGGATGTGGATGTCTTGGTTTAAAATGTATTCCGAAAATGTTTTGCTAATTAACATTATTTATTACGAAATGAATTGTATACATTATCAATTATAAATTAATTTTACCAATACAGGGGCTAAGAGCATTTTTGGTACATGTATACGAGTACTTGTCATTAGTGATGCCGCGAGATCTCGCATTTTCGAGATCTCGTCTGAATTTCACGAATTTTCGAGACGAGATTAGCCTTATTCTCGTCTCAACAATTCGAGACGAGACAAGAGTAATGCCCTCCAGATTTGCTCGAGACGAGAGTGGAAAGTCGAGATCTCGAATGTACATTTTTATCCATTTAAAATATAAGTACAAAAGAACAAAATATTCATCGGTATATATAAATATTTGAATTGTCTTTTCATTTATATTCATATTTACTTATTCGTTTTAAATTTATTTTGGGTTTTAGCAAAAAAAGTAATACCTATGGTGTACTCTTCACACCAGCTTCAAGTGCCCGCTCTATATGAATATGTATAATTATAATTACCAATATCTGCGTACAAAACAGATTGACACGCCCAACAACGGTTAATAAGCCCATGATATTGAGTACTTTTTTATACCTAACTATTTAAAATCAGTTTTAATTAGTGGTACTCGTTTCTTTGTTAACTATAATTTCGAGAAATTCGAGACTCTCGAGTCGAGATCGAGAGAAGGCAAGAAAAATTATGACGAGACGAGATACAGAGTAATCTCGTCTCAAAACTTCGAGACGAGACGAGAGTGTATTGATTCTCACCGTTTCTCGTCTCGCGGCATCATTACTTGTCATCCCAAATTCCATTATTTAAATTGAGGGGTGAATAACTTTTAAGAACTATGATCATCTGAAATAAATTAATTATAAGAAATACCTTAATGCAAATCGTTTTTAATCGAAATGTATATATTGGAGGAGCATAGAAAAATGATTTTTTTTAACGAGAGTAGAAGTCAATTTCTATGTTATCAAAATTGAAAGAGAAATACACCATTTTGCCGCTAGAGAAAAATATGGACATTATTCCCCTAGCCCTTAGGCGCACGGGTTGCTTACGATCACAAGCATTTTTCATTTTACTGTATCTTATTATAACGTGTGAGCACCGCCGCTGCGCTGAACAAGCGTCTAAGTATAGCGATGATGTAATCGCGCTAGTAGCCGGGCGACGTAAACAGACGAATCGCGACGCGTTTAATTACTTCCTGTCGCCTGAACTTTTTGTGTTCATTCTTATTATGGAATAGTATATTCTAGAGCTATAATATAAATAAAACAATGTTTGGGTATAGTTCTGCTTCTACAAAATTTTATTATAAAAACGACGGTTCGACAGCGAAGTGCTGACTTTGTAAGGTAAACAACAATTGTTATTATTTATTTACCTAAGGAAGACAACACTTCGCTGTCGAAAAGTCGTTTTTATAATAAAATTTGCAAAACTATACCATACCCAAATATTGTTTTATGTTTTATTAAATTTGATTTAAATAAAATATTTTTAAAAACATCGCTTCAAATCGAAACAAATATTTTTTAAAATAAACTGAGCTACTACTGACTCGTTTGAACATAAAACGGATCAAATTTTTGAATCAAAATTAAAATAGAAAATATACCATTTAAAATAAATTATTGATTATAAGAATATTTAAATAGAAATACTAGTTTTGCAGCTTTTTCTGTCTATTTCTTTCCACTCTAGTGAAAAATTCAACTTCAGGCACTTTTTGCCTTATTTCTCTTACATAATTATTTGTGCTTTTGGTATATACTCACTTTTTAATGGATAAAAAATATTTCCATGAAAAGAAAAACAATAACGACAATTATTAACAAGTATATAAATATCAGAGACAATGGGCTATATGACCATTGTCGAATTTAAAGAAATAAAGTATAAAAAAATTAAAAATTAACCATTGTGATTACCAATAATAATGATAAAAACTATTTATTATCTTATAATTTCACTGAAATTAGTAAAAAGTTAGTTAAGATAGTTTTGCCGCCCCCATGCTTGGCCACTTTGTTCTGGGAACAAAATGAACACCCGCTAGGTTCGGCCCTGCAGTAGTAATATAATTTTCTATTGTTTTTATGGTGTAAATATGGTTTAATTTATTGCTCCCATATTTCGTTGCAGATAAAAATGGTTGAAAGGTTTAAATAGAGAAATTGGCTGGTACCACAAGCCCAGTCTTAAAACGCTGTTTTGAAAATTCACCCTTATATTTAAAGAAGGATTTTTTTCAAAATATTTTAAAGCAGAACGTTGTTTGTTTTCAAATAAATATTTTGATAAAAATCGTCTTTTAAACATAAGGATTAAATATTGAAATTTGGCAACAGCGTTTTCAAAACAAGGCGTGTGGTACCATGTACCAACCATTATCTGTTCCCTGATTGGTAAAATATGAAAACGCAAACCGAATTCACAACAGCGAAAATATTGTTAGCAAAAAGGTATCACTTGATCAATTGAAAATAATTACTAGCACTTTTTATTTGCAGTTTTCTGTAACAACGAACCATATAATATCTGTTCCGGAGAGGGTGCATTTCAATCGACATTTAAGTGCAGTGCCGGCTCTAGGGTTCCTTGCGCCCCGATGCAAATTTAAATTGAGCGCCCTATATATATTTTTTTAATTAACGTAGAATTGTGTACATCAAATAGGTATTAACAAACATATTCGTACATATTAACAACAAAGCAAAATATACAAAAGTTCACATAGGTTAGACAGACTAGTATTATAGATAGATACACAATATTATGTCCACTATTGGACAATTTGTAGTTGAATTTACGTAAGATGAAGATTTCATTCATGATTTTATTTATTACTTTCTTTATTTGGTTGCTATCAAATTTCAAATTAGTTGCCTTCACGAAAAGTTCATTTTTCGAATAATTAGTAAAGTTGAAGTTTGGCGTTTGTAAACTAAACTTTTAATTTTAGCCACCAATTTTAAATGAACAGGTCAGCAATGTAATAATTTACATCCATTCTTGAGATAATGCAGTGCCCGCTCCTTGCGGGTGAGCAGGTTAATCCTCACACAAAGGCGCCTGGCCAGGGGTGATAGTAAAGAAAAAAAATACTAAAAATAATAACTTGTACAATAAGGGGTAGAAGTGAACAATATTTATTTATTTATTTTTGCATTAATTATCCTACCCAAAAGATATTTTTCTACCATTGTTATATTGACCTGCGAAGAGGTGTTGATTACAACAATGAATATTTTAATAATAGCTTAAGAATATTGATTACAACAATGAATCCGACAATGAATCAAATATTTAAATACTAGCATTTTGCGAAGAATCAAATGCTTATGATTTACAATTCTGAAATTAGTGATGCACGACGAGGGGAGAGTACTCTCGCATCTCGTCGTGTCTCGTTGCATTATGCGAGATGAGAACGAGAGCGAGATTGCATTTTAAAATTCGAGATGAGATCGATATAACAACTGCGAGAATCGAGAAATCTCGCAAGAATCTCGCAATAAAAAGTATTTGTAACTTTATAGCTTTGATTCATAAATTCAATGAAAAATGCACCGTACAAGGAGTAGAATCAATGCTAATTCATACATAGAACACGTAAATGTGAAAATTATATGAATTCACAATATTTTTTGAGTCTATTATAGAATGTGTTCTTATTGAAATAGTTTAGAGATCACAATTTTATGATAAATTGGATATTTTAGAGGTAAATTAAATTATTTACTAACTTATCACATTTTCTGGTGACTGTAAAAGAATAAACATTATGTTCGTATTGAAATAATTTGGTGACTAGAATTTAGTGTTTCGTCTCTTTACTATAGTTTATACGACTGCAAATACATAGAAGACGGTGCTATTGATGCGAACTTGTCTCTTGTAGTTAAATAGTTATGTAAATACGTAGTGCGCAAGCGCTTATTTTTGTAGCGAGACTCTCGTGCGAGAATGAGATGAAACCCAAAAAAAATTGCGAGAACGAGAGAGAGATCGAGATTACAGATCCGAAAACGAGACGAGATCGATATTTTATATTTCTCGTCTCGTCTCGCCTCGCGAGCATCACTATCTGAAATCTTGTGAGATAATTTTATTTTTCTTTTCTGGCGACTGCCGATTTTGAATTTCCCTTACCCACTTAGGTATACGAACGAAAGTAATATGAAATATAATTTTGAACAAAGGCGCCTTTTACTTACGATATGAAGTGGCACTCATAGAATGACTTACTCGCGAATTTTTATATAAAAGTATTTTAACTTATTTAGTCCATATATCTGTTTAATATTTGTTAATATTAAATTGTAATTTATTTCCTCACTTCGGCGCCCCTTAAAGAAAGCGTCCCTTATAGAAAGCGCCCCGATGCAACACATCGTCTGCTTACCGCCTGGAGCCGGCCCCTCTTCAGTGCTATTTGAAAATTAAAAATATTGACACCAGTCGGTTGAAACCCGGCTTATTGATGATGATTTTAAATCCTATATACTAAACGATTAGATTCACTATCTCACTATAGTTTCTTTAATCAAGACGATCGCCATCCTTTGAACACCTCTACAGCCTAAACGGTGCGAGCGATTTTCGTGCAATTTGTACCAAGTTTTAGGAAATGATTGTCTCGAGTGCCCTCGTAATAACACAAATTTCTGTAGGATGCATAGTTTTCGAGTAAAAAATTTTTAAAGATTGAAAATTGGGACAAAAACAATAAAGATCACAGTAACGATCACAGTTTTCCTTGAAAATTTAAGACGAAAAACGCCATGTTTGACATATCATTTCAAACTTTTAAATGGAAATATTTATGAAATGGAGACAATTTGAAAGAAGTTTAATTCATAATCATAAATTTTGAGAATGGGCAACTATATCCGCACAGGTAAAAAAGGCCTAAACCATTTTAATTAAAAATTATAAAATTTGACGGTTCATATGTACTTGGACAGTGTTGCCAAATGTGTCATATAAGTAACTAGGTAAAAAACAAATATTCCTGACTAGACTAATGTGAAGTCCGTACGATAAGCGCTGTCATGTCATTTGGCATGTCAATGATGACAAATTATTGGTTTTCATCCTTTTAAATGCAAAAAAAATGTTTCAATAATATGTAACATTAAAGAAAAAATGATGAAATTAACGAGGTAGGTATATGTAATGATTTTAAGCCATGTTTATTATGTTATATATTTTATTCTGTAAATAGAATATTGGAAAATGTATAAGGAAACACGTCGAAAAGGATCAGAATAATTATTAGATATCTACATATTTTAGAGATATTAAACAATAATTTAATAAATTTTCCATCCCGCATAATGAAAAAAACGACCGAAGATGAAAGGTCGGTGGTCGACACAAAAAATTCAAATTTGCGGTGAAAGTAATGTTTAAATATTTTGTGCACCGCACTATTGTTATTAAAAATTAGTGTAGGAGATAAATACTGTATCTGGAATACATTTTTGAAGTCGGAAATGTGATATTTTAACCGTGTCCGAGATAATTTAAAATAAACCATAAATTTTATGACTTTCTATTATTATTATATTCTGTGCTGAGTAAATAATGAAAGTTGGTAAAATATAGTAAACAATGTACGTTGAATTTAGTTTTTAAGTTAAACATCTGTAAATTTAATCATGAGTGAGTTCAATATACTATTTTAAATCAGCCAGCTGCCAGGTAACTTAAGTCTGGACACGAAAACGCGGGACAATGTATTAGATTATTAGACTTACTTGTAAAGATTAGATAACAAAGGTAGGTGATCACTGGATAACTTAGTAAATAGCAATACAATATTTAAATAATTCATAAGGTTAACAACAATTGAAATGTTTCCTTTAAAATGTCGTGGTTCAAAAACAATGTACTTTAAATATGCATCATGTAAAATGTCTTTATTGCAACCATGCATTATAAAATTATAATCACAACACAGCATTTGTAAAAAAATATATGTTGATGACAACAATGGACCTTTTCAATTCAACGGCTATCTCTTTCTATCTCTGCAAATAGTAAGAAAATGGCGCGAACAACTGCCAGTTGGGCTGTCAAACGAAACGTCAAAAATATTGCAGTCATTAAAATACCGGTATTCTCAGTGAAAATTTGCATCGTTAGACATTTTAACTTTAATAAAAGCTTTTGTAACTTATTTCATAAGATTTTTTCAAGTTATCTGAGATATTCTCACATTTTACGTCTAAATTTTTTCGAAACACACGTCATAGACCTCTGTTGTTCTTACTATGCGCAGATCCCCATTGCGCATATCTTCTATCTCTTTAAATTGAAAAGGTTCATTATATAGGAGCTCATTCATATTTCAACCCCAAACATCACCATTTTTGTGTTTATTTGAAGATATTTTAAACAGTTCAGGAGTTATGGGGTCCCCAAATGCATGTACTCTTGATTAGTTTCGGCTAAAAATGTGAGATTAAAAATGATTCAATCTCACGATTTCTGTTGCAAATAGAGTGTTTTGTCAAAAATTTGACAACGCGGTCTTTCGTTTTTTGGGAAAAGTCAGTCGTGTTAGGTATCAAATGAAATATTTTCTTAAGAGCTGCTATACAGAAATGTCAAAAATTTGACAACTCTATTATCTTTTGTTATATGCACAAAGTTGTCAGAAATATGTCGTGTTTGGTATCTATTAAAATGTTGTAACATGAGCTGCTATGCACAAATGTTAAAAATTTGACAATTCGATCAGATTTTGTTTATTGCAAAAAGTTGTCAGAAATGTGTGTATCAAATGAAATGTATTCTCAAGAGGTGCAAAAATGACAAAAATTTAACAACTCGACCGTCTTGTTTTTTTATAAAGTTGTCAGAAACATGTGTATCAAATGAAATGTTTTTTCTAAAGCTGTCATACAAAAATGTCAAAAATATGACAACTCGATCTTCTTTTGTTTTGTGCAGAAAATTGTCATATATAATATCATAAGTGGTAAATTTTTGCCGGAAAAATTTTCAGATTGTTACGAGAGTCGGTTGCCTAGCAATTTATTGAGTGGCATTGACAAAAAAATTCTAAATTGTCAAACGAGTAATTTTTGATCAATGTCACGAAATAAATTGGCAACAGGCTCGAGTAAAGCAATCGGAAATTTTTTCCAGGTTAAAATTTAACCACGATTGGTATTCGGATGACTATTTCCAAAATAAAAATCAGGTAATTATTTATATAATTTTTTTCTTGACAAAAATCTTGTAAATATTTATTGTGTTTAGAGGTATTAGGTTTCAGTTTGCTTTTTCAACGTTTTAAATAGATTCATGTCCAAATCGACTCGTTTTTAATAAAAACTGATAACACTGAAAATATACAGACTGTGACAGGTATGTAAACAATATGTTTCTAAAACGTCAAAAATTTTCGCTTATCAAAACTCACTTGTAAAAATACGACATCTTATTGGCTTAAAGGGTGCGAAAAAACTTCTTTGACGCTGTTTTGTCGAAATGAAATTTGGTAACTAGGTAGAATCCTGAATTTGGATTGGTTTATATATTTATGAGTGAAATAGTCAGAAATATGTAATGTTTGGTATGAAATAAAATGTTTGCTCAACAGCTGTCATGCAGAAATGTCAAAAATATGACAACTCGTTCATCTTTTGTTTATTGCAAAATCTTCTCAGAAATATGTAGTGTTTGGTATCAAATGAAATGTTTTCTCAAGAGCTGTGATGCAGAAATGTTAAAAATATGACAACACAATCGTGTTTTGTTCTGTCTCCAAGTTGTCAGAAATATGACGTGTGTGGTATGAAATGAAATGTATTTTCGGGTGTTGCCATGCAGAAATGTTAAAAATATGACAACACGATCGTCTTTTGTTTTTTTCATAAAGTTGTCAGAAATATATCGTGTTTGGTATCAAATGAAATGTTTTCTCAAGAGCTGTCATGCAGAAATGTGAAAAATATGACAACACAATCGTCTTTTGTTTTTTTCTTTAAGTTGTCAGAAATATGTCGTGTGTCGTATGAAATGAAATGTATTCTCGGGTGTTGCCATGCAGAAATGTCAAAAAATTTATAACCTGATTGGCTTTTGTCTTTTGCAAATTTTGTCAGTAATATGACGTGTTCGGTATCAGATGAAATGTTTTCTCAAGAGCTGCCATGCAAAATTGTCAAAATTGTGACAACTCGATCGTCTTTTTTTCGCAAAAAGTTGTCAGAAATAAGCCGTATTTGGTATCAAATAGTATATTTTCCCAAGAGCTGATATGCAGAAATGAGAAAAATATGATTACTTGATTGTCTTTTATCTTTTGCAAAAAGTAGTCAGAAATTTGTCGAATTTGGTATCAAATGAAATGTTTTCTTGAGCTGCTATGTAGAAATGTCAGATATTTGACAACTCGATATTCATTTGTTCTTTTGCAAAAACTAGTATGAAATATGTCGTGTTTGGTATCACATAAAATGTTTTCTCAAGAACTGATAAGCAGAAATGAGAAAAATATGATTACTTGATTGTCTCTAAAGAGCTGCCATGCAGAAATGGTAAATTTTGGCAACGCGATCGTCTTTTGTTTTTTGCAAAAAGTTGTAAGATATATGTCGTGCTTGGTAACAAATGAAAAGTTTTCTCACGAGCTGATATGGAAAAAAGTCAAAAATTTGACAACTCGATCGTCTTTTGTTTTTTGCAAAATATTGTCCGATATATGTCGTGTATGGTATCAAATGAAAAGTTTTCTTAAGGGCTGTAATGCAGATATTTGACAACTCGATCGTCTTTTGTTTTTTTTGCAAAAAGCTGTCGGAAATATGTCGTGTGTGGTATCAAATGGGAGCTCCCCCTTTAAGGGCAATTTGGTTGGGGCAGTTTGGGTGAGCAAATTCGTAAGCAGATTGAGTGAGCAGGAGAGGAGTTAAACCTTTGATAAGACTGTTACCGTTTGCAATTTGGGTTTAAAGTATGTGCAGATAGACTGGATGTACGTAAAGGCTATTATAAAACACTATCGGCGGAGCCCTAGGGGAAGCTCGGCGTAGCCGAGTTTTCGCTAGTCCTAATACTAAACGATCAGATTCACTATCTCACTATAGATTCTTTAATCACGACGATCGCCCAACTTTAGACAAGGCTACAGCTTAAACGGTGTGACCGATTTTCATGAAAGTTGTAACAAACTGTAGGAAATGATTGGCTTCAGGGCCCTTCTAATGGGACGAATTTCTGTAGGATGCATAGTTTTCGAGTAAAAAATTATTAAACGTAAATTGAAACAACCGATCGAAGATTACATGTAAAAATTTAGAAGATAAAAACGCTGTCATGTGTAAAATTTGGCATGATGTCAATGTCAATAATGACAAATTATGAATGTCGTATGGGTTGTTGACCTATTCAATGCTAAATATAAATAAATATATTGTGTAAAATTGAAGAAAAAAATATGAATTAAACGAGGTAGGTATACGTAACGAATTTAAGCAATATTTATTGTTAATTTAGATTTTATTTTGTAAATAGATTTTACGGAATGTCAGAAGTTACTAAAAACTACGAAAACGTTGATAAAGACTAGAAGAGTTTCACAATCGAACGAAGAATACATGTGTAAAATTAAAAAGATAAATACTGTCTTCTGTCACATTTGAAATGTTAATGACAAATTTAAACTACAGAAAATAATCGGTTTAAAATTGAAGAAAAGAATGTGTGAATTAAACGACGTAAGGTAGGTACGCTTTGAATGTAAGATATGTTTATTCTTATTTTATAATTTATTTTGTAAATAGATTGTTGAAAATATTCGAGGTTATTAAACGACGAAATGGACGAGAAATGTAGGAAAAGCATCAACGACAAGAAAGACTGGGAGGACAAAGTGTACAGTGTACAGAGAGAATGTCAAGGATTGTTTTCTGTGCCGGTCAGTGTATTAATTTAAGATATATTTATTTACATTTTATTTTGTAAATAGATTTTACAAAACTGACAAAAAGAAACTGGTAGTATTTGGGTTGGCATTCCAGCGTGTTTTATTCGCACGGCTTTACCCGTACATGTAAAAATTTAGAAGATAAAAATGCTGTCATGTGTAAAATTTGGCATGATGTCAATGTCAATAATGACAAATTATGAATGTCGTATGGGTTGTCGACCATTTCAATGCTAAATATAAATAAATATATTGTGTAAAATTGAAGAAAAGAATATGAATTAAACGAGGTAGGTATACGTAATGAATTTAAGCAATATTTATTGTTAATTTAGATTTTCACAATCGAACGAAGAATACATGTGTAAAATTAAAAAGATAAATACTGTCTTCTGTCACATATGATATGTTAATGACAAACTACAGAAAATAATCGGTTTAAAATTGAAGAAAAGAATGTGAGAATTAAACGACGTAAGCTACGCTATGAATGTAAGATATGTTTATTCTTATTTTATAAATTATTTTGTAAATAGATTGTTGAAAATGTTCGAGGTTATTAAACGACGAAATGGACGAGAAATGTAGGAACAAAAACAATAGGTCACAGTAACGATCACAGTTTTCATTGAAAAATTCAAGAAGATAAACGCGTTCATGTCATATGGTATGTCAATGTCAACGATTACATATTATCGGTTTTCATCCTTCTAAATGCAAAAAAATGCTTAAATAATATGTGAAATTGAAGAAAAGATTATGCATTAAACGAGGTAGGTATATAAAATGATTTTAAGCCGTTTTATATTAATGTATTATATATTTTATTTTGTAATTAGAATTTTGGAAAATGAATAAGGAAACTCGACGAAAAGGATAAGAAGAGCAGGAATCGGTCGAAGATTATACATACAAAATTAAAAACAAACATTGTCATTTGTCATATTTGATATGTTAATGACAAAAAATTATGAATGTCGTACCGGTTGTTCTTTTCAATACTAAAAATATTTAACTATGTAAAATTGAAGAAAAGAATGTAGGTAGGTATATATAAAAAAGCACTGTAAACGTGGAAGAAGAATTGCAAAAATATGGGTATACCCTTGGAAGTTCAAACAATTTACAGTTTATGCTTTGCAGATGATCAAATACTTATTACACAAGCCTACAACGATAGTGAATACATGATACGAAAATTTATAGAAGAACACCGTAGCTGAGGTCTAGAAATAAACATACATACAGCGAATGCGTAATGAGAGGCTTCCTAAACAAATACTACAGTAAACATCTACCGGCAAAAATAAAAGAGACCTAGAAGAAGTTGGGTAGCAGGAGTCCAAGAAGGAATAAGAGAGAGAGAGAGAGAGAGAGAGAGAGAGAGAGAGAGAGAGAGAGAGAGAGAGAGAGAGAGAGAGGGAATTAAATGAAGATATATGGCAAGATAGAGAGCAGTGGAGAAATGGCATCGGAAGACATCGTAGAACGAAGTATATGTAATGATTTTAAGTCATGTTTATTGCTAATTTATATATTTTATTTTGTAAATAGATTTAACAAAATGTCAGGCTGAGAAAGACATACGCGTTAGTTAGTTGTTCTTCATCGAATCCAGCCAGAAATGTGTTACTCATTGGATACACCGAAAATCCTACAGGAAAATCATGTCCTAATGTTTGGAACAAGACAATTCAATAATTTTAGATGGTATGTTTTAATCTGTTCTTTTTTGCAATTCATTTTCTTACATTACGTTTAAAATTATTTCACATTAAACATAATTCAATAAATAAATAAATATATCATCACGGCATATTACCGATTGCTGGGTGTGCCAATCTGCTTTGTACGCAGATATCGGTAATGATGATGACATATTTGTACCGTGCGTGCGTTTACCAGGCGTCACCTCACGGGCACTCATTGCTGGCGTGGAGAGTGCACCATAATTCAATATCTATCTTAAAACGGTACAGATTTTAATCTGCATTTCATTTTGTTATATTACGTTCAGAATTATCTATTTTAAAATTCTTTTATTGCCAATTAGTAAAAAATCTTTATAATTACATAGGGCCATAAAACGTTGTTAGCTGATCATATGCACAATGTAACCGTGGATACGTATCAAAAATACAATGGAAAAGAAGTCTTGTTAAAGTTAACAATGTGATTAAAGTTAACAATATTTTATGCAACTGGGCCATAATCATACAGCATAAGCCACAAAAGTAATCTTGTACACCTATGAGTCTTGTATTTTTCCCCTTTAATAACAATCCAAACTTTATTAATGTAATGTAACTACTTACTTTTCTACATTTTGTAACTAATTGTTTACTTTGGAATTATAATATCACATTTTTGAGTTTTGTTTGATTTATTTTTACCTTTAAATTTAGTATTGTGTACTCATAGACGTGTTATTAATAATATGTTTATGCAGTGTGTTCAAAAAAAATCCTAACTCAGAGTAGGCTATGAACAGAGAAACGTGTGTCTGATCAATATTCAATTCAAAAGTCAAGTTGTCAAAGGATACAGTTTATCGACATTCGCCGTTTTCTAATTTGAAAAGCTTTGATTTCTTTGCAAAACATTTTTGACAATATTTTAAGTCAAATTGACATTTAATTAATTGACATACGTCTCTTTGTATATAGCCTACTCCGAATTTTTTGATCACACTGTATTTATCCTGTAATTAAGACATTTTGTCCTGTTTGCTCGCATAAAACGCGCAGCATTTGTTCATTTCAATATATGTTTTTATCAGTTCCTACCAATCACTTTGTATACATAAGCATTTAACATGGTAAAACAGTTTTCCGCAACGCGTTGCCCCCCAAATTATTATAGAAAAAAATTATTCAAATAAAAGTTGTAGAGCATAAAATTCTACTTTCATATTAATAAACAAAATCCATTTCCTATGTTTAGTAACTCTAGAAATTAAATATGAAAATTTTAGTTTAATAGCACTAGCCATGGAATTAAAACAAACAGACAAACAAATGATTGATGTTTTAACTGTCAAATATTGAGACTTTTAATCACATAAAAAATTACATTTGTTATGTTGTTTGTTTTAATTTTATGGCTATCACTATTTTTGACGTGATTTTCGATATTTTCATTTGCAATTTCTGCCCTTACAAAGCATGCACAATTAATTTTTTTCTTGATTCAAATGCAGAATTTCGTGGTCTACAACTTTTATTTGAAGTATTTTTTCAAAAATAATTTGGAAAGCAACGCGCGAGGTAAAACTGTTTTTCCTCTTGAAGTAACGTTACTTCGGAAGTAGCGCTATTTCGATTTTTTATTTATATAATTTTATGTAGCAGCCAGCCATGCTATAACCATAGAAACAGGTACTACGATTAAGAAAATTCAGATTGAAAGATGTCAGTGTCAAGTACATGACAATGTTTATTTTATAATTTTCAATCCGATAATTATTTAATTATTACACCTGTTATTTAATATTTCTAATACAAAAAAGTATTGCCAAGCTTTCTGTATTTAATGAAAATGTAATATTTTAGTAATTTACCGTAGTATTTTTAAATAATACTGATTTATTTATTTAATGTAATGCCTTTCATTTTAAACACTTGCTCTGGGATTCTTTTTATAAATAATTATTTATGACCCAATACAAAAATAAATAAAAATAACCTGTTTCCTGTTTTTTTTTTATTATTTTAATAAAATCCTGGGTACCTATCTCTGTTAGAAAGCGTTATAGCATCAATGTTTATTGGGATTTTTCCCCCTTTTGGTATCAGAATTCATACTCCAAAGCCTTGAACTCTTATATGAAACACCTGTATATCCTCTTTGGTATTAAATGAAAAGTTTTCTGCATGGCTAAACTATAGAACTTTCAAAATTTTGACATCAACTTGACCGGCTTTTGTTTTTTACATAAAGTTGTCAGAACCATGTAGTGATTAGGATCATGTGAATTTTTTTCTGCAGGGCTGTAACATAGAAGTGTCAACAAATAGACATCTCGGTCGGCTTTTGTTTTTGTATAAAGGTGCTAGAAATATGTCGTGTTTGGTATCAAATGAGAGGTCTGGTTACGAACTTTTAGACACAAGTGTGGAAATTTATGACAGGTTGATTGGCTTTTGTTTTATGCATAAAGTTAATTCGTTTGATAGAAGGGGGAACTTGGGTATCTGACAAGACTGTTGACGTTACCACTTTGGTTTTAAATTGTGCGTAGACAGATTGGATGTACGTATAAACTATTATAAAACACTATCGGCGGAGCCCTAGGGTAAACTCGGCGAAGCCGAGCTTAGGCTAGTAACTATTCTATTTCTTCTCTAGGTTGTTACGGTTTGGGAGTAATCGAACCAGCTCTCTACCGCTCCACTCTCGAACTCGACGAATGGCAATGGCCGGAGGGCCACCTAGGCCGTGTTTGGTTCTCCCTACGGTATGAACCAGCCACGGAGAAGCTGTTGGTTAGCCTTCTGAAGGCGAAGAACCTTCCATCTCGCACTGTGGGTACCGTCAACAGCTGTGATCCATTCGTGAGGCTACACTTACTACCAGATGAAAGAAGGTTCCTGCAAAGCAAACAAAAGAAGAAGACGTGCAATCCGTATTTTGATGAGACGTTGGTGTTCCAGGTAGGAAATGATTTATGTTTAAATATGAGCAAATAATTTACATATGTGTTCATGCATATTAATTTGAAATATCCTACAAATTATTCCATCAAATATTTAATATATTCTATAATAGATTAACTACGTATATCTTTGAATAAAAATCTAATATCTTTCCATAATCTCAATGTTTATCCTATGTTGTGCTATATGTAATAACTCATTTGTTGATCGAAAGAAACTTTATAATGGAGTTATCTAGAGAAAACAATGTGGGGTAGAAACGATTTTAACATATCGTTTAGATCGGTACGGGGATGAGAAATTCAAGTTCTTGATCTTGGGGAGGCTCGGCGCGATCTGCCATCTTGGTTCAAGGTTCAAAGTTGCAAAAACTGAGTTTTTTTAAATTTTTGGCTATGTTCTCAAAAACAGTAGCCTGTATAAATTTTTTGCAAGAATACAAAATTAAAGCTCGTAAATTTTTGGTACAAAAAAGGGTTCTTACATTTTTACCTGGGATGAACTCACAATTAGTTATGTTACAAATAATTAACCAGAATAACAATTTATGAAAAAAATAATTATTATTTAAAAGATAAACAATATTAAGTGTTATTGCTATTTATAACTACAATCCTCGCGGCATTGAAAGAATTAAATTATCGAGAATTTTTAAATATTTTTTTAAACGCTTTCCTATAAATTCATGCACCACTCGGACGCCATTAATGATATAATAACGCGATTTGAAAATTTGAATTCAGCATGGAATTCTTCATTTTGTCATGTATTACACGGTTTTTGCTGATGAATTACTAACGACTTATAAGAAATCCCTCTAAAATATTAAACATCTGCAAATCGGTTTAGTTCTCATTTGTACCTTTCGCTAAGAGAGGTATTGAATTCATGCTAAAAATCGCATATCCAGATTTTAGTGAATAAGCACGTTCCTAGAATCTGATTATAACATTTTTACGATGATACCCGTGTGTGTGTGTGTGTGTGTGTGTGTGTGTGTGTGTGTGTGTGTGCGTGCGTGCGTGCGTGCCTGCGTGCGTGTTGTGTGTGTGTGTGTGTGTGTGTGTGTGTGTGTGGATTTTGGATCCACGGTTTCTCAAATTGTATAAGACTTAAGACATTTTTAACTACGGATTCCTCAAACTAAAAATAATGGAAAGAGTTGATTAAGTTTTGGTAACAATTGGACAACCGGAAGTAGTAGTTACAAGAAAAAAATCATCTAAATATTATTTATCGAAAAATTTTGTAAATACTTATATTAAAGAAAGATAAATTCTTTATTCGATAAAAATAAATTCATTATTATATCTTCTATAGATTTAGAGATAAAGAAATGCATATAAAATAATTTGATGTAATAAATCTCAGATCAAACTACTTCAAGGCAAGAAATTCATATGTTTGTAATTGACATATAAATGTTACTGTCAAAAATATTTGTATGCCACTGTCAAAAATATTTGTACATCATTATGAAAATAAAATAAAGTCAACAACGCAAAAGAATATACGTAAAAAAGAATATAAAACGAATTTACGAAAAAATTACGCATATAAAGAAAAAGAAAAGTAGAAAAAATGTTTTTAATAGAAGAATATGAAGAGAAAATCGCTGGTACCTGACTAAAGTTTAGATATGGTACACTGTATTTAGTGATTTATTGTACATAATTTATATTAAAATATCCCATAGATTTTGCAAATATATGTGACAATTTTTTTTTTAGTGAGACATGAATATAGGTATTTGTATTTAAAAATATTTTTTGTTTTCTGTGTACAACCAGGTAAAATATCTGGCGAGAGGTAATGTGCTAGTCACATCAGATTTTTTTTCATGTGAAATTTTGATATGTATTATATGTATAATAAGTAATATTGTTTTTCTTTAATCGTGTTGACATTTTAGGTGTATGAATTTGTAGGAAAGCGTTGAAAAAATAATATTTAATAATCATCGAAAATTTTTTGGTTAAAAAATTACCCAATTGAATCCCTATATTTTTGATCACGTGTGCGAAAGTAACCAATCAAAGCAAACTTACACTGATAATTACCTTAGGACAATTATCACTTTTGTCACTAAGTTACTAAGTAACAAACACTTTTTGACAGATAATTAAAGATTAATTGTTTTAATTTGAAAATGTCATTTTCACGGTCTTCTTCTCTTCTTATTCCCTATACGTGTAACTAGACACACCGGGCAACGAGTCTTCTCCAGTATAATCTGTCTTCTGCTACTGCATGTGCATCTTGCCACATGACTCCTAGACGTTTAAGGTCTCGGCGAAAGGTTGCACGCCATGTATGCACTGGCCGACCGGGACGCCGCTTGCCGTACGGAGGTATCCAGCGCATTGCCACAGCTGCCGGACGCTGCTGATGTAGTCGCAAGATGTGTCCAGCAAACCTCATACGACGCTGAGCTACAATGGCCTGTATTTCAGTGAAAATAACGGTTCAATTAATAAACGTTTGAATAATATAACTGGACGTGTCTTGTCTTCTCGTGTCAATGTCAATCTTATTATCGTTACACAGTTGACGTTGAACTTATTCATAGCTACTACTGACATCTATTGGGTGATTTTATAATTATAAAAATTCTGCTAAATACAAACTATTCGAAAATTTAATAATCAAAATTGCAAAAAATTTTCTCACCGAATACCCCTCGATCATTGATAAATACTTATAATTTTATCACAACTTCCTCAAGCACGTTGCTTTTAAGTAACATCCCTCCGCCTTCGGCGTCGGGCGGTTACCAAGCAACGCGCTTTCGGTAACTGTGATAAAATTATTTCGTAATTATCAATGTCCTCGGGATATTATAGCTGATAATTTACTTCTTTCGATGCCACGAGGACTGTAAACTTTTATAAATAGTAAAACCTAGTAAACTAAGTATTAAATACCTAATGTTGTTTATTTTTTAATTTTTTTTTTTTTTAATTGTTATTGTGGTTAACTATTTGAGACTTCATCCTAGGTGAAAAATGTAAAAACCCTTTTTTTACCAACATTTACGAGCTTTAATTTTGTATTCTAGTAAAAATTTTACTTTTAATTAATTAATAATAAACTTAACAGTTCACATTAGAAATGGACGGGATTTATTTGCATAAAACCTGGAGAAGCAATGTTATGCGACCTGGAAAATCGATTAAAAAAACGTGAATTTTAAAACAGCAGAAAACTCGTCACACTTTTATATTTGTTTAGGCTATATTATTTACAAGTTTATCTTTTCTGAATAAAATATGTCATCCATCAAATCTTCAACTTTTAAATAAAAAATTGAGTTTGTATTTTGCAAATATCCTCTGTCCTCTATCTGTCCTGTGACGAGTAATTAAAATTTTATCTCTCTGGCATTTTTGCGGGAAAATACAGATATCGTTGTTAGTAGAACGAGCGGAAAACATAATAAAAGGGGCCATAAGTTTAGTAGGCGGAGAATTCGAGGCTTGCTTGTTGAATAAATTCTGCTAATCTTCACCACCGAGAATGTAATAAAAATATTTATTACATCATTGCATGTATAAGAGAAATGCAGGCATTGCAGTTAGTTTTCCTCGGAAATATAAAATGGAAATGTAAATCTGTGTAGGTAGAGTTTATAGATATAGAGTTAAATTAGATTCGCATTTTTTATTCTTTTCGGTTGTGGATATTTACTGGAATTATGTATATCGTACAATTTTATTTCAGGTTAGAGGTACCTACATTTACTATCACTTTAGACCCTACTTAATTTACACATGGAGTGGCTTATAAATATATGTAATTTACAGCCACTCTATTCCTGTTCTTGAAATGTATGTAAGACTTCTACGAGCAAAATAATAAAATACTAAAGTCAGTAGAATTTAGGACTTTTGTTGACGGAAACTGGCAACCAAAGTTGTAAAAATTAATTACATTTGTCAACTTATATCTACAACCAGATAAATCCAGAAATTAATTTACATTATATGATTTCCACTTTGCCATATTTAAGAAATTTATATGAGTAACAATATTTAGAAACACAGATTAAATACTCCAGTTGCAAAGCAAATGGTTGCTGAAAACGGGAATCTAAAAATATATGTATCTCAATATTACTTATAACACAATAACTCCTTCAATACAATGTAAAATAATTTGTGATTTCCTATATAATTGTATACGTTGTATGTTAAACGTGGTCTAAGTATATCTATCACTCTCTTCACTCGCCTGTTCCATTATGGGTGATGTTTTTTCTTATCTTTTGTCCACTCCTTGGAGAGGCTGTCGTGGTAAACAGTGTTTATTAAATAGTAATTTATTTAACTTTCCTACGTTTCGATTCCAAATGAATCATCATCAGGGATAGTTAAAGTACAGATAGAAAATAAGATTACAAAATCAAAATTGTAAGGATGAAAATGTCGTCAAAAATATCAAAGGTAATAAAATGCGTGCATGTATGCATTTTATTATATTACAAGCAGTGGTCTCCTGTGGATCCCTGTACTGCGACCTGTAGATCTATTGTACCCTTCAGATTTACTCCTATTCTAGGAGTCCTGTTTGTTTAATAAACTCCAAGGTTTTCTTCAGATCTAAATCTTTTAGCATATCCTGCTGAATCTTTTCTGTCCCCAGGATATTATATCTGCTGCTCGTAAAGGCTTCACAGTGACATATAAGGTGCTGAGGGGTTTCTTCCTCTTCACCACACCCCCTGCATGTTGGTTCTTGTGTTAGTCCCATCGTGTGTAGGTGTTTGTTTAGTAGACAATTTCCTGTTAGGAGTCCTGTTATTAATCTAACGTCTTGTTTGCTCATTAGGAGTAAACGTTCCGTTCTTTTCTTGGTTGGTTCATTTAGGAAGAGCTTTGAGTGTCTCTGCCTTGGTGACTCCAAGCAGTGATTCTTGTGCCATTGGTTCAGCAATGTTTTTATTTCCAGCTTAACTGTCTCCGCTGAGATTTCGAAAGGCGGTTCTGGTCCTGTGAAAGGAAAACTTGTCCCCTTCTTAACCAGACTATCTGCTACCTGGTCACCTTCGATCTCTGAATGCCCGGGTGCCCATATTAATTTCAATTTGTTCCTCGCTCCTAGTGCATTTAATCTGTGGATGCACTCTAGAACAAGTCCAGATTCTGTCTCATAAGATTCTAGTGCTTTTAGTGCGACTTGGCTGTCTATTACTATAGATATTCTTCTGTTGCTAAAGTGGCTCTCTAGTAGTAATTTGGCGCAGGTTAAAATTGCGTACAATTCTGCATGGAATACTGTCGCATAAGTCCCGAGTCCAATCGACTGATTGTGCCTCAGTCCTTTAGCTCCATGTATTCCTGCTCCGCTTCCATTTGGTGTTTGGATCCGGTGCATGTATGCACAATATTACCTGGAAGAATAAAGTCACTGTCTTCATACTGTCTCGAACGCACTCTCGTATACCTCAAGATATGTTTTCCAGAGAGTAAAACATACTTCCAAGTTTTAAATCTATTCAATGTTTGTTTTATGCCTGCATTTGTGATTATAGTGACTTGATTTTTATCTATTTTTGGAAAAATGTGAAAACTTATATGTGTTTCCCTACTCATAAGAGAATAACACCCGTATACACAACACATAATATTGCTTTTACCACGTTTTGCGACATTAATTTTCGTGTAAAAGAAATAATACTTAAAAAATGTATGGTAACTTATGTTGTACTTGGTCGCAATTACCAGCATGTACGAGTTCAAAATTTAGTCACCAGATGTCATATTACTTCTCTAGAGTTGTCAATAGGTAATGGTATAACATTTGTCAACTACATAATGCAACCCCAGAGTTGATGAAAACTTGTATCTAAAGTAGACTGTTGTAACTTTGGTTGATATTGTTGCCGATTTACCTTCAATAGGAACAGGCAACTATTGGCAACTTACATTAAGAATGAGACATCTAGCGGGAAAATTAGAACTATTGATAGACAAGTTTTTGACATTTATAAAATTTGGGCTTATTTCTCAAAAAAAATATAATTTCGTAATACATAATAAACTTTCTCTTCATATTTGACAAAAATAATCACAAAATATTAGCTGTCATTGGGTACGTGTCTTTCGTCCACCATTTTCTCGTGCAATAGCAAAGCTGCCAACAGTGATTTGACTTGCCAATTAAATTACATTAGGTTCAGTGCTGACATGCAATTTTTAATTGCCTATTTCGCAACAATTTGAGCATCCAAGGGCTAAACTGCGCTAATATAAGCAATAAACCTTTTCAATTTAACGGCTCTTTCTATCGCTGCAAACAGGGGCGCACACAAGATATTTTTATGGGGGCTGTTCAACTGACCTCCCAGGAATATAAATCCGCTTTAGTGCTATTTTATAAAATTCGTGACTGTGGCCTAATTTTTGTGATTTTTTATTATTTATTTATACGAGGGATACTCTATTAATAGTTAGTAGCAGGCCATGGAAGCTCAATCGGCTAGAAACAATTACAAAAATTGAATGTCGCATTAGTTGACACGTGAGTTGACATTCGTTACCCACAATTGTCAAACGTTCCGATTTTCTTGTGAAACGTAGTTAATTTTGTATGTTAAGTAGTTTTGCATTTTTAATTCAGCGAACTGCTTTTAAAGCCATGATTTTCTATGACTATAAAAGACAGTTAGGATACCAGCAAAGTCATGAAAATTTGAAAGCAGCTATTGGCAATGCTGCCCCTTCATTATCCGCTGTTAGTCATTGGTTCCGCGAATTTCGACGAGGGCGAGAGCTGCTAGAAGACGAAGCAAGACCTGGAAGACCTGCGGATGCTGCCTGTTCAGAAAATGTTGATCGTGTGGCTAGCTTGATTCAATCCAATCGAAAGTTTACTTATAGGGAGATTCAGGAGGAAGTGAAAGTTAGATCCTCGGTGGTGAAAACCATTTTGCATAAACATCTTGGCGTAAAAAAGCTAGCAAGCCGTTGGATACCGCATTTGCTCTCAGAAAGTCAAAAACAGGATCGAGTAGACTGGTGTAAATTTATGTTTGACGGAGGAACTTCCAAGCAAGTGGCATACATTGTAACAGATGACGAATCTTGGGTATACAGTTCCGACCCTGAAACTAAATTATTTGTATATTCGAAGATGAAGACTTGCCCACAAAAGTAATTCGTGGCAGAAGCGTCAATAAAAAATTATTGCTGTTTTCTTCCGCTGATGTGGTCCTGTTGCTGTTATTCCACTTGAAGATCACAGAACTGTTAATTCTGAATGGTACTGCGAAGTGGCTTTACCACAGATGTTTGCTAAATTACAAACAGGTCGCCAAAGGACCGGTTTGCGTAACATCTTAGTCCATTATGACGACGCATCCTCTCACACTGCTGCCAGAACATTAGATATTTTGAAAGATGCGGGAGTTCAATTGGTAACTCATCCTCCGTATAGCCCAGATCTGGCGCCGTGCGATATTTTTTTGTTTCCAAATGTTAAAAAAATTATGCGAGGTAAAAGATTTTCCAGCGCAGATGCAGCAGAATTTCAAAGAATTTTTGAGAACCTTTCAGAAAATGAATTTTCTGAATGTTTTATAAAGTGGTTTCAAAGAATGCACAAGTACATTAGTCTGAACGGAGAATATTTTGAAAAACAATAAAGATTTTTTGTTTAAAAATGCAACGGTCTTTTAATAACTAACAATTTTCAGCGCAACCCTCGTAATTTGCTTAACCGTAACCGCCCCGCTGTGTGCGCCCCTGGCTGCAAATAGTAAGAAAATGGCTCGAACAACTGCCAGTTGCCAGTTGGGCTGTCAAACGAAACGTCAAAAATATTACGGTCATTAAAATACATGTATTCTCAGTGAAAATTTGCATCGTTAGACATTTTAACTTCAATAAAAGCTTTTGTAACTTATTTCGATAAGATTTTTTAAAGTTATTTGAGATATTCTCACATTTGACGTCAATTTTTTTTAGAAACAAACGCCATAGATCTCAGTTGTTCTTACTATGCGCAGATACCCATTGCGCATATCTTCTATCTCTTTAAATTGAAAAGGTCCAAACCATAAGGTGAGCACACATGCACCTCAATTGTTTAGTTTCAATATGGTTTTATTTATTTCGGTCCTGTTGCACCAATGTCGTTCAAATTTTAATCTTCATTTAAATAAAAAAATTAGAAGTTTTTGTATTGTGTACATAAGTATTATTTTTTATTTTCCGGATTTTATTCCATATCTCTGTTGGTGGGGTGTCAGATGTTAGACTGGCGACATAATTTTTCCAGGATCTTCTTTTGCTATCTTTTATGGTTCTTCTTGCCTTAGCTCTAGTTCTCTTTAGTTCTATTAGGTTGTCTAGGTTCTTATTTTTCTTGTATTTGGAGAGAGCTTTTTTATTCTCATGTATGGCTTCCTCGCAACTTTTGTTCCACCAGGTCACGGTTTTTTTGTTTCTGTGATTTGGTTTTCTTCCTATATGGTTCTCAGCTATATCATTTATTTGTTTTATGAAGTTATCTACGGCTTCATTTATATTTGTTATATTATGTATTTCTTTCATATTTTCCGTTTCTTTTGTAAATTCCGCCCAGTTTGCTTTTTTTAAGTTCCATTTAGTATATGCTTGTGGTAGGTTTGTAGGGATTGATAGGATATTTGTTATTTTTATGGGGGAGTGATGGGGTCCTTCTTCTAGTATTTCAATATTGTAGTTTGGAGCTATTGTGTGGTGGACGAAGACTAAGTCTAATGTGGAAAGGGTACCAGATGATGGGCATAGGTACGTTGGACTACCGTCGTTTAAAAGGACTAGGTGGTTGAAGGTATTTTCTATTATTTTCCCGTGTGGGTTTGTGTGTTTTGATCCCCATATTGGGTTGTGGGCATTGAAGTCGCCAACTATAATGTGTGGATTTGGTAATTGATTTATTAAGGATTGTAGGTCGTGTTGTTGTAAGGGGTAGTTGGGTGGGATATATATATATATATATATATATATATATATATATATATATATATATATATATATATATATATATATATATATATATATATATTGCATATTGTGTGAGTCTGGGGTTAGCTGATACGCATGGCTATTGCTTCAATATTAGTGTGCAAGTTGATTTCTTCCGATTCGATGGAGTTTTTTATTAGTATGGTCACACCTCCACTAGCATGGTCATTGTTGTCCCTATCTTTCCTGTGGACTTCGTACCCTTTGAGTGAAAAGTTTTTATTTGGTTTCAGTTTTGTTTCTTGTATGCAGACAATATCTGGTTCGTGTTCTCTTATTAGTATTTGTACGTTTTCTTTATTGTTTATTATACTGTTACAATTCCACGATATAGTACTCATTATATTTCCATAGGTTGTGTTGCTCCTGTTTGAGAGTTATTTTGTGTTTCTTTGTCGTTTAGGTGGTCGTCTATTTTCTTTTGTAATCTTTTAAATCTGTTTTTTATGCCTTTATTTTTTAATAATGGGTAGCATTCATGGATCATTTGTTTTAGTCCATCTAGCTCTTCTGTATACTCCTTGATAACATTAATCTGTTCTGAACTTCCATGCATGTTATCCATTAGTTCGTGAAGTGTGTCGTAGTCAGGGGTATTTATTTATGTTTTGGTTTATATGTTCCTTTATTGGTGTGAGTAGTATGTCTATAGGCAAGCCTTGGCTAGGGCTTTCATATCTAGATTGGCTTAGATTTCTTTTCTTTGGTGGGTTAGGATTTTCTTGTGTGTCTGAATCGCTATTTGATTGGGCTAGTTGTTTTCCTGTATCTATTCTTGGCAGTCTTTTCGTTACAGGTTTTGGTTGGGGGGTTACGAACTGGTGTTTGTTTTGTGTATTGTTTGTGGATGTAGTAGTTTGTTTACTTCTGTAGTCAAAAGTAAACTTCTTTATCGTTGCGGTTAGTGTTGCTACTTGTTCTTAGGTGTTTTGATTCATATTTTGGGAATGTCGGTAATTATTTATTATCTATTGTTTACTAGATGTCGCTAGCGGATTAGCAGTTTTAGTGAGAAGTTTTTTTTTGGTTATGGTTGATAGCTGAATGTAGATGTAAGGATGGTGTAATGTAGATTATGTTTTTTGGAGCAGTGATATGTTATGGTACGGATTTAATGGGAATATTTAAAAGGGGTTTATTTCGATAGGAAAAAAAAGTAATATTAACCTGATGACACTTACGTGGTATCACTAATCTGAAGTTCGCCACATCAATCATTATTATTTATTACTATTCCTTTACGTCAAAAATGAATAATTAATTCAATTTTTTTCCTACAACCGTACATGAAAAGTATTTTTCACAGGCCCTTTACAGTGTGTAAAGAGTCACTTTTCAAACACTAGTGCGTGAAAAGTATTTGAGTATTATGAGAAAGAGCACTAACAGTATTTGAAGATGCTGGATGCCTGTACACTCAGTATTATGAGGAACTAACATTTCGGTGGTAGGAAAAATGTTGTATGCAACACTTGTATAAAATAGTGTTTTTTTTTTGTCTCGTGCTACAATTTCCGCATTTGGCTGTTGCATAAATAACTATTTCATAGTCCTGAAAAAAAGAATAAATAAAAAATTTTATTGCGAGGAACTAAGAAATAAATAAACAATTGATCGTCATGAAAACACAAGTTACTTTCCGACCCCTTATACAATTTTCCGAGCTCAGTAAAAAAGGATTTTTCGGTGTAAAAAGTGAACAGATGATCGCGAAAATATATAAGTATTTTGAGTTATTATAAGATATTTTAGAAGTTTTTATTTCTTTGAGCAATGACGGACCGTTCCCAGAATAATATAGTAAATACGCCACTGGCAAATGAGTTCAGATATATTTGAAATATAGGACACAAAGAAGTTGCACATGGTTGCGCAACTGATCAGTTTATGTCAAAACAAAAATCTCGGAAATCCAAGGATTCGTATATTCTGAGATCCGGTTACTCGGATTTTATTTTTTCCGGCAAGAGTAGTTGCTAATAAAATCAAAAGGTTTCTTCAAGAATTTCAGACGAAATTCATAAGCTTGTTAAGAAATTAAGGCTCGTGAATTCTATCTCTTAATGAACTACTAATAGCTATTTGGCAAATAAATTTATTAGGTGAATACATTTTTTAGCAGGTACAACTTACAACTAACTAATGACTTATGTCAATTAAACATATTTTGTAAGCCACCTAAGTACAAAAAATTTATTCGTTAAATAAATTTATGAGACGCTTTATTAGGAGGTGGATGTATATCCAAACTCAAATTAGTTGGGCCGCTTAACATTATGAACAAACAAATTATAAAATCTACGCAAATGGTGAGAAATTTCTCCAAATTTCTTTCGACTAGTTTAAAATATAAATTTTAAACTTACAAAAACTGAATTTGTTAATCAAGTACTCCGCCATTTAATATTGGGTTACATCGCCTTTATTAGTAATACCAGCTTTAATTCTATTAGGCATTGGATCCCTAAGTCCTGCATATTTTCCTGTGAGTATTGTCCCATATATCTTGCAAGGTAGATTTTAATTACAAGGTTTCGGTAGAAGCTAAATCTGGACTAGAAGATGACCCTTAAAATACTGGGCAAACTATTGTCAACAGTCATTCGGCCCACAATATTTGTAAATAATATGTCTATATATAAAGTAGCCGAAATAATTTTATAGAATTTTCTAACCATTTATGTAGATTTTATAATTTGTTGAAAATGTTAACCGACCCAATGCTTCAAATAAAACTTGTAGATAATTGAATTCTGCATCCAAATCACTCATCACATTTTATTTTACACTTTTTGCACCGCGACCTATTGGGATTAATTTTTTTATAAAATTGCTCATTTATAGAGATAGCTATGGAATATAAACAAAGGTACAAACAAATGCAAAATAATTTCTAGTAGTTTTACAGTTCGCGTAATTAATTACTATGAAGTTTATACTAGTGCTGTTAACAAAATTCGAACAAGCTTTATGCTTTTTCGAATGACGAATTTCGAAGTCAAAATTCGGAATATTTTTCAAATTTTGTAATTCGATAGTTGATGCCGTCATCTATTTATTCGTGTTTTACAATGACATAACTTGTTTAAACTTGCTCTCTGAGTCCAACAATGAGATTTGTCGCTTATTTGTTTGAAAGTAAAATATTCTTAATTAACATGTCGCCGCGAAGTACAATTTGGAAATATTTTTTCCGAAATTAATAATGACAAAGCAAAGTGCAATAAATGCCAATTAACTTTTGAAAATATGTAATTATAACTTCGTAAATACTCGAAATTAGAATTTTGAATGTGTATAAAATTTGAAATTCGAAATTTCGAATTTAGATTAAAATTCGAAAATCGAATTTTTGAATTTCGAATTATTTTTCAACTGAATTTTCGAATTCCATTTTTTTCATAATCAACAGCAGCACTATTTATTACTTGATTCTTTAATATAAAACACTACGTACAACATTCAAGAAAAAAATCAAAGCATAAAATGGTGTTATGAAGGAGACTCCCAAGCTGAAGTATTTAGAGACTTATTTATTACTGTAAATCACGATCGGCCTATTACCTGCAATATCAATACTCATTTCTCTTTTTTTATTATTTATATATGTTATTAATCTGTGTTACTACTTACTAACTTTTCTAACATTTCAAACGTCATATCATGGACATATCTCTGTGTGTGTACCTTTGTTAAATTTTACGGCTATCGCTATAAATGTACAATTTTATAAAAATATTAATCCCAATTTTACACGTTACAATAAGTGTAAAATAAAATGTGATGAGTGATTTGCATGCAGAATTCAATTATCTACAATTTTTATTTGAAGCATATTTCGTACCCTATTTATATAAAATAAATAGGGTACGAAATATCGCCATAAAAAAAATTAGCATTTAATTTCCTATATTGCATAAATCAATTCACCACCCGGTATATATATATATATATATATATATATATATATATATATATATATATATATATATATATATATATATATGTATATACGAGGTGTGATCAAAAAGTATGGTGAATACTTTTATTACAAACAAAATAATAAGCTTACATCAAGTTTGAACTAATCTCCTTCAAAGTACTCTCCTTGGCTAGCGATACACTTATCCCAACGTTGATTCCATGATTGGAAGCATTTCTGGAAGGCTTCTTTCGGAAGGGCCTTCAGCTGCTCCGTCGTGGCCTTTTCAATGTCGGGAATGGTGTCAAAACGTTTTCCTTTTAGCACGATTTTTATTTTTGGGAAGAGCCAGAAGTCGCATGGTGCTAAATCCGGAGAGTAAGGCGAATGTGGACAGACCGGAACCTTTTTTTCAGCCATTTCCTGGTCTCTTTCTCCGTATATCGTTTCGCAAACGTTGCAGTACGCCCTTGTAATATTCGGAGTTTACTGTTGTTCCTCTTGGAACGAACTCTGATCGCAGTATGCCCTCATTATCGAAAAAAAATAATGAGCATGACCTTGACGTTCGACTTTGACTGGCGTGCCTTCTTAGGGCGTGGAGAGCCACTTGTTTTCCATTGGGAACTCTGAATTTTCGTCTGAGGGTCATAGCCATACACCCAACTTACATCTCCAGTTATGATTTTGGCCATGATGTCCGGATGCATCAAGACGATCCTTCAATTCCGTGCAAACTGACACACGACTTTCCTTCTGTTCATCAGTCAAAAGCCTAGGAACAAATTTCCCACTCACTCGTCTCATTTGTAAATTATCGGTTAAAATGCTTTGCACGGACCCATACGAGATGTTCATTTCTTCTGTAAGCTCTCGAATAGTCAATCGCCTGTCGGAACGAACTAATTTTGCCACTTTTTGCACGTTTTCGTCTGTTTTTGAGGTCGAAGGACGTCCCGACTGTTGCTCATCTTCAACCGACTCATTTCTTCTTTTAAATCGCTCATACCACTTGTAAATAGTATTCAGAGTCACCACATTATCCCCATAAACTGATTTTAACATTTCATGAGCTTCTTTGGCACTTTTTTGCAACTTAAAACAAAACTTAATGTTAGCGCGTTGTTCGAAATCCATGATGCGCGACAGACACGTTAAACACGACCTCACTCTTCCTTCTCTAGAAGCCGTTTGACAAGTCAAATCATGTTCAAATTTGACACTGACTATCTCAACTATTCAGGCTAACAGATTTAAAACCCCAAAAAGATGTAGCGTAAGCAGTTGCTGCTATAAAAATTCATTCACCGTATTTTTTGATCACACGTCGTATATATATATATATATATATATATATATATATATATATATATATATATATATATATATATATATATATATATATATACCGGGTGTCTTAGGCCGACCGACACATGGGCGATTGACATGTAAAATTAATTAATTGTGAATAGTATCTCCCCAGTGCAAGATATTAAGATAAAATTTTGCATGCTTATCCGGGGATACTATTTCTATGGATTTCAATTCAAATCAGTCAATTTACAATATTAGAATAAATTAAGAAAATTTGTAGAAGTACTATGAATGTTATTCATATCTTGAAAATAATAGTATCTAAGCAACAGCTCTGATAGAGTAGGGGTAACGTGCGCGCTTCACAATTTAGCTCGCAATTTAGAGAGTCGGGTTCGAAACCAACCGACAGCAATATTTATTTTTTAATTTTTTCTTTTCAAAATAATTTTTATTATTAATATGTTTTTAATCTTTTATTAATATTTAATTTAATAAAGTGGATACATTGTACGTAACAAGATTTATTTATTTAAAAAATATTTTATTATTTGCTTTATTGGTTTATTATAAATTAAATTTAATATTAATATTAATAAAAGATTAAAAACATATTAATAATAAAAATTATTTTGAAAAGAAAAAATTAAAAAATAAATATTGCTGTCGGTTGGTTTCGAACCCGACTCTCTAAATTGTGAAGCGCGCACGTTACCCCTACTCTATCAGACCTGTTGCTTAGATACTATTATTTTCACGATATGAATAACATTCATGGTACTTCTACAATTTTTCTTAATTTATTCTAATATTACACTTGTAAATTGACTGATTTGAATTGAAATCCATAGAAATAGTATCCCCGGATAAGCATGCAAAATTTCATCTTAATATCTTGCACTGGGGAGATACGATTCACAATTAACTAATTTTACATGTTAATCGCCCATGTGTCGGTCGGCCTAAGACACCCGGTATATATATATATATATATATATATATATATATATATATATATATATATATATATATATATATATATATATTATAGGTATATAGAATTACGGGATGTGGAGCTTATATAGAAAAGTGATGTAAATTAATATTTTTGTACAATAAAGATTTAATTATTTATATTGTCTTTTGACTTTCACTCGTAAAGTTAACCAATATAAGCTAATAATTTACATAAAGTTCAAATTCAGTTTCATTGAAAAACTGTTTCCATTATTACATAATTAATGCAAAACAATAAAGTATAATTATTAATTTTATGTGTTTTCTACAATCTCATAATCTTCTTGATATTAAAATATTGCCGGTTGTATTTCAAAAGTTTAAAAGTTGTGAGTATAATCGATGTGTTTCGTAATCAAATTGAAAAGTTCCCTCTCAGATTTGAGTCGTGAAATTTATCCAATATTTATGGAACTTTTTAAGGTTGCGTACATATGCTGATAGAAGAGGGTATTATAATCCTGAAAAGAAAATTGCTGTTGAATTTTCAATAGGAAATTTCAGCAGTGGATGATCATCTATTCAGATTGATGTGCTGATGGTTTTAGATTTCATACGAATACGTGTCGAGCATAAGAACCAATTTAAATAAATGTCATTTTCATTCGGTCTTAGTTTTAAACGAATGATAGAGATACATCGTTAAAGAGAATATCATCTTAGATACAACACACAAAGCAAGAAATTTATTTATATATACTCGTAGTTCATTCTTAAGTGTTTATTGATTAGTATTATACTACATACATTTAATCTTAACAATGTGATAATTATTGTACAATTAATTTTTAGAAGAACTGAATTATTTATTTCAAATATACTACAAAAAGAAATTATAAAGAAAATAATTACATGCATTTTACCTTATTTGAAGATATTTATTTTCAAATGCATTGTAATCAAGAATGCATCACCATAGTAACAGATTAGAACAAGGGTTATTTACAATTAAACTAGACCAAAACTATATTATGGAGAATATTAAAATTTAAAAGATTTTTAGTTTTTGAAATATCCGAGTATTTAATGATATTTACCTCGACTTAACGTATGCGTTACATATCTACTCTAATCCAAATTCTTATTACCCATGCATTGCTTATTATCCATGCAGTGTTTATTATCCATGCAAAACTCCAATTTAATTTGATAGTAGTTTAATAAAATAATTAATAAAAAGACTACTTATATTATAATCGAAGGTTTTATTGTCATTGCAGCCTATAATCAACATACCTTTCACTTTTGTACCTATTTGTTGTGGAATCATGAATTCAAACAAGTATTATTTGATATACTTTCATTGTTTCTGCATTCATTTACTTGAAAATGAATTCTGGATTTCAAAACAGCAATAGCAGAATGCTTGAATGTACCTAGTAAAAATTTGGAATAGAGTAATTGTGTGACGTAGATGTTAATGAATATTTTTAAAAACTGATAACTTCTTTTAGTTTTAATATAAATGTTCAGTGATGTAAGGAGCCTGTTTTACATTTTTCAAAAAGTATTTTAAATGAAAGTTTATGCAATATTTCTCTTATTAATAATTATTTTTTTAATATTTTGTTGTTATTTTCGTAAATAATTAAAGGCGAATATAGGCGCCAAAATAGTAATGAAAAACAATCCCCCACTCCTGTGTTATTGAAGCACATACATTACGTCATTCACAGCCAATAGAAAAACAGTTTCTCCATCACATATATTTATTTTTGTTATTTAGATAAATAAACGTAGGCGATAGGTGGGCGATAGTTTGTCACATGTTAGTAACAAATTTCTAATTTGACATTTGACGCTGACATTTTAAATACACTCAAGCTAAGTCGGACAGTTTACCAAAAATCGAAAGCTGGATGATAGCTGAATTTATATCAGAAAACGAATGTTTTACTGTTACCAAAATAAGGTGTGTTAAAGAGTTAAGGTAAAATAAAATGTAAAACCCAACCATCAACTCTTCGACCTTCTGCTTCCAGCCACAATTTTCTTTTCTTCGCATCTTTTGGCATATTTATAAATTGAATAGTAGGTTTGTTCCTAGCGCATTTTTGCAAGAAGGCACAATACTATACTGTAAATTACTAATTTCATATTGAATTTTAAATTATCTAACACGAATCAAACTCAAAAATTTTACACTTGTTTGACAACTTTGACATTATATTTATCATAAACACTTGTAACAAAACACAAAGAATTAACACTTTAAGGGATCAATTGGAGCCGATGAAGATGTATATGTTGTGACGTCACATTCTGTTTCAGACCACGTGACTTTTTCAAAATGTCCAAATTTCAAAAATTAATTCTAAAATATCTAATGGATATTTGGGGATATTTTCAAATTTGAGGCTATTTATATAATGATATCTTTTTAAATTTAATAATGCATATAAAAATTCTTGCAACACCCCTATTCAGAGACATATTGTAACTTTTGGCTATTCTAAAATCTGATTATATTACTAATAGTCTAAATTGTGATTTCATTTAATAGGTATATATAAAAATAAATATAACATTTGGTATATTAGAGTTGTTAAAAAAGCAACTTCGGAAACATGCACTTAAATTTACAAAAAAAAAGTTCGTCGACTATATCTATTTCTTTGATGATGCCCTGCAGGTATCTTCTAAGGACATGATGGACCACATTCTGAAGTTAACGGTGATTGACAGTGGACGTACCAAGCGTCGTCAAGAACTAGGTCATGTGACAGTGCCATTGAGGGAATTGGATATATCTGACACCACCGAACAACAACTTTTCAAAATGGATCTGGAAAAGGTAAGAAAATAAATATTATTTTCTTGTTCTTTTAAATTAATAGCATTATATAAAAAAACAACTATAATGGGGTCCGGTACTCATTTTTCAATTTATTTATTTTTTCTGAAAGATTTAATAAAATGATGAATTTTAGCATTTGTTACACTTTCCAAATGTGTATAGTTTTTGAAATATAATTTTTTTAAATTTAATTAATTTTGTGTGACGTCATATCTGCAATTTTACTTCGCCTACTGTTTAAAGTTATTTATATCTGTCAATGTCATTAATTCTGCTAAAAATTGATGTCAAGAAGGGTTAACTATTGACAGCTGTCACTTTCAGAAAACTATACGGGGCGCGCGCAGACACGTGACTCGAGCGACCTTGAAGTGCTTGGAATCAGCTGATTTGTGTGCCCTTGTCATTTTGATAAGAACAATGTCACTTTGACAACACCAATTATTTTTAATTTCATATGTTCTACTGCCAGAAAATTGTATAATATACTCAAAATTATTGACTCTGTCGGGTCTAGTAATAAAACCATAAATATCGCAATTATGATAAAGCGGCATATACCTTACTTTCTGCAGTATAATACTGTTTCACATCGACCAATATTTTTGAGCCGCTTTATCCATACACTGAATCTTTCGTCTACCTGGTATGCATAGGAAAGTAGCCTTACAGTCCTTTAACATAAATTCTATTTTTGTTAGAAATAATCTCTTATGGGAATGAAAACTGTAGTCCCAAAAATGTTCTAAACAATTTGTTGTACAGTGGTTTTGAAATTTCCGTCATGATTCACACGATATTCACTGGATATTGAACTTACTCCAAGATCAATGTATAAGTAAATAAAATTATATAAGATAGCTGTGCTTTTATACTATACACTTGTAGAAGGGATGATTAAAATAGCGAGAAATATTAAATACAAAAATTAAATCTGCTCCCAGGTTTAAAAACCAAGAAGCAGATTAGGTTTCTATGTAGTCATTAAAGACAGCTGTGCTTTTATACTGTACATTTGTGAAAGGGATGATTAAAATAGCGAGAAATATTAAATACAAAAATTAAATCTGCTCCCAGGTTTAAAAACCAAGAAGCAGATTAGGTATTCTATGTAGTCATTAAAGACAGCTGTGCTTTTATACTGTACATTTGTAGAAGGGATGATTAAAATAAAAAGTTATTTTAATAACTGTACAATAACATAAATATCCGGTTTCGTTTAATGTAATTAACTGTGAAGTTTTAACAAATAATTATCATCAGTAATGTATATTTATTTTACGCACAAAAAGATTTTAATAACTGTATATTTGAGCATTCCGAAAATTTAAGTTAATTTATATTTTACAAGGAAATATTTAGCACCTAATGACTATACAGAATACCTAATCTGCGTCTTGGTTTTTAAACCTGCGCGGATTTAATTTTTGTATTTAATATTTCTCGCTATTTTAATCATCCCTTCTACAAGTGTATAGTATAAAAGCACAGCTATCTTATATAATTTTATTTACTTATACATTGATCTTGGAGTAAGTTTAATATCCAGTGAATATCGTGTGAATCATGACGGAAATTTCAAAACCACTGTACAACAAATTGTTTAGAACATTTTTGGGACTACAGTTTTCATTCCCATAAGAGATTATTTCTAACAAAAATAGAATTTATGTTAAAGGACTGTAAGGCTACTTTCCTCTGCATGCCAGGTAGACGAAAGATTCATTGTATGGATAAAGCGGCTCAAAAATATTGGTCGATGTGAAACAGTATTATACTGCAGAAAGTAAGGTATATGCCGCTTTATCATAATTGCGATATTTATGGTTTTATTACTAGACCCGACAGAGTCAATAATTTTGAGTATACTAACATTTTAGCAGTTCAAAATCAAAATAAGTCAAAACATTGGTCTTGCCAAAGTGACATTGTTGTTGTCAAAATGACATGCGCACACAAATCAGCTGATTCCATGCACGTCAAGGACGCTCGAGTCACGTGTCTGCTTGCGCCCTATAGTTGTACCTTGTCAAAGGAAAAATCTGTTACAAAGATTTTAAATAAATATGCTTTATTTTAATAAAAATGATAATTATTTTATACATTTTCATGTAAAAATAGAACTACACTATTATTCACGTAAGATGACTATTCAAGGTCATTTGTTCGAAGAAAGAATACACAGCATTTTATAGCAGTAGCTTAGCAACATTTTATATTAGAAAGAGAAAGATTATTTGACCTATGTCTATTTAATTTATGTGGTGTGACAGATATACGTAAATAGTGGCATTACTTTCTAACACATTATAAATAATAATGACGTATGTCGTAGAATTACAGATACCTAATTATCTACTGGACTGCCCTCTGTGCTAATATTTACCCAGTGGCGTTGACGTTTAAATTAAATTATTATTCCTTGCTTTATAAGTTAAGTCTATGTTTTCGTATTTTGCAAAAACATAAGTGAAGAACATAAATCTTTCAGAAAGGCATTATTTAGAAAGAAACATAATTTTCAAATGAATTATTCTTATTTTTTCCGTTAAAATGTGTCCATAAATATTTCATGTTGCACGCCTATGCAAACGAAATGCAATGACCTTGAATAGTCATCTTTCGTGAATAATAGTTTACATATAAATATACGGTTTTTATTTTCACAAGTTATGAATAATATAAAATTATATTCTTTTCGCTTGGTACACTGATACAAAAATACAGTTGTGACGTCATATCGTTATCGTGCTAATCGTTTTTATTAAAATTATGAATGAAAAATTTAATATTTTGGTACATAATCATTTCAAATTAGTCATATTTTCAAAATTTGACAAAATATATGCAACTTTTTTTAGTACCGGACTCCATTAGATTTAGTTAGAATAAACAAAGGATATTATATGGAGTAGACTATTAGGAAGAATCTTGCACTGAAATATCCAAGCAATTTCAGGAATTGTGTGGAATACCCAGATAACTTCAGGAATTTTGTGGAAACATTAGATATCTACTACCTCTATATTTAGAATTTCAAACTAATATAGAAGCTACAAAGTTTGATAAATTATTTGTGACTAATTTGTATACTACTTGTATATCTTGTAATGAGTTACTTTTCTATAACGCAGAATCAAAGTATGTCACATTTAAATGAAAAATAGGCTTGTTCTAGCGAACAATCATATATCTAGTAATGAGTCAATTTCCGAAATTGAATGATGAGGAAAAATTCCCAGGGAAATTCCAAGAATTTTTTTTTTAATTTCCCAAGTAATTTCAAATATTTCGTAGCACCACAATATTTGTTGACGGAGTAAGAGTAGGTAAGAGGCAGGCATAAGTCACAAACATGCAAAGCAAAATAACAGGCACCAAGGTATAATATTATCTAAAAAAATCTGATGTGGCCAGCACATTACCTTCCGTCAGTTCTATGTATTTTGTACAAATTTCATACGGAAAGTTCCTTGCTAAATATTCTATTTCTTGTACATTACGTTCCGGCAGCTGCATGTATTTTATGCAAATTTCATACAGAAAATGTATGTCTTAAATTATTATTTTGTAACGTTTTCTATATACAGTGTAATGTATCTGCAGAAATAAAAGATTTATTATTATTATTTCTTGTACATTACCTTAAAGCAGTTGTATCTATGTATTTTATACAAATTTCATACAGAAAGCAAGAGATCCTATATTTCCAATAAAATTATAACAAACACACTATGTCAATTTCACTTGACACTGACATCTTTCAATGAAAATTTTCTTAATATAGTAGCTGTTTTCATAGCTATAGCTACTTTATGAAATTTAATTTCTTTACAATTTTTTAACTCTACATCCATTTAATATTAAGTATAAAATGCAGTCAAATCGTATAGAGAATAAAATATTCTTTAATATTTATAATAACATTAAATGTGAAAAAATGATATTTAACATAGTTTTTTCAAGAAAAACTGTTAAAATCTTCAAATGATGGTACTTCCGGTTGACCAATTGTAACCAAAATCTAATCAGCTCTTCCTATGGATGTAACGAAGAAATATACGAAAAAATTATAATTTTTGTAACTGTAGTATTAGAGTTATCGCAGACGAAAATTTTGTTACACACACACACACATCCACACACACACACACACACATCCACACACACGCACACACACACACACATACAGACATCATCGTAAAAATAGTAAATTCGTATTCTAGGGACCCTAAAACGTGCTTATTGAGTAAAAACTCATCATCGAATTTTTTGACCAAAGACAATACCTTCCTTACCTAAAGGTGACGGAAGGTAAAAAAATATTTTCAAAAAAATCCGGAAAAAAAGTCAAGATATTTTTCCCTGCAAATCGTAGTTGCTGGAATTTTTTAGTAGCACATTACTACATATATCTGATACATAGCAGAGAGAGGTCGCAGATATTTTGATGTTATGTTATGGTTACGTATCAGATACCTAATAGAGACATTTCGAAGTTACATATAAGAAATTTCCGGGCAATGATAGTATTACACAACGTTATTAAGTTTCATTTACTGTTTTTCTTAATATTCCTCCAAAAAATTGCGCACAGGGAAAATTTATATATAAAAATTATAGTTAAATTGATCTCAATGTAATTTTTTTTTGAAAATTATTCAATCAAATCCCTTTATTTCTGATCAAGTATGCAAAACATTACACTATCATGTGGAACTCACTCCATTGGTACGGTTCGAAAATTGTCTTCTTTTCACCAATAGAATCAATCCCAAATTCTCCCGCTATCCTGAATTAAGTATAAATGTTAAACAATTTTTAACATTTAATTAAATATTAATTGTTTTAATATTAAAATGTCATTTCCACGGTATGTCAATGAAAATAATGATTCAATCAACAAAATTATAGAAGAAAATATAGCAAAAAATATCGAATTCAAAAAATACATTTGGCCAATATTTATGGACTTTTGCACATGTATTATATTCTTCTTGTCTCAGTCTTGTTACATACTTCACACTGATCTTATTCATAGCTACTGACAGGTACTGGGTGATTTATACATATAAAAATTCTTTATAAATTTTCGAGAAAATCATAAAAAATTTCTACCGAATATTTTTCAAACATTGATAAATAACTTATAATTTTACCATACAACCCTGCTTCAATACAATATCTCTGTAATTAAATATGGTACAATGTAAACTTTGTAAATTACTCATACAAAACTTTAACATTCTCGGGTTGAAATTTCAAAGTTTAGTTAAATTATTTCTTGATTCAAGTCACATAATATGCTTGACATTTTAATAATGCCATTTACAATGAATAAAAAGGGTTGTGAAATAAGCGCTTACACGGGAAACTATTTCAATTAAGCTCAAAAGTTCTTCTATTTAAACAGTCGTTGAGAGTAAAGCTTCTCGTATCTGCTTACGAGAATGACGCTTTGGTGAATATCAACACAATAACGCGATTATATTTGTTAAATTGGATTACTCCCACAAAAAGTTGTTAGCGCGGAATTACTTTTCGCACTTAACTTAATATAATAATATATTAACACAATTTAAAAGAAAATGTCACAAGATACGCAATTTATTATCATTTTTTTACTTCCTTGTACAAAGTAAAGGAAGTATTGTATTCGCGAAAAATTTCGGTTTCCAGATTTCAACGGAAATATCCATTTTGACCATCCCTGAATCCATTCTGACTAATTTCGTCGTGACGTCTGTACGTACGTATGTACGTACGTACGTATCTCGCATAACTCAAAAACGGTAAGCCGTAGAAAGTTGAAATTTTGTATTTAGGACATCTATAACATCTAGTTGTGCACCTCCCTTTTTGGTCATTACATAATATCCAGAAATGGCACTTTATTTGAAGCCCATAATAGATTTTAATGAAAAACTATATTAAAATATAATCCAAAACTTTTCAAATTTGGTATATAAGACTTTTACATCAAATGGAATAACATAGCAGATTTTGGTTAAAACAGGCTAACCGGAAGTGATATATTACCTGAAGTTGTTAACAGGTTTTCTTGAATAAAATGGTTTCATTTTGATTTTAGAAATAAATGCTTCAAATAAAAGTTTTAGAGAATTAAATTCTGCGTCTAGCACATCAAGTATTATTAAATTAGCCCTTTGTATAAGCGAGATATGTAAATTTAAAACTTATATACTTTTTGGTTTTTGTAATGAAGCTTGCTATGGATTAGGACAAAAAATAACAAAAAAATAAAAAATAGATGTCAATGTCAAATTACGTCAAATACGTGCAATTTTATAATTGAGTCTATACTTCATATTAGTCTTGCGTACAAGGAAGTCGTGTGGTGTCCACATCAGATTTTTGTGACACACTTTCGCAGCAGTAAAATGATATTTTTTTCTAATTTACATCTCAATAATAATTAAATTCAGTCTATTTATAAACTTTACAAGCAAGGATATTTCATATTCTACGCACGTACAAATGTAAAGATTGTATCTAATGTTCTGTATATTTTCGTGTTTCCCTTAATTGACACAAATTTAGCACTTTAATTTCACGACAAATGTTACATATAAATGAAAATGATTTAATTTATAAACAAACGTTTACTTTCACCTTAAATTTAATTATTAATAAAATCTAAAACTTCTAATTAAATATACAGGCTTGTCATTTTAAATTTGTCACCATTGCTATCCTGAGACCTAAGGTATCAAACATACTTGGATAAATTAACAAGAAATACAAATTTTCAAGACAATTACACAAATATTAATAAAAAAATTATCGACCTGGGCACTGTTTCTCAAAAAATATAAATCTTGTAATACAAGTGTGTACACTTGTATAGAATTTTAATTTTCACAAGTATTTGTTTCTGAAAACTATACTTGTAAGATACAAGTCACAAGTGCAAGTCTATTTTATACAAGTTTATTTTACAAGTGTAATTATGGTTCTGTTTCTTAAAATATATTTTACAAGTAAGGACTTGTGAAATACATTAAAAATTTTAGCAGTTTCAAACAACCCTATCACACAGTTTTATTAGTGTAAAAAATATTTAATTACAATTAAAAAGTGTGTCTAACTTACAAGTTGTCTAGTAAGGTTCAGAATTGAAAGTTGATTTATATTATTTTTTTAAAATAACAATTAAATTTAATTAACCTATTAAGACACATTTAAGAATTTTCATTGTTGTAATTAAATTTTCTTTATTTGTAATCAAGAATTTTTTAATAAACAGAAAGGATATTGTATAAAGAGGCCTTTATTCTCGAAATTATAGCCTTGATTGGCATAGTAACAATTACTAAAATAAATTTTTCATAATACCATACTGTTAAATGTGCTTTAACAGTACTGTATGCTCAACCGATATATGCATCAAAACAGCCACGGCCGTTATTTTTTATAACAGTACAATTATTAAAAATCATGTGTTCCTAAAAAAAATCTCAGCATCATGAAATTGTCATGAAGAGCTGTCACCTGTCAATATGCCATAGAAAATAGAATTTTAAGAAGATATTTTATGTTATTATGAAAAATACTGAACGTCACACGGCTGATATACAAATAATAGACACGGTTGATTATAAAATCTCGGCTAACGCCTCGATTTTACAACATTCAACCTCATCTGTTATTTGCTACATATCAGCCTTATGACGTTAATAACTATATTGTGTGATTAGTCATTTTCTTTATTGTAATCAATGATTAATGAGACCCTGCATAGAAATAGATCATGATATTATGACATGACAAAATTAAAGCCTCATTTCCACCGAATGTTTTAATGCTTAATGCATAATGATTTATGCGTAAGGTTTAATGCATTATAACAATTTGCTAGGATACCATTTTCAGCTACTTTCTTTAGTGACTAATTCGACAGAAATGTCACATTTTTATCCTTTTTATTTTTAACTCTAGCAGACTGTCATTGCAGCAGTAATTCTTCTTTTTTTAACATGTCATATACTATTTTTTTGCCTTTATATCAATAACTAAAAATTAAAAAAACTTAATAATTATAAAATAGACTGACAGTTGACAGTTCAGATTTTAAAATAAAGAAAGACAGATGACAAATATGTATATTCGTCTCACAATCACGCTTAGGCATTACGCCTTAAACCTTGGAGTTTGCAAACTTTTGTTCTTACGCATTGCTCTTAGTTCTTAAGCATTAACCTTTTATGTATAGCTGGAAATGGTAGTAAACATTGCTATATGATAAACATTTTTGCGTATTGCGCTTAGTTATTAATTATAGATCTTATTCATTAAGACAATCGGTGGAAATAAGGCTTAACAATTACCAATATTACTCGTTTTATGTTTGGCTAGAAGGTATTCGATCCTTATGTATGAATAATCTTTCTCAGCGTTCACCAGCCCAAGAGATTTACAAGATTATAATATTTTTGTCCATTCGGCGACTTTTATTTACCGGTTTCAGGATATTATTCCATTGTTTACATGTACAAAAGTAGGCTGGTAACCAGTGGCGTAATCAAGAGTTCGGGGGCCCGCCCGCAAAAAATTTTTGGGGCCCGTTTTTAATTGTAGCGTTTATCATGAAGAACTACATACCACAAGAACTTGTGGAAATTTTGACTAGGCACACTTTCATCTGAGTTGACATGTTAAGAAGCAAAATAACCAATATTGAAGGCCTGAACAAGATTAGGCACCTTTACATCCCACCAAAGTCATTGTATGTTGTGGCATATACTATGAAAATGTCCACTGGTGAAAGTTACAAGGAATTGATTCATACATTTTTGGTATCCCAAATGAAAGAACTTGGATGCGACAAAATATGGTATTAGCAAGATGGATCAGTATCATACAGTCAAAATAGTAGCAATTTTGAGAAAATCATTCTGTTATTGTTATTTAATCCCAGAATCCCACGTTTTGGCATTGGCCGCCAGGTGTCCTAATTTGACAGCCCTAGACTTCTTTTTATGGGGTTATTTTAAAGGAAAACTCAGGATCAGTTGTAGGGATATATTTGCCAAAAAATCGAAATTCTACCGGCCGAAATATTATGTAAAATAAAGAGCTTGATTTTGCATAGCGGATAAGGGGCCCCCTAGCCAATATTATTTTAGGAAATTGACATTTAAAAAAATAAAGGACTAAATAAATTTGTATGTTGCTACAAAAAAAAAGATTAAATTCAAAATTTCGCAGTAGTAACAAAATTATAAATCCTGTAAATTGGGGCCTCTCTAGAGCCGGGGGCCCGCCGGCAATGCGGGCCCTGCGGGCCCGTTAGTTACACCACTGCTGGTAACTAAGTAATAAACTGTATCTGTATGGCTGTATGGTAATATTATTACCATACTGACTTGTCAACAACGGTCTACAAAATGAAAGTAAAATAAAATGAAAATATAATGCTCTTCATTAATACATACAGATAACAGCCTATCGTTCTAAACACGGTCTACTTTATTCTAAAGTAATAAACATGAGGAATAAAGCACATAATTTGAATATTTGTCATATTGACACATGTCAAAATAATTGTTCGGTTAACCATAGCAATCTGAAAGTAGCATTAATGAGAGAATTTCAAAAAATGATATTTATCAATAATGTCTTAATTTTCTGAAACCGATAAACTATTGAACAAACCACGGATGTTATTAAACATAACAAGCCTTAGATGTCTTAAAATCCTCGCTCTACGAGCTCGGATTTCATACCGACATTTTCGGCAGTTATGATATACATAACATTCCTAGGTATGTTAATAGCTATTTATCAAAATGTCGGAAAATGCCCCGAAAATAATATCTTTCGAATCCCTTATTTTATTATAGGTTTTATTACCCATAATTTAATATATTTAATTTTCTAGTTCTAATCAACCGCCTACCAATTATAATATTATGAGGACTGAGAATAGAAGTGGGGATGATTTAAAAGTTAGAGATCTAAAGTCACAACAAAATCACAAAACAAAATAATGCTATGTTGAATTTGAAAATTAAATGTAACTATAGTTCATTGTTTTTAAGAATGCAGTACATGGAAGATAGGGCTTATTTGGCCTTGTTCTCTGATTGGCATAAATCGAGGAGAAGTTTACACCGACGATATTTATTTCTCCATCTCAATCTTTTCTCTCCTCGTCTCTCTCTTTTCACATACATTTGTAGTCATGAGCATAGAATTTGTTGATATGTAATTAAATGAATATAATACTACGAATAATTTGTAAATATATAATATATTATAATATAATATAATATATTATAATATAATATATTATAATATAAATAAATAAAATAAATATAATAGAACGTTAAATTATAATACGGCTAATATTATTCTTCGTACGCCAATGCATGTTAAGCTATCAGTTGTCAATGGCTGCCGTGTGTTTGCTTTTTATTTCTCTTGTTGTTGCCATTTGGTGTATTTAATCTGTATTTTTCAATACAAACAATAGTAGTATTCTTTCTTTCTGGTTTTGTTGTTTTATCTCATTGATGAAAGTGTGCACTGGTCGTAATTTTGATTTTTGTACTACCATGGCTGATAATGAGGTTCCCAGTACTTCCAAAGGCAAAAAAAAATCCGAAGGAAAAACTTTTAAAAAGTGGACAAAAGGTAACGGCCTATAACAGTTATTAGTAAGGGTGCAACAAAACCTAAAGCTGGTGGCGGTGGCACTCACTGCAGCAGCTGTTGGAATATGTGCAAGATCTATGTTGCGAAAATGGATAAAACAGAACAAGTTTCATCACCAAAGAAGAAAAGAATGGGCGAAGGATGATTTTCATGTAACAAATTGTTAAAAACTGTTGACAAATAATTTACTGTGTTGTTTTAAGCTTCGCTTTTTTACATTCTCTACTGTTATCACGATAATTATAAATTATTTAAATTAACTGATTTACAAACTTTTATTAATTTCTTGAAATTTTAAATAAATCCATTTTAATTGTATATTATTATTATTATTATTATTATTATTATTATTATTATTATTATTATTATTATTATTATTATTATTATTATTATTATTATTGTAATAACACAAAAAACACTCCAAATTGCAAGTATGTTACACTCGTTTATTGTCTAGCCATTTTGTACATTGTATTGCCAACCATACATGTGTACTAACCCTAACCTTTACATATATAGCTAACTTCAATATACTACATCCCTCCCCTTTTTAACATGATTTTTAATTTAACTTAATAAATAGTCCTTGGACCAAACTGGTGGTTTTCTGTCGCGCGGCGGCAATGCTTTGGGATTCTTCTTAACCGGGGTGGGCATCGAAGGTGGAACGTCAGTTGTAGGGTTTTCCAGCTCGCTGTTTGTAGCTGCGCTTCCGGACGAGCTATTCTTCTTCGGACTAGGCGTTTCTACCAACTTCTTCACAAATGTGGAATTTCTTAAATATTCGCCACCCTCTGGTGACTTGATCTTCACCGCACTACCTTCTTTTCCCACAACTTCGAATGGTTTATCCAGGAATGGTGTTTGAAGTTTGTGCTCTTTGGTTTCTCTTCGTACCAATACTTGGTCCCCTAACTGAATATCGGCTTCTCTAGCATTCCTGGTTCTATCGGCGTATTCTTTCCCTTGTAATTTCTTCAATCGATCACGGTCTCTTATTTCTTCATCTTCTCTTTCGAGCAACTTTATTGTAGGAATTTTGTCTTTAATTTCCCTGTTAAACATTAATGATGCGGGTGTAACTCCTGTAGTTGCGTGTTGTGTTGTGTGATATTGTAATAAATATGTTTGCACCGTGGTCTCCAAATCTTCTTCTTGAGAATAAGCGATTTTAAGACGCTTGAGAATGGATCGATTCTGACGTTCTATTTCGCCGTTGGCTTGTGGCCATCTCGGAGTAATTTTATGGTGGATTATATTGTTCTCTTTACAATAATTTTCGAACTCGGAGCTAATAAATTGTCTTCCGTTGTCTGTTCGGATAGATTCTGGAAATCCGAACCTGCAAAATAATTTATTTAAGTTTTTGATGGTTTTCTCACTTGTTATCGATTTCATGAAGATTATTTCGCAGAATCTACTGTAGTAGTCCACGACAGTGAGAAGGTATCTTCCATCTGGCAGTGGCCCCATAAAATCGGCAGCTAGATCTTGCCATGGTCCTGACGGTAGATCTGTTCGGTTCATCGGTTCGGGCGGACTGTATTTGGAAACAAGTTGACAGCCATAACAGGAGCGAATGAAATTTTCGGCATCCTTATCGATGTTTGGCCACCAAACTTTGGTCCTAAGCCTTGATTTCATAGCGGACATACCTGGATGGCCTTCATGAGCTAATCCAAGTATTCTGTCACGTAGAGACTGAGGGATAATGATTCTATTGTTTCTCAATATGATACCCTTTGCAGTACATAGCTCAGGAGCTATAATCTTGTACCTCTTGAGATCCTGCGACCAACGATTGGTGCGTAACCCCTCTATAACTTCTTGTAATACCTTGTCTTTTCTTGTTTCTTCCGCTACTTCCTGTATGTCCATAGCGTTCGGAATGGCGTTCTTCGCAACCCATAACACATGCTCTTCTGTACGTTCCGTTACTGGCTGTTTTTTATTTTCCTTTCCTAAAGGTAATAATCGAGAAAGTGGATCAGCTATATTTTCTGGTCCAGGTTTATATTTTATTTTGTAGTCATATCCCTGAAGACGTAGTACCCATCGTTCTAGCCTAGGACTTGGTTTCGAGCGTGGAGAAAATATAAATTCCAGTGGCTTGTGGTCAGTCACTAGTCTGAAACTTTTTCCATATACATAATTATGAAATTTCTCACAGGCCCACACCAGTGCCAGAGCCTCCTTCTCGATTTGGCTGTACTTTATTTCAGTTTGACTGAGTGCTCGACTTGCATAACATATTACTCTAGGCTCATTACCCTTTTCTTGAACTAAAACAGCTCCTAGCCCCACTGGACTTGCATCTGCTATGATTGTACTTTCCAGCTTTGGTTCAAAAAATCCTAACGACTTGGCTTTCGTTAAATACTTTTTCAGATTTTCAAAAGATATTTGCTGCTCCTTTTTCCAAACGAACGGTTGCTTTTTCTTTAAAAGGTTTCGAAGTGGCTGCGTAAGAGTCGCAAAGTCCGGTATAAATTTACTTAAATACCCCACTAGCCCTAAAAAGCTTTTTACTTCTTCTTTAGTTTGTGGTTCTCTAAAATCCTGTACTGCTTTGACTTTGCTCTCTAATGGTCTAATGCCTTCTGAGGATATCTCATGCCCCAGAAATTGGACAACTTCTTGTTGGAGCTTACATTTTTTCCTGTTTAGTTTTATTCCGTTCTTATCTAGGATTTTTAGCAACTTTTCCAGCCTATCATTGTGTTCAGCTTCTGACCTTCCATAGACTAACAAATCATCTATGAAAACTTTGACTCCTTTGCAGGGTTCTAGAATTTCTTCCATTTTCTTCTGAAACATTTCAGGCGCACAATTTATGCCGAAAAATAATCGTTTGTAACGGTACAGACCATTTGGAGTTGTGAATGTTGTTATCGTTCTGGAGTCTTCTTCGAGTTCGATTTGGTGGAAGGCTGACTTTAAATCTAAGGTGCTAAAAACTTTGCTACCTTTTAAATCTGGGAGGAAATCTTCTATTACTGGCAGGGGATGTCGCTCTCTCGTAATCGCTTCGTTTGCGTGCCTCATATCGATGCATAATCTGAGTTCCCCTGTCTTTTTCTTACTGAGAACTATTGGAGACACCCAAGGCGTTGCCCCCTTAGCTTTTTCGATTATGTCTTGTTCCATTAATTGTTCCAATTTTCGCTTTAAATCTTCCTGAAGCTGATATGGGACCTTTCTCGTTTTTTGACATATTGGCTTCACTTGTGGATTAATTTCTAATTTCTGTTTGAAATTTTCTATTTTACCCATGCCTTCAAATACTGATGGGAACCGCTTTGTGAGATCTTTTTTTTCCTTGGAAACTAAGTTTATTTCCGTCTGAATTCGCAAAACTCCAAGTTTCTCAGCTGTTGCTTTTCCCAATAATGGCATTCCTCGAGCATTCACAACTTCAAAAATTATGTCTTGTTTCTTTCCATTTTTCAATTTTATTTCGGTTTTAAATTTACCTAAAACCGGCAAGGGTTTGTCAGCTCCATATGGGAATAAATTATTAACCGATTTCAGACATGTTCCTTCAATTGATCTCTTTTTGCAATAGTTCCAGGTTTCTTTATCTAATATGTTACAAGATGCACCTGAATCAATCAAAAATTTTACCTCGATTCCTCCAATTTGTGCAGGTAGTAACGCTGAGTTACTTCCAATGGCATTCGTATAAGAATCGTAACTATTTACGCTAAATGCGTATTTCCCATCTTGGTCGGAGTCACTCTCTGAGTTCTCTTCGGAAATTTGATTTAGCTGCCTTTTCATATTCTTCTTTTTGTTCTGTTTTCTGTTTTCGGGTTCTTTTTTCGTCGTCTTGCAATACTTCGCGTAATGACCTACTTTCTTGCATTTTCCGCACGTTTTATTCCTTGCTGGGCAATTTGGATCGGACATCATGTGCTGCGTAGATCCACATCTGTAGCATCTTCTTTTTTCGGTCATTTGTGCCACTGTTGAATTTCCATACTTTTTCCCTTCAATCAAGTCAGCTTGGCGCTCCGCAGTTTCATGTGCTGAAGCTAATTGTATTGCTTTTTCTAATGTCATTGTAGCGTCTTTTAATAACATACGTCTCAACTCATTTGATTTACATGATTCTATAACCTGATCTAGGAGCATTTCTTCTTCAGCAGTTTTGAAATTGCAATACACGCTTTGTGCTCGCAGCCGTGTTACGAATTGTGCAACAGGCTCGTTTTCTTCCGGTTTCATTTGTCTAAGAATATGCCTCTCGTATGTGTAGTTCCTAACTGGCGAGAATTTCTGGGTGAGTGCATTTTTACAATTTAAATACACGGATTGTCCCTCTACAACCGTTTCTCTTACTGTCTCTGGCAAGGTAAACCAAATATCCTGTACATGCTCACCAGCATGATGCAATAAAAGTGCCTGTTTCCTTTTATTATCTGAAATATTTGACGCAGTTAAAAATAGTTCAAAGCTACGTAACCACCTTTCCCATCTCTGTCCTATTGTTGATGGTTCTCCATAGGGGTCAAAAGGTTTTACGTTATTGGTTTTGTCCATTTTTTCCATTTTTCTTGTATTTTTTTTTCCTCGTCGCCAAATGTAATAACACAAAAAACACTCCAAATTGCAAGTATGTTACACTCGTTTATTGTCTAGCCATTTTGTACATTGTATTGCCAACCATACATGTGTACTAACCCTAACCTTTACATATATAGCTAACTTCAATATACTACAATTATTATTATTATTATTATTATTATTATCTTTGTAAAACTATTACTTTTTTAAGTGCAGTTTTATGTAATTAAATATGTTTTATATTTAAATATGTGTTTTCATTATGCTTTTTAAATAATTATAACTTATGCAACTTCTTATTTTAAATTACTAAATTAAAAAGTAAATTTGACATTTTTCTTCATTTCGGTGTAATATTTTAAAAATTACCATTACTAAATTACCAATTTTATATTCAAATGTAATAACATAACGGTTATTATTTCAAGTAACTATATTTGAATTTAGCGCTAAATTTTATAACTAGATTGACCATTTGTCATAGTGTAAGTTAAATTAAATACAGCTATGATAACTTGTGGAAATAAACTACACTTGTAAAAAAGTTACTAGACTTGTAAATTTCTTTCAGAAACAGAATTAAATGTCCTTGTAAATAATTTACTAGTAACTTGTTAACTTGCAGACTTGTATTTTTGAAAAACAGTGCCCAGGGCCTTGTTTCGCACAAACATTTACTTTCACCTTAAATTCTATTTCTGAAAGAAATTTACAAGTCTAGTAACTTTTTTACAAGTGTAGTTTATTTCCACAAGTGATCATAGCTGTATTTCATTTGTGTGTATTTATTTGAGTACTAGTTATATTTAATTTTTAAATTCAACATAGAATTATTTTGTTTCGTGATTTTGTTATGACTTTAGATCTCTAACTTTTAAATCATAACCCTCTTCATTTCCCAATCATCATAATATTATAGTTGCTAGGCGGTTGATTAGAACTAGAAAATTAAATAATATATTAAATTATGGGTAATAAAACCTATAATAATATAAGGGAATCGAAAGATTATTTCGGGGCATTTTCCGACATTTTGACAAAAGAAATAAAAGTCGCCGAATGGGCAAAAATATTAGAATCTTGTAAAGCTCTTGCGCTGGTGAACGCTGAGAAAGATTATTCATACATAAGGAATACCTTCTATCCAAACATAAAATGAGTAACATTGGTAAGTTTTGTTAATTCTGTTTTGTCATAATAACGTGATCTATTTCTATGCTGGGTCGCATTAATCCTTGATTACAATAATGACATTATGACTAATCACACAATAAATTAATTTTACTAATTGTTACAATGTCAATCAATATCTTTTCTGTTTATTAAAAAAATTCTTGATTACAATAAACAAAATTTGATTACGACAATAAAAATTCTTAAATTGGTCCTAATAGGTTAATGTAACGTTTTTATTTATTTCGGTGAAGTGTAAATATTAGACAATTATTATTAACTAAAATAAAAGTTTATTATAACGATAAATAGATATTAAATATAACTAAAATATGATAAATATTACAAACACTACGATTAAACAAATATTAAACACTAATTAAGACTAAGAATATTATAAGACACTTAAACACTAAGATTATTTATTTAAATAATATATAGCTCTCTTATTTATTTATACAAGTATATTTATTTATGTTTACCATTTGTCTACTATCTGTTTATATCACCATCACCAACTGTTTAACACGCAACGCTTATTTATCTCAGACTGTCCAATGCCTTCGCTAAGAGTGCTTATATACTCCGGCATTTGTATTCGAGAATTTACTAGAACACTATTCTAGATAAAAACTCAAACACAATAGATTACATTAACCGCGAAATTTAGCAGGTTCAGACAAGTCTGTTGCGTCATCGCTAAAAATAGACACTCGCTCGTCCCTACGACAGCGGCGGCGACAGCGGCGGCGACAGCGGCGGGAACAGCGGCGGTGACAGCGGCGGCGACGGCGGGCGCTGCACATTACATTAATTTAATTTTCACTTTTATTTACTGTAAGTCGAAATCTTCTATTAAATTCATATAACATCTCCATATGGCCATAATCAATCCTCTTCCTAAATATTTTAGTTCTTTTATTTATAATTATTATTATTTGTTATTTAAAAAATAATATAAATCAAGACTTTCAATTCTGAACCTTACTAGACAACTTGTAAGTTAGAGACACTTTTTTAATTGTAATTAAATATTTTTTACTCTATTAAAACTGTGTGATAGGGTTGTTTGAAACTGCTAAAAATTTTAATGTATTTCACAAGTCATTCTTGTAAAATATATTTTGAGAAACAGAACCATAATTACACTTGTAAAAAACACTTGTACAAAATAGACGCACTTGTGACTGGAATCTTACAACTGTAGTTTTCAGAAACAAATACCTACTTGTGAAAATTAAAATTCTGCGAGTGTACACAATTGTATTACAAGACTTGTATTTTTTGAGAAACATTTAAAACGAGAATATACGAGTATATTTTTATTTGCTTATTCGTTGGAAAATTTGATTCTGAATTCGTTGACATAATATTTTCATATCTTCCGCATGTTGTGACAGGCGACGGAAATTGAATCTATTCGTATGACCCCGAAAAAAGCCGTCGGCTCTTTGGGTTATGCAAAATAAGTCTGCACAACAAAAATTGTTTCTGAAAAAAAGTAGTATCAAAGAATATCTTCGCCACTTTATTTTGTAGGAGAGTCATTCAAAATGATAATGCTAATGCTCGTTCGCATACAGCTGTTCGAACAGTAGCGTATTCAATCAAACAAGACATTTATTTGCCCCGACTTGGTACCTAATGAAATGTGTTTTACATCGGCTACTGTACTTATCGATGCTTTCAAAAGAAATATAAATGTCATATATCCAAAACACAGAATATTATTTTTGATAATTGGTTCCGTCAAATGCAAAAATGTATTTTGAAAAAATATAAAAATTTTGAAAATGAAATGTTTTACTAATAGTCTCGAAATGACGGACATTGTTTAAAAAAAATTATTGGAAAAATATTATTATTTCACAAAAATATATTTAATAATAATGAAGCATGTTTATGCTTGTATTCCTAACTTTATTACACATTAACTTTAATGAAGTAGGCGTGGTTAATTGCACTAAGTGACCGGTAGGGTTTAATTTATCACTTAAAAACAATCCCAGTAGAGAATTATTTATAACCACAAATATAACATCAGCAATGTTTGACAGGCATTATAATTATTTATTCATTGCTGCTATATACATTAAATAAACTATACCAATATTGTGTAAATAGGTAATTCTGAATGTACAACTCCATAGGTACCTACTTCTCGTTAAAATCTACATATTCAGCAATTAATCACCCAGTTTCAGTTTCCAACACAAATATAACCTCGCGAATTATGTCTACCTTCGCAGAGCATATCCCGTATAGTTAATATTGTTTGTTTATGCGTCCGTTCTCTCTCTTGGAGTCCTTAGTACACTATCCTGATTTCAGGCATTGAAAGCAGTGTTGTTTGTTCTAGGAAGCTCAGGAGACCATTTCAGACCAGGGCGAGCTACTGGTGTCGTTACTTTATAATGAAAATATAAAGAGGTTGACTGCCACCGTCATCGAGGCCAGACGATTAAAGGTAAGAAAAAGTTAAAGAATAAATATTTAAATTTGTCGCAAGAATGTGTGTAATGTAATACCTT
>OY720451.1:54091309-54418809 GCA_963082715.1 Harpalus rubripes
TTATGTAATAGTCAATTTTGAAATACCTACCGGACGTCGTCAATGTCGTTGCTATATACTATCGGCCTTGGTCGTAATAACGTACCTACCGGACTCGTTGCTAAGAAGGTAGATAGTTGTTTACAGTTGAGTATTCAGAAAAAAATTTAACTGTAAACTACAAAACAATACTATGTAAATGAAATGCTGTGGTGGTATGGTATCTTAACGATTATTTCTAAAATAATTTCTAAAATCAGCATCTAAAATCAACATTTCTAATTAGCAATCTGTTAGTCATTCATTATCAGTTAGGTCTAGAAGCATCTAAGCAAAACGTATTTTCAGTTTTTCCCTCTATAAATCTTCAACCCTTTAGGATTAAGGGGTCGTAACGTCCAACAAGGATACGTAATGGATGTGAATAGACGCAGCCATTAGGGCTATTAGGATAATCAAATCACCAGGAATTAACAACAAAAAGGGCAAAAGAGAATTTGGGGAAAAGGAAAGAACAAATTTGTTATTGCGTAAAATACAATTCCATTATAAGTATTTATTTTTCGGGAAAACTGTATTATTCACTAAACAAACATAGAAATTCAAATTTCGCTAATTCTACAAATAACACCAGGAAATATTCAGAAATTTTTAAATTCATAGGGTAAAAAAATGTTGTTGCAATCTTGGAATGAAACATATGAAATCGTCAGCTAGGTTTTATTAACTGTTTATTTATAAGTTTTTATTCATTTTTACCTTACTTAACATTGAAACAATTTTTTTTGTACAAATCTATTAAAAGTGGGCTTTCTAATATTTGTTTTTAGCGTTAAAGATGTCATTTTATGACACCAGTGTTAAAAATGACAGATCATTCTTACTTTTGACACCAGTGATAAAAGTGAATGTCAAAAAATTATTAGAAATACAAATTTAAATTAAAAAATAGTGTATGATATACGTGTTAAAAGTGATTTTATTTTGTTCGAGGGTTTGGATCACTCCGCTTCGCGTCGTGTTCCAAACTTCCTTCTCACATGTCACTTTAACATTTATATCATAAATAACTATTTCTAATATATCATTGCTTACTACGACAACCATATAAAATTGTAAAATTAATTGACATACCACAAGAATTTATAAATTTTGATAATTAAATTAGAAAATTAACAATGAATTATGATACTTGTATCATTTTTAAAACATTGTACTCGGTTCATAAAACGTTTTCTTATTAAAATCATATAATATTTAAGTATTACTTAGATCCCTTTTATTTAAAATGATTCAATTATGTTTATATTACTTATTAACAAATTCCATTTTCTTTAGCTTCTCGGCGACAAACGCGACGTCTACGTCAAAGTCACCCTCAACCAGCAATACCGCGTCGTCAAAGAGAAGAAAACCGGCCTCTCCAAAGAGCGCCTTGACGGCAGCGTCCCCTTTAGCGAAGGCTTCCATCTGCGTCTTCCTCCAGGTCAATTGGATGTTACCAGTGTCGCATTCCATGTTTTCCAAGCCACGGCTGGATACGGCAGAGACCGTCCTCTTGGAAAATGTGTCCTGGGGAGCTTTATGTTTGCGAGAGGCAAAGCTCTAGCGCATTGGAACGCCGCGGTGCAAAGCCCGATGGAGCAGGTGCAGCATTGGCATTCGCTGTCAGAGTAGCACCATTGATAGAATGTATATTTAGAAGTAGTAAGCAGTTCTCAGTACATTGGAAAAGTAAAATCAATTAAATTTCCGATTTAAATTGTAATAATATTTATGCTAGTTTTAAATGCGGCATCAAAATCAAATTGAATTACCGTGGAAATGTGTTCTGAAACTTCAAAGGAATAGCAGTATCTCTAGTAGAATTTACCTAAAGAAAAACTCATTCCTCCTTTTACTATTAGCGGTTCGTAAAATCAAACTTTGATTAAATTATTTTTTCTGTAAAAATATAAACTACTTGAATATTAAAAATTACAAAGACAAAATCAAAAATTAAATACGTAGGTGCAGGTATTGACATGTATTTTTTAGGGTACCTTTATAACCAGGGTATGGCCATGGCGTGGATCACGTTTCATCCGCCATATTCGGCCCCTCTGGCATATGTTTTGTTCTTGCGCAAATTATTATGTATTTTCGTGGCTGTTTTATTTTAATTAAAAACATATTTACATATTATTTTAATATGTATTTGAAGTTTAAGTAATATTTTTATTTTATTTACTTGTGTAGTTTGTTAAGATACCCACCACGATTACTGACATATTGAAAGCAACTATAAATTACCAATATTAAGCACAATTAAAAAAATTTAAAAGGTAAGTTTAGAATATATAATTATTATGTAATTAAAAACTAGTGATATTAAATTAGATGTGATAATAACAACACATATCTTATATTCTACATAACCTCTAAGTGTATGTCTTAATAATAATTGTGTATATCTTAAATTAATTAATTTTTATTACCTTTATAAATTCACAGTGTGATTATTTAATATTATTTTATAATATAATATCACATTTCTTACAAATAAATCGGGAAATGAATTCTTAGTGACATAAGGCCGTCAATGGCGGCTATCTTGGACCATGGCCATATCCTGGTCCCTAGTATTTTTTAGAGTACCTTTATAACCAGGGTATGGCCATGGGCCGAGATCGCCGCCATTGTCGGTAATTCATTTTCCTATTTATTTGTAATAAATGTGATATTATATTATAAAATAATATTAAATAATCACGCTGTAAATTTATAAAGGTAATAAAAATTAATTAATTTAAGATATACACAATTATTATTAAGACATACACTTAGAGGTTATGTAGAATATAAGATATGTGTTGTTATTATCACATCTAATTTAATATCACTAGTTCTTAATTACATAATAATTATATATTCTAAACTTACCTTTTAAAAATTTTATGCTGAATTTATACAGCGTAAGCCGTAACGTAACGTACCGTGCCGTAACGTAACGTAAAGAATAAATCAATGCATACTTATGTGATAATTTATACAGGCGTAAGCCGTAACGTGACGTACCGTGCCGTAACGTGTCAAAAACCCAAAGATCGCGAACTTTTATCTTTGTACGTTACGGTACGTTGAGATATTATCAAAATTATTGCTTACCTGCGTTATAGTCTGTTTTTGTGTGGCAAATTATGTCAAAGTTGGAATTAATAAATTAAATGGATATAAATATAAAAAATACTACATTACGAATGGTCTGTCTTGTGTGACTTTGACTGACATAAGTGACATGTGTCATGTGTCAAAGTTTGGATTAATATATTAAATGGAAATATATATGAAATATAGTGCATTGCGAATAAACTAACGAATCTGATAAATACAAATCTGATGTACACTACATTTGTATCGACAGAGCATTAGTATACTTTTTACGAAAATGTACCGTAAAAGTTCTGTATAAAATAGCCTAGAAAAACCACGCGTTACGATACGTTACAGTACGCCACGGCACGGTACGTTACGTTACGGCTTACGCTGTATAAATCCAGCATTAATAATTGTGCTTAATATTGGTAATTTATAGTTGCTTTCAATATGTCAGTAATCGTGGTGGGTATCTTAACAAACTACACAAGTAAATAAAATAAAAATATTACTTACACTATAAATATAAAAATAAATATTAAAATGATAATTAAATGTGTTTCTTTATTAAAATAAAACAAATAGCCACGAAAATACATAATAATTTGCACAGGAACAACACATATAACAGATGAGCCGGTAATGGCGGACGAAACGTGAGCCACGCCATGGCCATAGCCTGGTTATTGAGGTACCCCAGTATTTTTCAAAGCCAGTAGATATACTAAAGTACCGACATGGCGGCCATCTTGGCCTTAAAAAGCAACAATAACAATTGCGCTGCTGTTGCACATGTCAAATGTCACATTGGTATACACCAGTTTTAATTTTAGTGTGTTCAAAAAATAAAAGAAACTGAGAATTTACCACAGATAGCCTTGTTGCTGTGCAATTAATTGTCATAATAATAAAAATAGAATATGTAGTTAAATTTTTTTGGCATATCAAATGTTGAAGAGAGGCGTCATCAGTGGTTTACAAACATTGGAAGAGCCGATATTTAATCGAAATATACAATGAATTGTGAAGTAAGAAGTTTTAATTTGACCTTGCCAACATTACAGAACTCTGCAATAACACAAATACAAATAAAAGCGCCTATAACGGCGGAAAAATAGTTATTGTTGCTTTTTAAGCCAAGATGGCCGCCATGGCGGTACTTTAGTATATCTACTAGCTTTGGTATTTTAAAGATCGCAGCGTTGTGATGGCAAGTTTTGAACTACAGGTTGAATGAATATGACGTTAGCCTACTGTCAAACGGGAAAACACATAATATATAGAATTGTGTATTTCTCAATTGTATGTTGTAATATATTTAATTTTTTTATATGTTATTTTATAGTGGGTTTTATGTTATCCATTAAAGGTAAATTAACGTAAATTCCTAGTGTCCATTTATAAAATTTTAACTTATATTTTATAACCATTTCTTAATCAGATGATATCTTCAAAAGAAACAATTAAAATAGCAAAATTTCATGATTAAATTTCTTATTCACCTGCGGACTTTAGTAGAGGATGTATTCGTGCAGTTTGTGGAAGTGAAAATAACTTAAATGGATATTTTTGTGAATGAATGAACCTTCAAAGTACTCTAGACAGGTATATTCATTTATAATTGTCTGATCCACGTACTGGAATTATTATTTTTTTTTATCTTGTCAATAATATTTTTAATGTAAACATCTACTTTTCGTTTACGCGGGAATTAGTGACATGATTTATTGTCTTTCTCACATAAAAATATGCACCCTAGTAAGTAGCAATAATTGTTACTCATATTACAAATTGTATGTCGATTAATACACAAATGCATACAGAATTTAACTAAGTTTTAATATTACGCACTTTAATGACAAGTAGAGCCAGATAGTGACGCACGCGAGGCGAGACGAGACGAGAAATATAAAATATCGATCTCGTCTCGTTTTCGGATCTGTAATCTCGTTCTCGCACATTTTTTTGGGCCTCATCTTGTTCCCGCACGAGAGTCTCGCAAGAGTCTCGCTATAAAAATAAGGGCTTGCGCACTACGTATTTACGTAACTGCTTAACTACAAGAGACAAGTTCGCATCAATAGTACCGTCTTCCATGTATTTGCAGTCGTATAACTGTAATAAAGAGACGAAACACTAAATTCTGCTCACCAAATTATTTGTATACGAACATAATGTTTATTCATTTATTGTCACCAGATAATGTGATGTTAGTAAATAACTTATCTCTAAAATATCAAATTTATCATCTAATTGTGATCTCTAAACAGTCTAAACTATTTCAATACGAACATCTGTTAACACATTCTGTCATCAGTAAAACGAATTAAACATTGGGTGGTATTAATAAAAATAAGTAAATGCTTATACTGACAGTTTTTTAAGTAAGTATATATATCCGTATTAATAAAGTGTCAGTAAAAGCTGATGCTATAAGAAAATACTTATTTGACAAAAGTATGGACTTATACTTATAATCAAAATAAGTAATTACTTAAAACTGTATTAATAAAATGGAATTGATTCTTATAGAATTAAGTATTTACTTATATATTTATAAGTATGATATTTATCATGCTTATGGAGGACCGAACAAAAATTTAAAAGATTATATTAATTTAAAAAACATGTTCTACGCCTTATGAGTCCGTAAAAATTATAAAATTGGTAGGGAAAATCCCAGTGAACAAAATTTTGTCAAATTATATCGCTTTACACCCGAAAGTGTGGAATGGCTAACAGAACTCTTTCTTGGTGTTAACAATGAATCCAGAGATGGTGCTCTGTGTTCATTTATTAAATGAAATTATTTTTAAGATATGTTGCCGACCAGTGACGAATAAACCTTGTTTGCGTCACAAGTCCATGCGCCGTTTGCTGCGTTGTTTTTTTTTTTAGCTCCTCGTGACCATTTATAATTTTGCAGCCTGATACCCTGAGTACGTACGATTTTTGCGCCCCCTGCGATAATACGACACTGTTCCGGCCTTGATAAATAAACATCTAAAAAAATTATAACTGCGGGTCCTTATTTTAAAAAGCCGAAAAGTTATATTACATAAGGTTTTCAAATTGGTGTTGGTGAAGACCGTGAAGATAACACTTTTTTCATTAATATTTTAGTCCATGTCGCTGCTTTCAAAACTAAACATTTTTAAAATTTCAAAAATTTATATAGAACTGAATTCCAGATTAGTTTGTCAACTTCCAATAAATAAATATAAAAATGAACTGTCAACAAATGTCAAAATTTTATTTTTTTACAAACACACGGCTTACTTCTGAATTTCGTATGTAAGTACTTACTTATAAATAAGTAAGTATTTACTGTAAGTATCAGCATCTGGTTATTAATATGAAATTAAGTATTTGCTTTTACTTCTTGCTGATACTGATAAGTAAATGCTAGTACTTATAAGTACATACTTATAAGTATTTACTTATTTTTATTAATACAACCCATTAAAAAATTATTTTTTGTAACTAAAACTACCCACACTTTTTCATTAAATATATGCCACTATTTAAGTAAGATTGTCATAAAAAACCGGTACACTGGTAACCCGCCGGAAACCAATCACTCCGTTTCTCGCCCTGTTGGCTCTCATCGACGCTTAATATAACATCCGTTACTTTTCAGGGGCGACAAGAGTGGTTTTAACTGGGGTGAAGTAGGGGCTGAAATATTGGAGAAAAACTAATTCTATGGGAGTGTTTGGTGGCTATTGTGCGAATTAATGGCAGCACTGGACTAGCGTATTTTCTGGAAGTGTGTAGTGAAATACGTACACGTAGTATAGTGCGCTAGCATAAAGTGTAACTAAATTTGCAGAATTTGTTAAGAAAATTGATAGTTCGCGCCAACACAAGTAACAGAGTTAGGTCCATAAATAAAAATGCGTTCTGATGTGTTTTTAAAAATAAAACAAACATGCATCGTTTGCCGAAAGATAAAATAGAAAGAAAGTTATGGTTAGACGAATTAAAATTAAAAAAAATATGCTCCAAACTCGCCATTTGTTTGTTCTCAGCATTTTGAGAAAATAGATTTCCTCACAGAAAGTTATGATACTGGTAAGATTTTCGTGAAACTTATAAATATCTGAAACTTGTTTATGTTAATTATTTGTAAATCAAATTTTTAGGAATGCGTAATACGAGGAAAATTTTGAGAAAAGGTGTAGTCCCAATAATATTTTCTCAAAACAAACAAAATAAAAAAAAATTAATTAAATTTCACCTTACATAGTCAAAACAAAATGACCTGTCTCTAAATTAAATCACTTTTTCTCCCTCGTGCATAATTTCCACAAATTATAATTATCTTTATCCGACATTCTCAAATTTTTTAAATAACCTCACAACATAAGTTTATACATAAACAAACGAAGGTGCAAAATGAACTATTACAAACTAATTAAAGTGAAAAGATAATATTCAATAATAATATATATTGAATAGTTCACATGTTATAAAGTTGTAACTTTGATGATACCAATTCAGATATTCCCGGGCGTCGTACGCTAGTCCGTTGCTGCCATCTACGATAAGCTTTGCCCAAACGCTCCCATTGGATGCAATACCGATTTTGTCTTTATTTTTGCATCTCCTCGCTCAGAGACCGATACTAATCGACTCTAAATAGACTCAAAAAATATTGTCAATTCATATAATTTTCATATTTACGTGTTCTATGCATGAATTAGCGTTGACTCTACTCATTGTACGGTGTATTTTTCATTGAATTTATGAATCAAAGCTATAAAGTTACAAATATTTTCTATTGCGAGATTCTCGCGAGATTTCTCGCTTCTCGCAGTTGTTACATCGATCTCGCCTTGAATTTTAAACTGCAATCTCGCTCTCGTTCTCGTCTCGCATAATGCAACGAGACAAGACGAGATTCGAGAGTACTCTCGCCTCGTCGTGCATCACTAGAGCGAGAGCTGTAATCAAGCTGTAGTTCATTATTTTGCCACTAGATGTTATATCGCTTAGCAATACATGTCAACAGAACTATGCAATATTTTGAACACTAACAACTTCTACGATATGTCATGAAGCTGAAAGAACATGTCTACAAAATTTGACGTCGATATATTAAATGGTGTAGATTTGTCTAGTGGTTATTCTTTCACTTTTATATACAGGCTGTTCATTTTAAGTGGTACACTATTGCTAACTCGAGAATTATAAGAGCTATGAGGTCAGTTAAATTAGCAAATAATTTCTATTTTGCTAGACTATTTTAAAGAGCGTAAAATTATTATTTTTCGACCAGTGGTTTTCTAACTATGGGGACCAACTTTGTTATTTTAAATGGGATCATATATTTTTTATTTACTTATTAGATAGATAATTTTATTCTGGATTCAGCAAAATAATATTTTCATACTCTCATATAACGATTTTTTAAAGAATTATGCATATAAGATTTTATAATATGATTCAAATATGACTATAATGAGACTGCCACGGATGGACAAAATGAATACATGCTATTTTTTTTACATAGAATTAGAGTACCCTGGCCGAAAGAAGTGAATATTTCCATCTGTCAATTGATCATAAATGTCAACATGTCAACCGAAATGTCAACTCGCATAAAATATTCACGTATTTCTTTCATGGCATTCTAATTCTATGATAGAAAAACATGTATTTATTTTTTCCATTCATAGCACTCTTATTATAGTCATATTTTAATCATAATATGCATAATTCCCAAATTAATCGTTATGTGAGAATATGAAAATATTATATCACTGAATTCAGAATAAAATCCAATAAATAAGTAAAAAATATATAATCCCATTTAAAATAACAAAGTTGGTCCCCACAGTTTGAAAACCACCGGTTAAAAAAAAAATTTTACGCTCATTTAAATAGTCTAGTAAAATAGAAATTGTTTGCTAAATTAACCGACCTCGTAGCTCTTGCTCTTATAGTTCTCGAGTTACCAATAGTGTACGACTTAAAATGAACATCCTCTATAATAAGATAATCAAAAATAATATTGAGAACTGCTTCCAAATAAAAAGATAAGCCGTAAGCACAATTCAGTAAGACCAAATATATAACAAACACTCAGTTTTCATTATTAATAAAATAAGTTAGATCAGATTTTCATTCATCTTGTCATCATTTTCAAATTATTTTAATTCTACGACCAAAATCATAAGACTCAATATGAAATAAATAATCGTATGCTTGAAATAATCGCGGTACCAAAATAGATAGAAATTCATGTGCAGTAGTAGTATAGTAAACCAAGGATAACAAATACACTAAATATAACTTCAAAGCATTTGTTTTGTTTTCGGCTGGACAGAAAGAGACAACTAATGATAGAGATATGTTAAATCTCCTCCGGATTATTCGCTAGATGTCACTGCTTGTTGTATTTGTTAGCTGTATTGGCAGTGTAATAAGCGTATTGACGATGAGAAAGCAAATAAAAGAATAGATTAATAGATTAACTTTAAACTCTTGACGTTTTTATTTTTTATAGTAATGACAATTATATTTTTTTATAGAACAGAAGAATATCTCATGATACAACTATGATATAATAATAATTCAAAAATGTAAAGTGTGAATGCTAACTTCTACAGTATTAACATGAACTATACGATATTTGTAACATTTGAATTATTATTAACGAAAAGCAATTATAAAATATATGAAACAAATTGATATTACTATTAGGAAATGATAAAAAGAATTGTATACAGTTATTTATATTAATAGCAATCGTAGATAAAAATTCCCCTCTAGTGGCGCAAATCGGTACTATGGAAACCAATCATACAAGCGCCATATTGAATAAGTGACAGCTGAGTGAGTAGTGTAGTAATTAATAATTAAATATTTAAACGTATCGGCTTCATATAAATAAGTTTTTAAACTTGATTTATAAAAACAATCAACGAAACACAGTGAAGAATGTGAACAGTCATATGTCAAACCCATCGTATGGCGGCCATCTTGTTTCGAAAATCAGCGCCTCTATCGTTAATTTCGATTGCGAATTGTGCTTATTATTCTATTTGCAGTTTTTTTTAAATTTATTTTTGTGGTGGATCCGGATTTTGAAATCAATGTCTAAAATTAAGTTGATCTATTGAATGCCATGATTATTTAATGGATCCTGGTCCAGGATATGGTTATGAATACAGCCCAAAATTCCCGTAGGTAAATTTCTTATGGTAGTATTAATGAATTGTTTTTTTAATTAATAAGAGATTTTAGAATTACGCACATTTTATTTCAAAACTCACTTGAAAAAGGTAGATTTATAGAGAATAATGAAACTGTAAAACTTTGAACAAACAAAACTGGGCCTCGATTTTGTAACTTTAAATTATGTCGGATTTCAAATTCTGTCGGTTTTTCCCACTACGAATTCTATTTCTCCAAACCAGGAGAATTTGAAATCTGACAGAATTGCGATTCTTCCAATTCTTTCTCAGGATAAATTTGAAATCTGACAGAATTGAGATTTCCCCAATTCTTTCTCAGGATAGATTTCAAATTCTACTTCTACTGGTCTGGAGCAAGGAAAACCCTATTCTGACAGAATTTGAAATCGAGGCCCGAATGATTTCACAACTTCCAACCAAAGGAACAAAATGTCACAAATACATTATAAGGACCGTAGAGACATCTCTCGACAAACTTTAGAGTAGACTTTATATATCTCTATCTCTAGTTGTCTCTTTCTGTCCAACCGAGAACATAAAAAAACAATAGGAGGTATAGGGCATGTTTTGTCTAGTGTATTTGTGGTGGTTGTAGTAAACCAATAGGTTTTGTATTGAAATATAAATTTCTACTCTAGTTCAATATTAAGGCTTTTTTAAAATATTAAAAATTTCCTTTAACATTTTTATTTTTTACACTATGCTCCAGGTATGACTTCAAAATGTTAAGCCAATTATAAAAAAATTACAAAACGGCAGTCAAGCGTCACAAACAATTAACGCGCATTGCATGAAGATCTCGAGAAATATGAATAATAGATTCGAAGCCTGTTAAATTAGACAAAATTTGTCCCATTATCTATTTTAATAAAGTAGTATTATTTACCGACGCCAAATATTTCGAATTTTAAATGGCACAAAATTGACCCCTGTGGTGCACTCCACGCCAACAGTGAGGGTCCGTGAGGTGACGCCTGGTAAACGCCCGCACGGTACAAATATGTCATCATCATTACCGAAATCTGTGTACAAAGCAGATTGGCACATTGAAATACATAGGTCACTTCATTAGATATCTGGGCCACGCTACAATGGGCTACTTGCGTGCCACTTTTTTATTTAATATTTTTGAAGAGACGGCAAAAACTTGCTACCCATATTTTTTTCTTTTGGCAAAATTCTTATTAATGGGCAGGAAAAAAATGAAATTTTAATATTTAAATTACCGCCATGTATGACGTAAAATGACGCTGCACCAATGAATGGCCGTACAACCACAACTTCGGTACGCCAATAGCAACGGCGGTAATTTAAACATGACATATCAAACACTGTTCAAATGTCAACATTTGAACAATTGTTTGGAGGGTAATATTTTAGTCATTTTAATCTTGCACGAGTATAAGCTAAGTTAAAATCCTTCAAAATCCTGCTTAACAAATCGAAATAGCGAAATACGTAATAAAAGTAACAGAAACCACAGAAATTACAAATAATAAACAAGAGAGACAGTTAGAGAAAAATGAACTAATGTCAAATTAAAACTTGCACTCGCACGCTTTCTACAGGTTACATTCTTAAATATGGTTTCCTTTGTCCAGTTCAAAATAATGACGTCACAGAAAATGTTCTTTCTTAATTTAGTAAAAAAATATATTTTTTAAAAAATAAAATTAATTTTTACATATGTTTTCAACATAACTTTAGGCATATAGATAGTAATAAATATCCAGTTTTCAGTACCACGCAAGTAGCCCATTATTGAGAATAAGAAAGTCAGGTAGGCCTTGAAAACAAAATTTGCATTGTCATTGCGAAATAGTTATTTGTATATCAAGGCCGCGAAATCACTCTTTAACGTACCGAGAGAAAATTGTCGCCGAGGCCGCTTCCGGCCGAGGCAAGACAATCTCGAGGGCGCTAAAGGATTTCGCGGACAAAGTGTACACAATATTTTTTGTACAACCGTAAAAAATATGTAATTATAAATTTTATTAATTTGAAACAGTTTCAGAAAGTTAGCTTTCAAGGTGGCTATGGGATTAACATTTGATAAACAAAACCATGCAATTCTCAAATGTCAAAGTGATTGTTTACCTAATTTCGCGGCCTGTATTGCGGCTACGAAATGCCAATTTCGAGTCCGGTTGCACAAAAAAAATTAATGTATGGTGAGTGAAAATTTGCAATAAATCAAAATGCATTTTCAAAAGTTGTTGGCGAACAAAATATTTAAAAAAAAATACGGGATAGAATGTTTTCATCTGAAGAAGAGATGGTGATGATTATGCCAAAAGAAAATTAGTTGAGAACTTGTAAGATGAGTAGGAAACAATGGTCAAATGAACTTCTTCGAACATATTTAAAATAAAATTCTAAAAAATATAAACCATGGCTGGTAGCAAAAGCCTTGTTTTAACTAAAACGCTTTTTTAAGAAATGTCAAATTCAAATTTAAATATTTAATTTCACACTTATGTGTAAAGAACGATTTTTTTAAAAAAATATTTGTTTGAATACAAATCATATTTTGAGAAATTTGATATTGTTTATTATTAATATTAACTAATAAAATTTGACATTTAAAAAAAAAGCGTTTTAGTTAAAACAAGGCTAATGGTAGAAGCCCGTGTTTTATTCTCAATAATTCGAAAATGTATATTTAGGCCAATTTTGAAATTGTACCTCCAAAGCAAACTGTGATAAATAAAATTGATCATCGCCATTCAAAAGTCTATGACAAAGTGCAAACAAAATCCAATATTAATTCACACTTGGAAGTTATTTACAAAAACAAAACCGGCATCTTATTTGTTGTAGTACTCGAGATCTCCAAGCACATTAGAAAATAACAGGAAAATAGGAAATATACTGCCGGAAAGACATCTCCATTATTTTCAAAACAATGTATATAATATGTTCATACTGAAATACCATTGTGTTAAACAATATTTATTAATAGATAACTTTGTAATGAATTAGAGCAGAAACATACCCTCCCACAGTGCAAATATTAAACTGTGTAGAACACCAACATGTTATTAAGTTATTTTGTACTTATAGACAGTAATGTTTTAAATCTTCAGCTTAGAAGAAGAAAATTTTATTAAAATCATTTCAAAGATTAAAGTTGAGAAAGTGGATAAAAAATGAGATATTGATAGGTACTTTAAATTTTGTTTACATGCACTTTACTTAAATTTACTTAAATAATTTCTTAATTTTACTAAAACGGAATTATTTTTTTCTTTAAATAATACGAACAATTCATTTTTCAATATACCAAATAACAAGTACTTGGTAAAATTTCAAAATCGAGTACTTGCATATTTTTTATGATTAAAATTTTGATTATAATTTTGCTACCTCAGGAACAATTATCCATCCTTCTATGCCTGAAATAATTTAAACAAAATGCAAATAAATTATTTTTATATATCTTAGTTTTTATATGGAATGTATGTGTAGATTGATGGTAAAATATATAACAATTTATTGACGAGTATAAGCTGAAGAAAATAATTGTTAACTAATAAATACATGTACTTTATGTTTTAATGGTAGAGTCATAATTAATATTTTTGTTTGATTCACGCATTATTAAGATTGCAATAATCTATAAAAGTACCCCACAATATAACAAGATAACACATTTGTATATATTTATGTATACAGTTTGTAGAAATTAGTGTAGACATTATACTACTTGTACATCGAAAGTAGAGTAATTTTATGTTATAATATTGAAGTTTATAGAAATATATGTCTTTATGTACCTACTCACTGTAACGAACAACAAAGTGAATGTAAATAATAAATAATGTTATGTCACACGTGTATTAATATAAGAAATACCTTAATGTTCATTAATTTTGGTTTGTACAATTTGAAGGCTGCACTATTCTGGACATATGTGTTTTGTAAGTTGCGTTTTCAATTTTTACATTCGATAAAAGATAAAATGTACCGTTCTCGTGATATCATTCAAAAACGGTAATTTACCGAATAATATTTAATATGATATTTTATTAAAAAATAAACACTAATCAATTCCTTTTAATTATAAATTTTATAAAAACAGCACAAATAATGGATATAAATCATAGACACGTAATAATTTGGATGTAATTCAAAATTATGGCTTTCTTGATCGATAAGGTCATGCTCAATAAAAGCTTGATAGGTAATTGCAGATTGTATCGTACTTAAAAAAATTCGGTAGTATTAACAAAAAAAAATGTTTTATTCGAAAATGATACATTTTATCAGATTTGAATAAAAGTAATTTTATTCTTTAAAATAGAGAAGACTTTCAAATGAAATCAAGACAATTCTCTTCTATAATGTGAGATAATAAAATTTCCTTTTTTACTTCCACCGCTTTTCAGTTATAGATAGAAATATATATTTTTTATAAGATTTACATCTTTTAAAAAGCTGACACCGTTAATATAAATTATAATAGTTATATGAACATACATTACACATAGATATAGAATTATAAATAACAAAATTCAAGATCCTTACAGAATTATTGCAAAACTACAGATCGATGCATAAAAATATAATTTCAAATAATAAAAATGAAGATCCGTACATGAATGATTAATTCTAATAAATAAAAATAAAATTCCAAATTGCAAAATTTATTTTGCATATATAAATATAAGTATAATTCGACTCTAGCAATGAGTGAGATGACGCCTGGTAAGCGCCCGCACGGTGCAAATATTTCATCATTACCGATATCTACAAAGCAGATTGGCACACACAGCAATGGGTAATAAACCGTGATGATATATTTATTTATTTATAATCCCAAATAGCAAAATTCTACACCCAAGAACATAAAAATTTACTAAATATTCTTAAATGATATAGCAAATATACTTAAATCATTAGAAACGAGCGGCTTGCCGCGAGTTTTCTAAGGGGACAAGTGCGCTGAAATGTCTTATGAAACGTGTATTTTATACTATTTTATCTATTTTGGTCATTTTCTCAAAAAATGTACGTTATTTCAGGTTCAGGAATTTCAATTTCGGATGTTTCATAAAGTACAAATTAAAGAACCAAAATAGAAAAAAATATTTTTTTAAATTTTAATTCAACATTGAGATTGAACTTTCTGATGTCAAAACAATTTGAATATTTCTTGAATCTATGATTGCCAACTACACTATATTTCAGATAAGAATGGAGTGGTGGGAAGATAGGAGCAGTTTGATCTTGTTTTGATTGGATAATACCCCGATATTATCCATCTATACTCTGTTCCAACTTACCAGTTCAGTATTGTAGAGAATAGGGCATGGTTTTGAACTCTCCGATTGGTTGAAATTGGAGCCAAGTAGTAGCTTCAGACTAGTGTAAGTGCACATGACAAGTGTTATCTCGTGTAATTTTTATGTGCAATGTCAAGTATTATCTTAATCCGATTTAGAAAATAGGTAGAGAATACTTTATATTTCATACCTACTGACTAGAATATACACATAGTTTCGATGACATTATGCCTTTTTAATATTTCTGTAAAATGTCAGATGGCAGGGCTCAATACTGCCATTTTTACCTTCCGTTACTTTTAGGTAAGGAAGGTATTGTCTTCGGTCAAAAATTCGGTGACGCGTTTTTAATCAATAAGCACGGATTAGGGTCCCTAGAATACGATTTGACTATTTTTACAATGATGTCTGATATATATATATATATATATATATATATATATATATATATATATATATATATATATATATATAAAGGGTTTTTCATTAAGAGCGACGCATTTTGTTTTTTCAATTAAAAGACTTGTGGGTTAGTTCTTAAAATGATTTTTATTTCAAATGAAAGTACAATCGATGCCATTATTTATGGAATACGACATCGTTTAAATGTCCACCGCGGAAGCGCTGGTACGAATAAATACGGTGGACCCAGTTTACAAGAAATAGAATCTTTTGCAAGGAACTTTCTGTATGAAATTTATACAAAATACATAGAACTGACGGGGGGTAATGTGCTGGCAACATCAGATTTTCTTATTTTCGTCTGTGCTGATGTGAGCGTCATCTACTGAATTGATTAGATTGAATAGAGTATAAACAACAATATCAAACTGCTCCTATCTTCCCATCACTCCATTCTTATCTAAAATATAGTATAGAAATGACCAAAATCAAAACAATAAATTAAAATGCTTTGCCTATTAAATAATACCTTATTTATACGCCGGTTATGGGTCCTTTATTATTAAAAAAAATACCCTACTAATCCTATCCTAGTAATTTATTCCCATTCCTTCACCATTGATCCATATCTATCTATCAATGAAGTTTTCTCTATGATTTTATTTATAGTGCGGCATGAACATTATGTTTGTTATTATTTAACAGTTTACATGCTTTTTCTTCCTTATTTTGCTAATATTTTAACTATTCATATATTGTAATTCCTGTTCTTTTCACATTCTCTTTGATCCACTTATCAAATTTCTTCTCTATTTCGTCCGACATTTCTTTCTTATATCCTCCAACTTTTCCCGATCGCATGAAAGTTAATCCATCAGCATTATTAGTGAAGAATCTCCTTTGTGGTACTTGTGCGTGATTACAAGCAGAATTATTCTTCATGTTCTCAAAAGTCAAATGTTCTACAAGAGTAGATATTTGGTCGTCTGTAAGATTTTTATTGAGAAATTCAGCTACTTTCTTTATAACAGATTGAAGATTATATTTCATATCTTCATATTTGATCAGAAGCACGTTCGGAAGGTTTCTGTGTTCCCAATAACCGAGGATATGGGAGTAATAGTGACCATAACCAACTGAAAATAAAAATCAATATTATTATAAATAACATTGAATTTTCTGTGTAACTCGAATATGCTTAAAGTACGATGTATAAACACTATTTAAAAAGTTAGTATACGCCACGCATGTTCAGCATGTAAGGTGGAAAATGTTTTCGGCACATACAGTCGAGAAAACCGAGTAACTCATTTCAAGGTTACTTGCGCAGTGCAAAGTGAAAGAGAAATTATATTGTACAGTCCAAAGCACAAATAAGAGTTCCAATATTCTTTATTGTGCAGTGGTGTAACCACCGGTGTTCCGCGGAACACGGGCCCGGTGCCTCAAGGGGCCCGGAACGCACGTCAAAAAATATTTTTATTTTAATAGAGCCACATGTTCCAAATATATTAAATGGCCTTACATCTTTCAGCAGAAAGGTCCTTTTCAAAATAAAAATGAGTAAAATTTTTTTAAGGGATACTACAGGGCAACAACGATTATCATTATCAGACATCTATTATTTTAATAGAATACGAAATTGCCAGAACAATAGATGTATCTAACATATAGCCTTTTCAGCTTCTAATTTCAGTGCGCACTAACATGCACTGAGTTCTCGTTTTGTTTTCATCATACTTATATGTTTACACTTTCTTCGTGGTAGCGTTTTCGACTTGTGAAATTGCACTCAGTTCGCAGTGAGTGCGCACTTTTGTGCATCGACTACAGAAGCAAGTGCACGAATATCAGTGCAAATAATATGGCTTCTAAAAATAAAATCATATTGACAATTGCCAGGAATTATTAGAAAGTTCTTCAATGTCAGATAGTGATGAAGAGTTATTAAATCAAATAATAAAACTTTATCACGCATTGAATGCGTGATTTTATGTATGTATGTATGTATGTATGTATATATGTATGTATGTATGTATGTATGTATAAAACTTTATGTTGTACATAAATATACAAATAAAAAAGTAAGAATGTAAACTCATGTGAGTATTTAAAATAAAATTATATATCATGCATACTGAGCTGGAGCCTTTCATCAACTTCGTAAAATTATTTTCGTTTTCAGTTCAGGTACAAAGGAGTACTTCCTTGAAATTCTTAGATAATTTTGAAAAACTAACAGGCTCTCAGACTTGCACTCATTTATGGTCTCGTTCTCAATTTAAATTTGCATTAGAATAGTTTCAATCAACTTTTGCAAAAAAAGAAATCAGTAAAACCTGTAACATAAACGTATAATATTGTCTTGGTTTACTTATTGTAATATTTTTTGTTTTTTAATTAAATTTTTTTAGTGTCCTATTTTGGGATCATTAAAATTATTTTCTTATCTACATAAGGGCCCGGATTGACTTGGGAACACAGGCCCATGGCGTACCCATGGCTGCATTGTTACGCCGCTCTGTTATTATGTTATACATACAGGCTGTAATACGAAAACTGGGCCATAGGCGTTTAACATGGGAAAACAGTTTTTCGTTGCCCAAAAGTAGCCTATTAATTTTAGATAATAATGCTTCAAATAAATGTTTTAGAGAATTAAATTATGCATTTAATTCAGTAATCATATTTTATTTTGTACATTCCGTAACCAAGCAAATTTAATTTAAAATTTATAGTGTAAACCATGGTATTAATGAATTAATGTAAAATCAGACAGACTGTACAAACGATCGTTTACCTAGAATTCTATGATTAGTATGATCATCTCTCTCTTGTCATCGTGCTATCGTATGTTGTCTTTTGCACAACTCAAATGAGTTCCTAAACTGGGCGAACTGTAACTGAATTTGAATTGGAATATTTAATCATCTAATTTTACATATTTTGCCCTTAAGGTATTGGTTAATCATTTTCATTATAGTAAACAAATTTTTATTTTGTAATTAAGCATTTTTTGTTGTAATGAAATATATTATATTTTTAAATAGATTTGTGGGATATTATTAGGAACATATTTATTCACTAGCCGGTTTCACCAATGTATATTTAATTTTACACGTTTCTTTAATTCACAATATTGCTTCGAAATGTCATGTTGCTATGGTGTCAAAATTTTGATTTACATTTTCTTTAGACGTAGCTTAAAATTTAAGTCCTAATTCATATGTACATATATGCACACCTGGATTTTAAAAAAAACATGACTATTACCTACTATAATTAATTTTTTGTGTTAATCATTTTCATTATTGATTCACAGTCTTATATAAATTATTTATTTCTTGACTCAGTTGTTCAACAGTTTTCTTCAGGGCTAAAAATGATCAAAAATAAAAAAGTTGTACAGTCGAAACGTCGGCCAGGAAATAAATCATTTATACAGGGTGTTTCTAATGCGGCCCGGCTGACCACCGAGTAATAAAAGTCCTCTTTAGTGCTATTTTTTTTTTAATTCGGGACTGCGGGTTAATTTTTGGTGAAAAGTAAAGTCAGATCTGGTGGTTTTTTATTATTTCTTTATACTCTATTTAGCAGTTTTCCATATGTATTTATAGTTTTTATATAATAGTTGTCAAATTTTAGGGGCGGTCCGGACCTACTGGACCGCCCCTTTGTGCGCGCCCCTGGTTTCTATACTTATATGGGTCAAACTTTAAGGGATGATAATACAGCTAAGAGCAAGTGAAAAGTCTTAACCCACTAAGATTAATTCTCAAAAATAAAAATCAGCCAAATGATCAGCTGACTGTCATCTACTGAGAAAATTTTAAAAAAATAAAAACCCATACGAGTAGACCTCCGAAAGATAAACAAAAAATCCCATTTGACCAGAGTCGTAACTTTATAGTTTTTAAGATATTAATGGAAAAAGACGAAAAATCTGTAAATTAGATGATCTATATCTCGCGGAAATAGTTGAAAATACGACTTTGCGGTTTAAGACTTTTTGACTTTTAAGCCGTACATCCCTTAAAGTTTGATCCATAAATAGATACACCCTGTATAAGACTGCGAGACCGATTATTTCCCATCTTTCGATTTTCCCAATTCTATAAACAGTCGATCATCGTTTTAAGATTTATTTTCATTATTATAATAAAATTTTCTTTATTATAATTAAGCATTGCTTTTGTTGTAATCATATTTTTTTTAAAATAAACTTCTTTCGCATTGCCTTCTCCTACGAGTCCTACACAGGGTCGGCATACCCAAAGAAAAATGACAACAAATGAGTAATTTTTTTATTATAATTGAAAAAATAAATTAAAAATGGAGTAAAATGCCTTAATTTTTTTTTAATAAGAGACTCCTTTTTTTGAACTCGAAGATGTGCAAAGTATTTCTACGAAAAAGATGTGGGTTAATAAAAAAATACCTATTTTTAAATTTACGGTTTTAGTACCGATATTATTTCGGTTCGGTTATGTTTTCGGTTACAGAACGAATTTATTTTTCGTATCGGTTTTCGGTTTCCATATTTGAAGAAATAAAATATAGGTTTCGGTTTTCGGTTACGGTTTCATAAAATGTCAAATATAGGTGCGGTTTTCGGTTACGGTTTCGTTACGGTTCGGGTTCCTGCTTAATACCTACACGTATGCACATAGACTCGGATTACACAATGACGAACTTGTCCTGTTTTGGTAAAGCCCAAAGCCCATTCATTATCGTAGCGATGCATGTACGATGGCGATGTACGGCCTACTTCAACATCAATATGTCAAAAAAAGAAATTGTAACATCACATTCTATAGTATTTATACTAATTGATTATTAAAAGATATGGCATTAATTTTTGCAAAAGTGAATTTTAGTTTTCGAGTCAGTTGAATATAGAAACAAATAAAAAAAATCTGATGTGGACACCACACGACTTCCTTGTACACAAGACCAATATGAAGTATAGACCCAAGTATATAATTGCACATATTTGACGTAATTTGACATTAGCATCTATTTTTTATTTTTTTGTTATTTTTTGTCCTAATCCATAGCAAGCTTCATTACAAAAACCAAAAATTATATAAGTTTTAAATATACATATCTCGCTTATACAAAGGGCTAATTTAATAATACTTGATGTGCTAGACGCAGAATTTAATTCTCTAAAATTTTTATTTGAAGCATTTATTTCTAAAATCAAAATGAAACCATTTTATTGAAGAATAACTGTTAACACCTTCAGGTAATATGCCACTTCCGGTTAGCCTGTTTTAACCAAAATCCACTATCTTATTCCAATTGACATAAAAGTCTTATATGCCAAATTTGAAAAGTGTTTGATTATATTTTAAGATAGTTTTTCATTAAAATCTATTATAGGCTTCAAAAAAAGTACCATTTCTAGAAATTATGTAATGACCAAAAAGGGAGGTGCACAACTAGATGTTATAGCAGTCCTAAATACAAAATTTCAACTTTCTACGGCTTACCGTTTTTGAGTTATGCGAGATACATACGCACGTACGCACGTACGTACGTACGTACGTACGTACGTTCGTACGTACGTACAGACGTCACGACGAAATTAGTCAAAATGGATTCAGAGATGGTCAAAATGGATATTTCCGTTGAAATCCGAAAACCGAAATTTTTCGCGATTACAATACTTCCTTTACTTCGTACAAGGAAGTAAAAATATTTAAGAAGTTTTAAATGTTTATAAATATTCAAGTATTTAAATAGTAATTTTATAAATTAATCACTAATATGAACTTGATAACAAACCGTGCCTGTCGATATATGTATTTATGTATACTAAAATATTAAATTAAAATAATATGGAAATCTGTTGCTTAAAATTTGATAATTTTTAGTTGAACTACTATTGGTTTACAAGAACTCCCGTGACGCTCACGCTCGTGTAGCAGCTGTTTTTGTGTGACTCGTTGTTTGACGTTCGTTGCTGGTTTGTTGAAAATTATATATTTGCATTTCAAATTATGGTGAGTGTTTACAGTAGTATTAGTGTTATGTCTGTAAATAATAGTGAAACAAATAACTGTTTATGATATTTATAAAGATGCAATGTTTGTTAACATGTGCAAAACGCATTTTTACAAATTGTGTAAGCTACATGTCTTTATTTGAGAAATCTTAACTATTCAATGTTTGTGAACATGTGCAAAACATATTTTTACAAATTATGTAAGTCACTTAGGAATATATTAATTTTGTGTACAAATTTATTAATATGCAGGTATGTATATTAGTTAGGTTATGTGAAGGTCAAAAAAAGCATAAAGTAAATAAATAACACAATATATTAATGAAATCTTACTTCTTCCTGATAAGAAGAGTTCACAAAATGTTTCAAAATCTCCATTATAACCTTCTCTTAAAATACAATGATGGTAATAGGACACACATGTATCCTTGGGGTTTCTTGTAGTGTAGATAATCTAAAACAAAGATAAACATAGTTTTGTATTACATCTGCTTACATTAATAACGTCTTAATTCTTATGCATATATTGTGCAAAAACTTCTATTTTTGAATTCGTGGCATATAAAAGCGCATTATATTTGTAACAACAATAAAATAATACTTAGTAATTTTAGAATGCAAATTAATTTGCAAACAATGAACATGCAAGGTTAAAGTAAAATAAATGTTATTTTTTGACAAAAGATAAGTACATACGTATATATTTATACAATTACAGTGGATTAGTAATATCCCTGATCACATAATTAGTTAGTTAAGTGATCAGGGGTAATATATAATAATGTCAAGAAATATACAAACAATAATAAACAAATTTGTATTTTTCACTGCACTATGAAGGTAGAAAATGTACATTTTGTAATACACATTTTGTGAAGAAAAGGACAAGTTTCATTCCTCATCCTCATCTGATATTTTCTTCACGATAACTCAACAATATAATTATTTGGTCATGAAGTATGCAACATATCGGAAATTATTTATAAACCATTCTAATAAAAACGAGAGTCACGCTAGAATTATTGAGAATAAGACACATATGCTTCATATTTTTCAGCGGTCAAGAAATCGTTGTTTATTAATATTAAAAAGTTGTTTCTGTAGGATATTAAATTAAAAACATCAATAATTCCTATATTGGGGGTAAGAAAAATGACCACTGATTTTGTCAGGCAACCTTTCAGAATTTCATTTTTTAGGTCTTTCTGAACTTAAAATTGTCAATCAGAATGAATCCATCGGTTTATTCGAACGGAATGATTCTTGGCGCCTGCATTATATGGTGGGTAGTCTATTATTTTTTTTTTACCATATAACATGATTCACATAACAGGTCACGCTCGAATTATTAAGAAAATCAAGTCGACTGTAGACTCTAGAAAACAAAATTTGCACATCATATAGAATAGACCTATTCATTTTAACGGCTATTTCTATCGCTGCAAAGAGTAAGAAAATGGCGCGAACAACTGCCAGTTGGGCTGTCAAACGAAACGTCAAAAATAATGCAGTCATTAAAATAACTGTATTCTTAGTGAAAATTTGCATCGTTAGATATTTTAACTTCAATAAAAGCTTTTGTAGCTTATTTTGATAAGATTTTTTAAAATTATCTTAGATATTCTCACATTTTACGTCTAAAGTTTTTAGAAACAAACGCCATAGATTTCATTTGTTCTTACTATGCGCAGATCCCCATTGCGCATATCTTCTGTCTCTTTAAATTGAAAAGGTTTATTATCATGATTTATTTATTAAATTTCTAAAAAAAATTAAAGTCCCGAATAGGGTTACGGTTTACGCAATTTATTTAAAATACATATTAACATTATCTAACCTAACAAAATTCATGCTTGGAAAACTTAGGCCGAGTTTCGCGCGTTAGTTATAGGTTTTTGTTGTAGTTTTTAGATAAATATACCTATCTAAGTAAGGTGTTCAACGACGGTCCCGCGTTACTAAACCACACATCATGATTTAATTGGTCTGCCACGCCTCTTCGGAACTAATTTTTTGAATAAGGTCCCGCGGTCGGGGCTCTAGCCATGTCGCCATGTCCTATAATTTAATAGCTACCTCTAACAGTTTTTAAGTGAATCTGAATTTCATATGACAATTCTTATATCCCCCAGTAATTAGCTTGACAGATTTGACAGTTTTTACATCACCACAAATTTATTTGACAGCTTAGACAATTTTAAGTCTCCTAGACCTAGTTTGAAAGTATTCTAAAAGAAGACTAGTTTAGTTGAGCTTTTAAGTGGAAGGAATCGTCAAGTGTGTTATTGTACCTACATATTTAAAATAAAATACAAAGTAGCATATTGTGTTATTAGGAGTAAAAGTGATACTTTGTGTGGCGAGCATGGAAGTTTGCACGACGAGGGAAGCGAGTCGGACAATTGAATGCGAGGCACACAAAGACACTTTTATTCCGAATGACACATTACATTATTTTTTCAAACGCACTACTTTTCTATTTATTTGCTAATTCTATGTAGTTTCTATGGATATTTACGAGGATATTTATTTTATTTATACCTTGTGAATCAAGTCACAAAAACGCCATTTCTACGATGTTTGAAAAAAATATATTAACAATCCTTATATCATGTTCTCAATAATTCTGGCATCTCTCGCATAGGAGTCAAAATTTTATGGCCTACTAATACACAGAACGTTCCTATATCTTTAACCAAACTCATACATTGTTTGCTATTCTTTTCATTTGGAAACTTTGTTTTAACACAAAACTTAACGTCCTTCCACGTACATACGGCACATCTACAAAACCACACATTCTCAATGTAACTAACATACATATGTTTTACCTTTGGTGTTTTTTCCTTGTTTTGTATTTGCCATGGCATCAAATGCCAATGTAAATGTGTTTTAATCACCCTTTCTTTATCTTTTAATTCTTCGACGCATTTTGGTGAATCAAGATGTAGTGGACCAGGCTTATAATTATCATTTTTTATTACGTCGTCGTAACAGTACAAACCTGAAAATCTGATATAATTTAAGGTATAAGAATTTGAACATACTAGCGAAATTAAAAGCCGTACTCTAAGAAAGGTGCCCGTAGAGATACTGAGATTTTACCACGTTCAAAATCTAGATTGTTCACTATCATCCATGTCATTTCTTGAGCCCAAGTAGTACCTGGAAAAAAACATTTTTTTTTTTAGTTTTAAATACAGTACCTACTTTTTGTAAATTTATATACAGCGTGCCCATTTTAAAAGTTCCCGCCTGAAAATTCATGAATAGGCAATCCATGATACTTTTCATAAGTGACTTGGTTTTTAAAATTTTGTTTTGCTCTTATACCTACTGTGATTATTCGATTTATAGTACTAATATTTACCAAGTGGCTTATGAAATGTATTCTGTTTTGCCTATTCTTATAATTTCAGGCGGGAACATATAAAATAGGCACCTGTGTATTTCCTACTAACTTAATAATTAGAACTTACATAATAGTTAGTTAACTATCTAGAGAGCTAATTAAGGCGATTAATAATCGAGACGCAATAGGTAATATGCCCTGACATACAGGGTACTGACACCGGAACATAGGACTTTAACATGTAAAATCATATTTTCGTAATTTTCTGCTTCCCTAATTATTTTAGGTGAAAAGCTTCAAATAAATCTTGTAGAGCATAAAATTCTACATCAGAATCAGTAAACAATTAATTTTACATTTTCTATAACGACTAGGTATGAAAATGTAGAAAATCACCTTAAATATGCCATAGCCATTGAATTGAAACTAAAAATTTACAGCTTTTAGAAATTATGTGTCAAACCAGGTTAATTTATTATTATTATTATTATTATGATTATTATTATTATTAATAATTGCAGTAAATTTTAATCGACTGTTGATATAGATTTGAAGAGGTGAATTAATGGAAAACCAGTCCTTGAAGAGCATAATATTTATTGATACTTTAACAATAAACAACACCGACGTTTTGGTCACAAATTGACCATCCTCAGGGTTGTAAAATAACTTAAACTAACCCTGAGGATGGTCAATTTGTGACCGAAACTTCGGTGTTGTTTATTGTTAGTGTATCAATAAATATTTTGCTCTTCAAGGACTGGTTCTCCATTAATTCACCTCTCCAAAATTATTAATTATATTATCTAAATTATGCCACAGTACGGTTTTCGCGGGAATTGTGAGCAATGGCTAAGATCTTACCTATAATGAATAGGAAACAGCTTGTTGTTTATAACAATTGTAGGTCTGAATATAAAATAATAAAATGTGGTGTACCCCAGGGAAACATTCTTGGCCCCATTTTATTTATTTTATATTTAAATCAAATTAAAACTGTTTTAGAAAACAATATTATCGTCGCTTATATCACTGATGTGTCAATAATGGTTCCGTTTGCTAACATTAATGAGCAGTCAGCTTCGTTGTCACACCTGACCTCTGAATTATCGCAATGGTTTTCTTCCTTTAAATTTAGTCTTGAAGGTATCAAAATCTGTAGCTGTTAATTTCACCTCTCTTAAAAGAAATCAGAGTATTTTAATAAAATGTGAATTAGTCGTTACCTCAAGTCGAAAGTGCAAAAGTGCTAGAACTATTAATAAACAAAAATCTAACCTGTAGCGATAATATCAATAGTAAATGTAAAAAATTAGCACCCTCATCTTATACAATTAAAAGATTAGCACAAATAGCAAACATAAAAACGGGTATGATCTATTTTGCTAAGTATAATTCTGTAGCAAATTATGGCATAATTTTTTTGGAAGTATTCTCCAACTGCCCTAAGAGTGTTCAAATTACAAAAAAAAAAACACCATTAGAAATATATTTAAGCTTAAGAGATACTGTTAAACAAAAAAATTTAAGATTACCATATATGTATGTATATGCTCTCTGTTTTTATGTTTATAAGAAATAACTTACAAAATGTAATACCTCATGAGCATTTACGTAATTATAACACTAGGAATAAAAAAAATAATTAAAAAAAATAAAAAAAAATAATTGGTACTAAACTGTATAATAAATTACCTTTAAAACGCGTAAAGTCCAATAAACTTTTCAAATCAAATCTAAAATGTTACCATATATATATATAAATGTTATTACAGTGTTGATGAATACATGAACGACAATAGATAATACATAAAGTGTTTGTAAAACTCTGAATGTATTTTATCGACTGACAAAATGAACGCCAAATTTTTGAAATTGAAAACAATGTATAAGTAATCTTTTTTATACAATAAACTAATGTAATTCAATCTATTATTATAATAAAAAAAAGTCTTGTTCTGTAAATGTAGCTCCTCAGAAAGACACATGTGGTGTCGAAACTAGTCGGGAATGAGAATAAAGTGACTGAATTCCAGAAATATCTTTATCCTTCATTAAAGTCCTATGTTCTGGAGTCACGGTTAATACCCCGATTATACATACAAAAAAATCTGATGTGGCCAGCACATAATCTCTCGCCAGATATTTTACCTGGTTGTACGCATAAAACCAAAAATATTTTTAAATACAAATACATATATTTATGTCTCACTACAAAATAATTCTCACATATATTTGCAAAATCTATGGAATATTTTAATATAAATTATGTACAATGCATACATTTTCTTTATATTCAATATCCTGAAATTTTCTTTTTCTACTTTCCTTTTTTTATATTCGTCATTTTTTCGCAAATTCCTTTTATATTCTTTTTTACGTATATTCTTTTAGTATTTGAGAAATCGTGGATCCAACATCCACACACACACACACCCACACACACACACACACACACACACACACACACACACACACACACACACATACACGCATACACGCATACACGCATACACGCATACACGCATACACACAAACACGCATACACGCGTAAACGCGTACACGCGTACACGCGTACACGCATACACGCATACACGCATACACGCATACACGCGTACACGCATACACGCATACACGCATACACACACACACACATACACACACCCATACACACACGCACGCACGCAAACACGCACGCACACACACACACACACACACACACACACACACACACACACACACACACACACACATATATATATATATATATATATATATATATATATATATATATATATATATATATATATATATATACACAGACATCATCGTGAAAATGTTAAAATTGGATTCTAGGGACCTTAAAACGAGCTCATTTACCAAAATCTCGATATGCGATTTTTACCACGATCCCTATACCTCCCTTACCTAGGGTATCGGCAGGTAATTGGATTCTAGGGACCTTAAAACGAGCTCATTTACCAAAATCTCGATATGCGATTTTTACCACGATCCCTATACCTCCCTTACCTAGGGTATCGGCAGTTAATTTACCAAAATCAATCATGTACTAGGTAAATATATAATTTACATTCTATGTTTCATAGATTTAAGATTTAATGGTAAAATACAAAAAGATAATACTCTATTTCTATGTCACGGATTCTAATATTCAGCCTCAGTCTATATAATCGCTTCTACAATAATATTGGCTTGTATACCAAAAATGATCAAGAATAAGGGGATAATGTATCAATAGTAACAAACCGTATATTTAACCAGTGGTGCTCAAACGGTAGTACAAAATTATATTTTTTTAAATGTCATCCTATATAATTTTTTAGCCCTTTAAATAGAATATTATTTTCTGATTTCAACGACATAAATATAGCATAGGGTTGTACGACAATTATTTCGAGAAAAATAGTATTAAAAACGAGAAATAATGTAATAAAAATGGGTTTACTACTAGCGTAACAGTAACTAGGCAACAGACGTATCAACCTGTGTATTGCATAGCCTACTGTAATATTAGAACATTATTTTTAATACCATTTTTCTCGAAATAATTGTTATACAACCCTATACCATATTTATATCGTTGAAATCAGAAAAAAATTCTCTTTCTAATGAGCTAAAAAATTATATAGGTACCCATTTAAAAAAAATTTTGGTTTGTTATTATTAATAAATTAACCCCTTATTCTTGATCATTTCTTGTATATAAAATTTTTTTCTAAGGTCACTAGTTCGCCCAAAAAAGCGCTGGCTGTTTTAAGGAAAACACCCTATATATATATATATATATATATATATATATATATATATATATATGTATATATATATATATATATATATATATATATATATATATATATATATATATATATATATATATATATATAAAGACTATATTATTTTACTATAGTAGGTCACTTTTATGAAAACTATCGTAAAAACGAGTTCAGTTTAATGGTCAGTAATATTTATAATTGATGTACAATAAATTTATGCATACCTGTTTTAGGGTATGAAGTAACAAACACATCAGTATCTTTCACCTCCAAATTTAAACACCTATCCATGATTTTTGCGAATTGTAATGGCAATACTGCATCTTTATGGCCATATTCTGCATACCCGTGTCTTATTTTGTTGGTAAAGGTTTCGTATAATTTTGTATCAATCTCATTATTTGGTTCAATTTTAGACCACGGAATATTCATTTTGCTTTATCAAATTATTTACAGCAGATGTATTCTCTCTAATGTCTGCTTAAGTATGGACAAATGGAAAGCAAGAATGGAATATATGTAACTACTAACATATAATTAAACAACTATATGTACAGCGTTTCTGCAACTATGATTTATTACCTTACGGAAAAATCTTTTTATCTTATCGGCCATTTGTATGTCAAAAAAAAACAACAAATAAGCTCTGTAGATCCAATGGTTTGCACACTGCTGCTACTTTAATAAAAACGCGCCAATGAAGTATACAACCTGCAATACACATAGTCTGTGCAACATATAAACTAAACGCATTGGTCCAATTGATATAACAATGGTCTGTCTTGCGCAGGGTGGCTCGGCTCACTTACGTATCTCTTTAGAAACTTCCGTGTCAGTGGGCCTCTGAAAGGCACAGACACGCAACTGAGCCCTACATCGATAGCTTTTTGAACGCGCTACAATTTTAATTCGGGTTATTTTTTGATATGACGTAGCGTTCTTGCGCAATCGGCCAAGGAAACCAAAATTTTCTTCCAAAAAACACAATGTGTTAAATTCAAGAGGAAAATGTATACGTTATATTATGTAACCAAACATTCTTTTGCACTGCAGCATCAAAGACCTGTCCATTGCAATTAATTTAAATTGTATCTAATATAACCATTTTCAAATTGGAGACCAAAATATAAATCTTTGGGACCCCTTTAAGGTAAAGTGAGAAAATATTTTCTCCAATTCTAAATAATTCGGAAAACTGAAGTCTTTTAAATACGAAATATTTTATTGAATCGATTTGTATAGAAAATACTGTCATAATTAGCAAAGTATTTATTATAAACGATAAATACACTTTAGATATAAAAAATTAGACACAAAATAATCAAATGAAACATATAGTGCATTCAAAACTTTTTAATTTTTAAACATCAAGATTGCAACAAAACAATTTGAATATTGCTTAAATCCATGTCCAATTTGCATTGTTGTCAACTTAAGAAATAATCAGAATCAAAAGAATACAAGTAAATTAGATTTGCTTTATTTTTTGTACAATCTTATTTATTATATGATTATGGAACATTTATTATCCCAAAAAATAAAAGTTTAGCTTACTAATCCTACTCTAGTAATTTATTCTCATTACTTCACTACTTATTTTATCTTTTTTTCTAATTGTAAGTCTGGCACTGGGCCGCTCCGTCGGTATAAGGCGCCTTTGTACTATGTTATATTTTAGCGCCCTTTCCCCTCATGATGTAAAATTTGCAAATGGAGTCATATACCAATTTTTTTTTTTTTTTGGTAAACAGGGGAACTAAGAATTATAGTGTAAACGCGACTTAAAAATTTTACGTAATAAGCGAGATATGAATTTTTAAAGTTAAGAATTAAGACGTAGCAAGTACTTATAGTGGTCGACAAACTGTTAGTTCTAGAGATTTCATGTTCGCATAGCTGAAATATTTTTATATATAAACGTATTTGTTATAATTCACAGTATATTATATTATTAAGCTTATAGTTATTTGTATATCAAGGCCGCGAAATCACTCTTTAGCGTACCGAGAGAAAAATTGTCGCCGAGGCCGCTTGCGGCCGAGGCAAGACAATCTCGAGGGCGCAAAAGGATTTCGCGGACAAGGTGTACACACTATTTTTTGTGCAACCGTAAGAAATATGTAATTATAAATTTTATTAATTTTAAACAGTTTCATTGTAAATAGAAAGTTAGCTTTCAAGGTGGCTATGGGATTAACATTTGATAAACAAAACCATGCAATTCTCAAATGTCAAATTGATTATTTACCTAATTTCGCGGCCGCTGCCATGACAACAACGGTCGCGAAATTTAATTTCGCGGCCTGTATTGCGGCTGCGAAATGCTAATTTTGCGTCCGGTTGCACAAAAAATAACATAAATGAAATGCATTTTTCCTAATAAATTATAGAACATTGAAACAGTTTGACCTTTGTTTGACAATATTGTCGTACAAACTATGGCAGCAGATGGCGCTAGTGTTAGTTCATTGCCGTTTTAATTTAACGGTAGGTTGGCATAACAAGCGCGCGACCCTCGTTTTTAAATTCATACAACCAATCAAATTGCAAAGGCTTGATACGACATCCTTATTATTAATTGACTTCACTCACGTGTAGCTAGCGAGCGAACTAGTTAATATTTAAACAAAATTCTTTCACTAATACTCATTAATTTACGTATATTTTCGCATTTATATCTAAAATAATTAAAATATGACTATGGTATAGTACCCCATTAAAGTTTAAACTATACTTTTTGTTGTTCAAAAATGCAAGTTTTAATATATTAATGATTTTTTTCTAGATTATTCTTGTAATCAATAGGTTTTATCAAAATCGTTTGTCGTAATCAACAATTTCACAACAGATTTCAGAATTGTATGTACATTTGATTCTTCGCAAAATTATAGTAGGTATTTAAATATTGGATTCACTGTGGGATTCATTTTTGCAACCAATATTCTTGAGTTATAATCAGTATATTCATTGTTATAAACAACATAATACAGTTATTATTTCAATAAAATAATGCTAGAATAATAACGAACCGATTGATTCGATAATTATGTTACTTATAACTAGAGCTCTAATACAAACAAATTAAAAATTATATTTTTCACTTCTATCACGTTAATTTGTAAGTTTTATAGTAATTATGTGTTTACGAATAAGAGCATTTTAAAAAAATGACTATTATTTATTTTACTGTCTTGATACGGCGCCCCTCAAAGTTAGGCGCCTTTGTGCAGGGCACAACCTGGCTACCCGCACGGAGCGGCCCTGGTCTGGCACTTATGAGTACATCCAAATGAAGTTTTTGCGATGATTTGATTTATAGTCTGACAAGCATTATGTTTGTTATTATTTTATAGTTTTCATCTTTATTCTTTATTTTGCAAATATTTTTACTAATCGTATATTGTAATTCCTGTTCTTTTCACATTGTCTTTGATCCATTTATCAAATTTCTTCTCTATTTCCTCTGACATTTCTTTCTTATATCCTCCAACTTTTCCCGATCGCATGAAAGTTAATCCATCTGCATTATTAGTGAAGAATCTCCTGTGAGTTACTTGTGCGTGATTACAGGCAGGATTATTTTTCATGTTCTCAAAACTTAAATGCTCTACAAGAGAAGATATTTGGGCTTCTGTAAGATTTTTATTGAGAAACTCAGCTACTTTGTTTATAACAGAACAAAGATTATATTTCATATCTTCATATTTGATGAGAAGGACGTTCGGATGGTTTCTTTGTTCCCAATAACCCAGAATATGGGAATAATAGTGACCATAACTAACTGAAAATAAAAATCAATATTATTATCAAAATATTTTTTTATGAGTAATATATCTCGTATACATTTAATATACAGTGTATAAATACTATAGGTGTGACATCTATCTCTATCTATTTAGAATTTTTCTACTCCCACTTGAAAAAGGTATTATTTCTTCACAATCCGCAGAACTTAACTGAACGGATATAATTTCATATCCATTTTAAGATGGGTATAAAATCCACGAATCACAAATCTCGAAATCGTGTACCCTAGACAACTGTCTATTCATTTATTACAAGATTAAGAAGACGAACGATACAAATGTCATATTTGACATTGCAATGTTGTCATTTAGATGGAAATATTTTCGGTATACAAAAAGATTTGATTAATTTAATAACAATTAACTAAATTATATTATGAATTAATTGTAAGTACTGAAAAAGAACGTATAAAAAATGGAAATCAGAACGGTATGAAATATCGCATTGCCAAGTCAAGGTTATCCTTTAGATTTGGCAATAAAAAATCGTAAGTAGTATGACATACTTATCGCCGATATCAATATGTCAACAAAAAAATTCTGATGTGGCCAGCACATAACCTCTCGCCAGATATTTTACCCGGTTGTACGCATAAAACGAAAACTATTTTTAAATACAAATACATATATTCATGTCTCATTACAAAATAATTATTTTAATATAAATTATGTACAATACATACATTTTCTTTATATTCAATATCCTGATTTTTCTCTACTTTTCTTTTTCTTTTATTCATTTTTTCGCAAATTCCTTTTATATTCTTTTTTACGTATATTCTTTTGCGTTGTTGACTTTTTATTTATTTTCATAATCTTCATAATGATGTACAAATATTTTTGAAAGTGGCATACAAATATTTTTGACAATGACATTTATGTGTGAATTACAAACATTCGAATTTCTTGCCTTGAAGTAGTTTGATCTAAGAATTTTTACATCAAATTATTTTATATGCATTTCTTTATCTCTAAATCTATAGAAGATATAATAATGAATTTATATTTATCGAATAAAGAATATAACGTTCTTTAATATAAGTATTTACATAAATTTTTGATAAACAATATTTAGATGATTTTTTTCTTGTAACTACTACTTCCGGTTGTTACCAAAATTGACTCGACTCTTCCCATTATTGTTAGATTGAGGAATTCGTAGTTAAAAATGTCTTAAGTCTTATAGTATTTGAAACACACATATACACACACACGCACGCACGCACGCACGCACGCACGCACGCACGCACGCACGCACACACACACACACACACATACGCATATCATCGTAAAAATGTTAAAATCGGATTCTAGGGACCTTAAAACGTGCTTATTCACTAAAATCTGGATATGCGATTTTTAGCATGAATCCAATACCTCTTTTAGCGAGAGGTAAAAATAGGGAGTTGTCACAGCCATAGTATTTATACATAATGGTTTTATTTTTGCAAAATGCATTTTTAAATAAGTAATATGATAATAGACAAATAAATAAAATACCCGTATTTTTTTAAAATCGATTATTTATTCGTAGTTTACGAGAAATTAATTATTAAAAATTTGGGGAAGGGGTATATGACGTCATCATGGTGGGATCGTGGAAGAAGACAGATAGACTGGGAGGAAAGGATATAATTATATAGCCAGTTCTCGCTTTGCCATAACTTGAGCGACCGAAGCGAAGCGAGGCGAAGAGACGTTTTCTCATTCAATGTATTATTATGGGCATACGCGCTCTTTGGAGCAGCGAAGAGCAGAGGAACGAGACGACTATACACATAAGAATACATTGAATGAAAAAACTTCTCTTCGCAGCGCTTCGCTTAGCAGCTCTTCGTGTCGCTCAAGTGCGTGTCGGCCTTAATGGTGACGCTGATCTACAACTATCTCTTGCCCTCTCAGTCTATCTGTCGTATTCCACGATCCTACCATGATGACGTCACATATCTCTTCTCCAAAACTTTAATTGCTAAGGACAATAACAATATTATTAGTTTTTTAGAAACCAATGCTTAGTTTTTATGATTGTAATACGTATATTGTAGTAGTACCTAGTTAGTTTATATAATTTATGACTTAAATATTGAAATTCTATTATGGTCACATACCTCATTGCATATAGAAAAAATAGAAAAATATCAGTATGTAACAATAAGTTTTGAATGTTTATTTGTAAATATTTGATTTTAACAACGCACACATCATAGACAAAGTAAGACATAGAAACAATAGATTATTAAGGGCCGGTTTATCAATGCAAGGATAAAAGTGCCAGATAACAATCTAACAGTTAACGATAACTGTCAGATTACTTTACACGATTGTTTATCAATACAAAGTTATCTGCCAGTTAACAAACTTACATTTAATTATATATTGGTAACACTGAAATTGTAAAACCTTTAATGATTGGCTTGGGACTCATGTGCCAAATTTCAAAATATTTTGACAGATCAAGAATACAGACCAGACAGATCTTTAGAGGATAGATTTTATTGTTAATTATTTGAGAATAATGAGGTACTATGGATAATATTGTATAAAACTGTCCATCAAAATATAGACTTATTATATTTTTTAACTGATTGGTAAATGTATTAAAAATATTTATGTATAAAATGACTATATATTCTAGGAACTACAATATTCATTCAAAAAGATATCTACACTAATGGAAAATTTAAGAACGAAGGCGCAACATCTAATTATTTATATCTGTATATTCAACATTCTCCATTGTTGTACTTGCCCATATTTTATAATTATGAAACAATGTTGCAATTATTATTACTGATTATTTCGTTTTTTAATATATATTAATTTATTGCTACCAACAAATATTATTATTGTTGCAATCGGTATGTTTCATTTGACTTGAATGTTGCATTTTATTCGCTATTGTAATGAGTTGTATGATTAATATGTTTTTATTTTTGTATGTAACATCTTTATTCATTTTATCAATATGTTTAACCGTTATCTAGTGCATAAGAAGGGGAAAATAGTAACTTCCAACCTTCCAGCTATCCAACTGGTTGATTATATCTTCATTGAACTCAACGCTTTCCTTATTCGAAATTCTGGAAATCTATATCTTTCTGGTTTCTCTTTCTTGTATAATGTTCGTAGTTAAAACTATAATAGGTAATACAAGGGTAATAAAGCATTTGGCATAAGGGATATAGAATCGATTTAAAAAATTCTACGACTATACATTTTAAGTTACAAAAATTATAATATTTGAATGGAATTAATGCAAAATATCAGTATTATATACTTACCATATTTTAATTAATTAATTGTTTATTGTATTTATCAATTTTTGAGGGCAACATTTTCTACTTTTATTTTAACTTCCAGATAATAGATTTATCTGTCAGTTGAAGTGACGGATAAATTTTGGCCGATTTTATCTGACAGTTTACGTTAACTTTTGTTTGATAAACACTTTCTATGTTTTAACTGGCAGTTAAAAAGTTATCTGCCAGATAAATTATTTATCCTTGCATTGATAAACCGGCCCTAAAAGAGACATTACACATTAATATTAATAAACATAAAACAGTCAACCACCAAACAGATTTTAAAAACAACCTCAGTCATGCCAAACATTTCCTAGGGAATTTCTAATGATTTCTTCTTTGTATTTTTTTATTGCATTTATTTTTTTACAAATACATTTACTTCCCGCGCATGTCCATTTACAAACAGTTTTGAATTTAAATTTATTATCCTTTACTTAAGATAAGTCAGTTTGCATTAACACGCTTAATTATGCAGTTCGACAAGATGTATTGCAAATTATAATATTTCATTTTATTTTACCTTCGACAATAAATATTTGACATAATGTTTCATACATTGTAATTTTTTTTACTTTATTTTACTTTATATTATTCAACATGGCGGCTGATGATATTGTATTAAACGGAAAAGATAAACAAATTGAAAAAAAAGTGTGTAAGAGATGCCATAAAACAGCAAATAGTGGCTTAAAGTGCATCAAGTGTAACATTATGTCTCACACAAGTTGTGTAAGTGCTATGAAATTGCCCGTCTATAGTGACAATACGACAAATTGTTGTGCAAATACTGTTGACAATGCCATTGAAAAAGACAAGGACACGGACGTATCATTCACAATTATAAGTGAGAACAGGACTTCCAGTGATGTATTTTACCTTAAACAAATTATAAAGCAAAAAGATGACCTAATTTTAAATCAGAAACATACAATACAAATATTAAAAGAACAATTGGATGTGTTAAATAAAGTTATAACTTCTTATAGTCATAAATCACAACAGAGTTCGCCATCTACATATACAACAAATAAGGTAATTAAAAACAAAAAAGAAGAAATAATTAGCAGCGAACTGCCGGTAATAGCTAACACTCAAACAATTAGAAGCGCAGACGCTAAAACTAAAATTCAAGCTATCGTTAATTCTAATGACAGTAAACATAAACAAAATGGAGACGTAAACAACAAATCTTCTCAGAAAGGTAAAAATCACCATAACCTTAACAATCCTATCCGCCAGAATGAACCTAAGGAGTGTAACATTGAGTCAAAGAAGGATAATGCAGAGCCTTTAAAACAAAAAACGCAACATAAACAAAAACATAAAACTGTGTTTGGCACAAAAGAAGCCTGTTCATCTCAAAATGTGGCTTTAAAATCAGTTCCAAAACGGTCATATATTCATATTTCTAGATTAGATCCTGCAATAATAGAAGAAGATGTGTCAAATTATTTAAAAGATATGTTTCCTGAAGTTAAAGTGGAAAAATTTAGTTCTAAATTTCCCCAGGAGTATTCATCATTTAAGGTTGCTGTATATAATACAAATTTTGAAGCAGCTATGAATCCAGAAATTTGGTCCTCTGGAGTTTGCATAAAACGTTTTTTTCATTTAACGAAGAAGATCCTCCAATCAACTTAATAAGAGAGAAAACACGTCAAACCGGAAATGAGGAGAATATATCATCAATCTCTATTTTTTACCATAATGTGCGATCATTAAGAAATAAAATTGAAGAACTAGAAATCTTTTTCAGTGTACATAAATGTGATTTTCTATGTCTCACGGAACATTGGCTTCAAAGATATGAAGAAAATGTATATAATATAAACAATTTTTCTCTTGCAACAGCTTTTTATCGTCAGCAACACATTCATGGTGGTGTAGCAATTTTTAAAACAACTGACATAATTTGTGAAGAAATTTAATTTATTCAAAAATTTAATACTGAATTTGTTTTTGAATGCTGTGGAGTTAAGTACACTACAGACGATAATGTATGTAATATTATTTTAACTGTTTATAGGTGCTCTAAAGGTAAAGTAAATGAATTTCTAAAGCATTTCAATTTCTGCTTATCATCATTGTTTGATTATTATAAAAATTTTAATTTATTTGTAGTTGGCGATTACAATATTAACATTCATATTGATAATACTGACACAAAATTGTTTTTAGACTTAATGGCTGCATACAACTTATATCCCACTATAAATGAGGTTACAAGAGTCACACCTAATGGTGGATCGTGTATAGATAATATTTATACGAATATAAAAGAGAATTTTAATGCCAAAGTAGTTAAGTTTCAAATAGCAGATCACTTCTCTTTAAATATTACCTATACAGTAAATAAAACATTCACTAATCAATCTATAAATTTAAATCGCTTATTCAGTAAGTCGAATGTAGATATGTTTATATTTTATTCTTCTCGTGAAAATTGGGAGGATATTTATAAGGCAATGGGTGCTAATTTCAAATTTGATATATTTTTAAATACTTTTTTATATCATTTTAATGTCTGTTTTAAAAAAACTCAATACAAATCAAGAAAAAATACTTGGATAACAAAGGATGTAATAAGACAGTCTAATCATATCAAAGATCTTTTTCATTTATATAAGAATGGGCTGGTATCGTTACAGTATTATAATAAATGCAAAAATAATTATAAAAAATCTATATTACAGATAAAAAGAAATCATAATACCCAGCTTATTGAAAAATCTATAAATAGTACAAAATGTATATGGAATATTATTAACGAAAATGTTTCTAAGAAAAATTATGCAAATAATAACTCTCAGGAGATTAGATGTGATAGTGTGGTTGCAAATTGTCCATCTGATGTAGCTAATTTATTTAATAATTATTTTATAAACATAGCCCCTGATACTGCCGATAATGCGATTAATAATTCTAATATAAATTATCCTACTACAGAAAGTAACTATAATAGTATTTTCTTAACTCCTACAACTGAGGAAGAAGTAAGTTCGATTATCTTGTCGTTAAATAGATCATCTGCTGCAGGTTTGGATGAAATCCCTGTTAAACTTTTGAAACAATGTCTAGAAGTGTATATTACTCCTTTAACGCATTGTTTAAACAGTTCACTGGAAGATGGTATATTTCCAGATGCACTTAAGTATGTAAAAGTTATAGCTCTTTATAAGAAAGGTGAAAAAGGTAACGTTATGAATTATAGGCCTATAAGTATAGTCTCGGCTTTCCACAAAATATATGAGAAAGTTCTTTTAGTTAGAATTTTATCTTTTTTTCAGAAAAATAAAATTTTAATTAACGAACAATTTGGTTTTAGGAAAAATAGTAATACAACTATTGCGTTAGTAGATATTATAAATAATATATATGAAAATTTAGAATCAGGTAACACAATCACTGGCCTATTCCTGGATTTAACTAAAGCTTTTGACTGTGTAAGGCATGACCAATTAATTCATATTTTATCAATATATGGCTTTCGTGGTAATGGCAATGGCAATGGCTAACATCTTATCTCAAAAACAGAAAGCAGCTTGTTTCTTACAATAATGTGCAGTCTGAGTATAAAATTATAAAGAATGGGGTACCACAAGGAAGTATCCTTGGGCCCATTCTATTTATTTTATACATAAATAATATAAAAAATGTTTTAAAAGAAAATAAATTTGCAGCATATGCCGACGATGTTACTATTTTAATTCCTTCTACAGATACAAATGAGGATCGAGCAGGCACACTATCGCGTCTGGTAACTGAGGTATCACAATGGTTTTCTTCTTTGAAACTCGTTTTGAATGTCTCAAAATCTGCTGTAGTAAATTTTTCTACCCGTAAAAGAAATAGTAGCATGCTAATTAGATGCAATAATGAAATATTACCTCAACTTGAAGTTGTGAAAGTTTTAGGTCTAATTTTAAACGAAAATTTATCATGGATTAATGAAATTGACAACAAATGCAAAAAAATAGCACCTGTGTGTTATATTATAAAAAGAATTGTTGATATATCAGGTATTATACCGGCTAAAACATTTTATTTTGCTAAATTTAAATCAGTTTTAAGTTATGGCATCATTTTTTGGGGATATTCTTCTGCTGCCTTGAGAGTTTTTAAGCTACAAAAATTAGCAATAAGAAATTTGTTTAAACTGGGGTATCTAGCCTCCTGCAGAGACACATTTAAGCAACAAAAAATACTAACACTGCCTTGCCTCTATATGTTTTCCGTATTAATATTCATAAGAGATAATTTAGAGCATCTATTGAAACATGCAGATGTACATACATATAATACAAGAAATAAAACTAAATTGATAGTTCCAAAACATAAATTACAATTATGCTACATCAATCCAAAAATAATTGGAATAAAAATGTATAATAAACTTCCACAGGAAATAAAAAGTATAAATTGTAATAAATCATTTAAACTTAAATTGAAATATTTTTTTAACGAAAAATGTTATTATAGTGTTGATGAATTTCTTAATGATGTATGAGCAATATTTTGTAATTATATTTATTGTACTTCTTATTGGTTGTTTACAAACTTGTAAGTATTTCATTTATTACATTTCTTTGACGTGTCATATTTCATGTATATTGATCAACTGGCAAAAATAAATATTATTATTATTATTATTATTATTATTATTATTATTTACGTTTATATGGTGAGTAATTTAAACCAATTAACTAACTACAAAATATTGTAATCCATATTGTACATTTACATTTTTTTTCAAAAATTGTAGCTGAAGATGAACCAATATGGTTCGAAACGTCCATTTTTTTAAATAAATAATTTAAATAAATAATTGGATCACCAAGGCCTTCAATTTCCTTATACGATGTAAATATTTAACTATTTTAATAGTAATTTCATAAATTAGACTTCAATGGTTGTTTTTATTGATTTTTCGATATTGTGAAGGTACCTACAATTATATTTATATATTAAAAAATAAAAACAATAGGAAAATTTATTACTTAAATTTTGATAATTTAATTGAGTAACATTATTGGCTATTGGTTAATATGAAATCTCGTCACTCGCTCGAGTAGCAGTCAGCTGTTTGACGTTTGATGAAAGTTGTTTACAAAATGCAAATAATACGGTAACTGTTTGTAATAGTTTTAGCGTTCTGTTCTATATGTGAAGTATAATAATGAAACTAATTAACTATTGGTGATATTTGTGAAGTGTGTAGTAGTGCAGTGTTTGTCAACTTGTGTAAAACGTATATTTGCAAATTATGTAAATAACATCTTTATTTTATGTACAATGTTATTATAGTCGCCGTCAAATAAATATTCACTGATGCTCAACTTTTTCCCTTCTCCGAACGCTGTATCTTGCCGCTTCTTAATAACTTAGAATTTTCAAGATTGCCATTATGAATTGACAACAGGCTAGAAATCTTCAGTCCAAACTTATTTGACGGCAAGTATAAAGTGTTAGCGAGTACCTATATTAGTTTGGTGATATGAAGGTCGAAAACAAATGCAAATAAATACATATGAAATATTAATGCAATCTTACTTCTTCCTGATAAGAAGAGTTCACAAAATGTTTCAAAATCTCCATTGTAACCTTCTCTTAAAATGCAATGGTAGTAATAAGACACACATGTATCCTTGGGGTTTCTTGTAATGTAGATAATCTAAAACAAAGATAAATATAGTATTTTTTATTACATCTGCTTGTGCTTACATTATAGTACATTAAGTATTAAGAACGGTAAGGACAATTTACCGATAGAAGGCAATGCTTGGGGACTGAGCGAAGCGAAGGTCCTAGTAGGGGATTACTGGTCAATCGAATTAAGAGAAATTAGTAAAAAATAGTGAAAGTAGATGCTTAATAATGAATATTAATAAAGAAATAAAAAGATATAACTGAAATACTTTGGAAATAACGGGGTTTATATTTTAGCAGCTCGTCACTCATATGAAATCCATATATATTATTTTGATTGGCGACTCAAAGACCACCTATAAATATATAACGAATACCGAGTTACGGGCGCAGCCTACTACCAATGGAATTTGAGAAATTCAAATAGCTGAGGCGTGGCTATCAGTCTAGTAGTGCAATTCTCAATCAGTTTTTATTTGAATATAAATATTTTGCACTAAACTTAATAATTTAAATACATTTCCAATTATAAATCATGTCGACTTGTAAATAGAAATAGCATATATTTCAAGAACATTTAGGTCCACATCTATATTTTCAAATTTCGGAGGACTATAACTCGCTTATTAATAGAAATTTTTTTACCGGATATTCACCGCCAGTCTTAGTTCAGATAAAATTGTGAAAAAATGGTGGACTCCCCTATTTTGTGTGAGATCGGTAAATCCTTAACGTCCGTGATGCTTATATTTTTTGCACGATCGACGCACAAAATTTAAAAGAAAAATAAGATTTGAAAATTATTTTGCATATTAAAAAAAATTAGCTGCTTTTTACCTCCCGCTACACTTGGTAAGGAAGGTATAGGGATCGTGCTAAAAATAACCACGTTTTAAGGCCCTTAGAATCAAATTTAAACATTTTCACGATGATGTCTGTGTGTATGCTTGTATGGATCGTGCTTCGCTTCGCCGCTCTTCGCTTCGCCCAAGTGCGTGACGTCCTTAACTCGTTTTTTAATGGAAACTTTTTCACCGGATTTTCACCAATAGTCATAAAGTATGTATGTTTATATCGACGTCCTTTATCGGATTTAAGTGAATTTAGGATTCGAAATCGTATTTAAGAAAACGATGTAAACGATCTGGATTGGATTTAGAATCGGATTCTAAATCGACTTTACCATTGAGATTTATATATAAATCCGATTTACTTTCACGAGATAAACAGCGATTTAACAGAAAATTCAATAGTAGGTAAGTACTGAAACAATGAAAAAAAAACAGAATAATTTATTTATCTTTCATGGTTTGGAAGTTAATGTACGTCAACGTGGTGTCAACGCTAAGTTAGTATAATTATTAGAAGAGCAATGAGAAATCCGTGGACGCAGCAAGAAACGGAATATTTTTTGAAATTAATCCTAGAAAGAAAAATAATTGATTTGTTATATGAAAAATCTAAGTAAACGTTAAATGAAAAATCTAAGTAAACTCTGTTCCATTTAATCTATTCAGCAGATGTGGCTCGCATCAGTGCCAGTTGTAAGTAGCTGAAATTACATTGGGTAAACTCGACTCTTGTCTCCAATTTCAGCCAATCAGAGAGGTTAAAACTATTCCCTATTCTCTGCAATACAGAATGGCTTAAATGGAACAAGGTATAAATGTGAAGTCAAAATTAATACTAGTTAATAATGTTATACGCATTCTATGCTGCTATGCCAACAGTGACAGTAATAAATTCAATTAAATCTACAGTAAATTCGAATGTATTTGATTGCTTTAAATTTTTCTGGTATAAACAGTTAAGATTTAGGATTTATTTAAATCCGATTTGATTAGAAATCCGATTAAGGACTTCGATATAAACTTACTCTTAGTTTTATTTATAATTTCATCTGAAAAAATGGTGAAAGAGGTCAGAATTTTATGACTATGACATAGAACATAAATTTGCCCCTGTCCAGTGTCCAAATTTATACATTGTTTGCCATCCTATCCATTCGGAAACTATCTCTTAACCGCTTTTAACACAACATTAATAACGTTCTTCCACTTTAATCAAATATTCTTCATACATTATATTATATTATTTTCTCACTTTTGGTCTTTTTTGCTTATTTTGTATTTGCCAGGGCAATAAATGCCAATGTAAATGTGTTTTAATCACCCTTTCTTCATCTTTTAATTCTTCAACGCATTTTGGTGAATCAAAATTTATTGGACTAGGCTTAAAATTGTCGGTTTTTATTACTTTGTCGTAACAGAACAAACCTGAAATTCTGATATAATTTATGGTATAACAATTTGACAATACTGGAGAAATTGAAAGACATACTCTAAGAAAGGTGACCGTTGGTATAATACGGTTTTACCACGTTCAAAATCTAGATTGTTTACTATCATCCATATCATTTCTTGACCCCAAGTTGTACCTGGAATAAATAATAAAATTTTGTATTAAAACATTATTACACCTTTTACTTGTAACTTTGAAAAATATAAACTACCTCAACACCTTGTTTAAATTTGAATGTTTAAATTGTTGTTTAGTTACGGTGACCGATGAAAAAGTGTTTATGAATGAGTAAAATGCTTTTAAACAGGGTTACTAAGGATAAACACTGTCTAAATTAAAATAGTGTTTAAATATTTAAACAGTGTCTAAAAAAAGTAGTCTCTGAATACAAAAATGAACGAAATGTCAAAATTAAACAGTGTTTAGCTTAAACACTGTTTAAATTTTTGTCCCCGACTCCGAAGGAGGAGGGGTTTTACCTAATGTCAGTTTGCTTGAGTGATTTTGCTGAAAAGCAAAAAGAATGAGAGCTTAAAAATAAAAATTTATTTGAGAAAATCAGAGAGGTCGTGTGGTATTTGGTGAAACAAATTCCAAAGACAACGCAAAATGAAACAATTTAATTATTATTTTATTTTTAAACTTGAAATATTAATTGTCACACTGACAGTCATAAACAGTAACAACTGTTTATTTATTTAGCAGCGAAAATTTATCCGGGAAACGCAGGTTTATCAGTATAATACAGTTCCCATTGGTTAAATTTTTAAGTGTTTTGCATGGTGCAAAAATGATTGGTTAAAAACTAGTCGTTGGAACTTATCGTAATAACATTTTGAAAATTCAGCTTTGTATGCAACAAAAGTCTAATGTTGTCAAAGTGTGAATCTTAAAGACGACTAATTTCTTAAATTTATTGAATTATCAAAGAGAACAGTCGAATTTGTCGTAAGCTTTTAATTCTTATGGGGTCTCGTACCCGCGTGCCTGAGTGTCTGTTCGCGAATCTGGGGAACCGGGTTCGATCCCGACCGGCGCCAAATATTTCGAATTTTAATGGCACAAAATTGATCCCTATGGTGCACCCTCCACGCCAGCAATGAGTGCCCGTGAGGTGACGCCTGGTAAACACCCTCACGGTACAAATATGTCATCATCATTACCGAAATCTGTATACAAAGCAGATTGGCACACCCAGCAATTGGTAATATGCCGTGATGATATATTTTATTTATTTTTATATTTTAATTCTCACAAATTTAGATTTTTGTCATGTATTCTTTTTGTAGACTCTCAAATTGCACCTCGAGAAAAATTATGCATCTCTCTTTGATATACAGGGTGTTAATGAATACGTGTTACAAATTTATTGGGCATGTAGGGGATGCAAAATGTATTCACTTTTAGTAGTAAGCTTGAGGGCCGGATACGAGGTCTAAAGCCGGCCCGGGAAAATAGTAACAGACCGGCCCGAATTAAAAATTAATTTCAATTTGAAAAAAGAATTATTTTAAATTATTGTTTTTGAAGCTGGATTCTAGAATATCTACCACCCTTGAAATTCCATTTATTTTTTTTTTGCAATGAAGTAACCCAAAATTAAAGCGCGAAAATAGGTATTTTTATTACTTTTTTGGAGAAATAAAGTCAGATTTTACCTCATCTAAAGGCTCTTGTGAAAATTATAACGTCTTCGTTCGCAAATTTTTTAAAAATACTTTAACGTAAAGTCACCTAATTCGCTGAACTCAATTTGGCAAAATTCCGGTAGTGCATGCATTTTATTATTTTCGCGCCGAAATGGTTATTAGTTCGTATTTGTAAAAAAAGTGACTATATCGCTTGCAAATTAAAAAATACTTTAATCTAATATTTACCCAACGCACAGAACTCAATTTGACGAAACTCGGATAGTTATACATTCATTTTATAGTAATTAAACCCTTCAGAAATAAATACAACATGAGTATAAATATTGCTTTCCGCTATTAATTTTAGAACTGAAGTGTAAATACAAAAAAAGTTGAGAATTAAAAAATATAGCAAGAGAGTCCAAATATATTGATATAATAGATTCCGCGATGGTAAGTGTATTCATGATTACTGAAATAAATTCATGAATTAAATAATTATTATTAATTATTAAAACTTTATGAGAAATGTCATCTGCGAAACTTAAGAAATACAACTGTTTAACATTTTGTGCTATTATTCGTGGCTCACTGTAAATAACTAACGAAATGCATGCAAACAATAATTTTGAACTTGTTAAACGCAGTTTTTAATTTTGAACATTTTTGTATTTACACTTTTGTTCTAAAATTAATAGGGCAAAATTTTAACATTGTATTTCCTATGGTCCACAAAAACAGTAGACACCCGGTATATAACGATCAAAATAAAATTCTTGACTGGTAGGTATTCTAGACTAGCCGTTTTTGCTCAGAATAAAAAAATATTTTTTTCTTTTAATAATTTATTTAATAATTGCAGTAAGGTCAGCCCTATTTTAAGGTTCGGCCCAACGGGCATTTGCCCGGTTGCCCGGTGGCCGTATCCGGGCCTGGTAAGCTTATATCCGGAAACGCACCGTTTTCGAGCTAAAGGCTCTTAAAAAAGTAATTATCTACCTTACATTAATTTTAGTTGGCTGTGCCCTATCGCATCATTTTATTTATTTTAACTTTTAGCATTGAATTGCAAACGCATTATGAATGAGCATACTGTTCGCGATTACGCTAACATGGTATTAATGTCGGGCGAGTGCATACGGCATATATTCAAACAAATTCTGGCGTTTTAAAACGAATGTATCAAAATATGCCTCGAATGCGCAATGCTTGCATTGAAGTTGGTGGTCGTCATTTTGAGAAATTTTTATAATATGGATGTATTATAAAAATTAATAAAATGATTAAAACATAATTAATGGTAGAAGTTAAAATAAACACCCACAGTCAACTCAAATTAAGCTATATAATTACTTTTTTAACAGGTTAAGCGCCAAGAATATTTATTCAAATTTTCTCTGTGGACCAAGCTCTTTTTTTGACAAATTTTGATATTTCTGTGTCTCTTAAACCTAGTTTATATAATTTTAGCAAATTTGACTAATTTGAAACAAATAAAAGGGCGTGCATGTTAATATCAAAAATACTACACTGGACGGTCTAATCGAGAAAAATATGACCAAGAAAGTCATTATATACTGTCTACAACGCGATAGAAATGTATGATTCTGCCTCGACTTTCGAATGTTTTAATAATTTTCATTAAAACAATAAGGAATTTTTGTTATATTTCGAATGTACACTGGCTTGCAAAAAAATCGCGTACATCTATTTTTTGCTGTATTGAGTCGATCTCGATTTTTAACTTGTCAATGCCACTAGTGTCAATTAAGATGTCAAAATTAACAGAAATTTAAATACGTACTTGTTTGTTCTTTCATTTTTCTGAAATATATTTGTAAGTTAACAGCAGGTAAATTAAATACAGTTACAACACTGTCAGTTTTTACATTATTTACAGAGCTAAAAAATTACAAAAACTCGATTATTTGATTTTTAAGCTGTACGCGATTTTTTTGCAAGCCAGTGTACATTTATATTCCTTTATATATTGCCCATTTTCTTAGCTACATCATGTTGCTAAATGTATTTTGTTTTCATTTGTTTTTAATGATTTTTCGAAATAAAACAAATTTTTCTTACTTAAAATTATTGCTACAAAAAACCTGGTAACCGTGTTAGATTCTGCAGGGCCACAGCGGACACAACACCACCTTGAATCTCGTAAGAAAGTGTCTGCTTGGCCAGGCAGGAGCGACAAAATAGAATACGCCAGGCGGACACCGGTGTCCGCCATGGCCCAATTGGCTTGAGGCATAGCGAACACCGGTGACCGCCACGGCGCTTAACCTGTAAAGAGCAAGCAGCTCGAAAACGGTGCGATCCAGAGGTATAAATTTATTAGTAAAAGTTAGTCTATTTTGCATCTCCTACACGGCCTATAAATTTGTAACAAGGATTCATTAGGGAGTTTTTGCATGACGTACGAGAAGTTTCCGTTAACGCTAACGTTTCGTCTTTAATAACGGCCGTACAAAGTAACGGGTTTTCAAAAGTTTAGATTTTGCATCACTTTTTAATCACACGTACGTTGATTTTGACGTTCAAATGAGAGTTGTTTAAATATGTCATTTTCATATTTTGGTAAAGAAATCAAACACTAATGGAAGAACTATTTAATGTTTGCTAAATAGCTTTAAAATGTGTTCTACATGTTCTCTGACAGCTCTGAAAGAAAAAAAATATTCTTGTGATTCCATTAAGTTTATTTTTAATGATGTTCCAACTACGCATATTTTCATAAAGGTTCATCTCTGTTTCTTAGCACTCTCAAATTATCGTCGATAGTAAATTCTCTCAATTTTAAACATTTTATCCAATTTAAGGAATAAATAAGAAATTGTCGAATTTTTATGACAGTTCTGACTGCAAAACAAAAAGGACGTTTTAAAATAAATTTTGTGTCTACTGGGTTATAATAGCCTTGTACTTCTGACGGACGTATTACGTCTTCAAATTTCACGTACGACAATCAGCAAATATGATATTGCCTAGCAACCAAGACGTTAGCGTATACGTCTTTCGGGAAAACATTATGCAAAAACTCCCTAATAACATTCTGTATAATACTATTGCTATTAAGTGTAAATAAAACATTTTGGAGCTAACAAATTCAGAGTGTAATGTTTGAAAAAAAATTGTCTGTCACTGAATTTTCTATTTATCTGTATACACTTTCACCTTAAATCAATCATATACTAGGTAAATATATAATTTACATTCTATGTTTCATAGATTTAAGATTTAATGGTAAAATACAAAAAGATAATACTCTATTTCTATGTCACGGATTCTAATATTCAGCCTCAGTCTATATAATCGCTTCTACAATAATATTGGCTTGTATGTTAACTCGCCTACATATATATATATATATATATATATATATATATATATATATATATATATATATATATATATATATATATATATATATATATATATATATACAGGGTATTTCCTTTAAAACAACCAGCGCTTTTTTGGGCGAACTAATAAGTTTAGAGATAAATGTTTTATACCAAAAATGATCAAGAATAAGGGGATAATGTATCAATAGTAACAAACCGTATATTTAACCAGTGGTTCTCAAACGGTAGTACAAAATTATATTTTTTTAAATTTCATCCTATATAATTTTTTAGCCCTTTAAATAGAATATTATTTTCTGATTTCAACGATATAAATATAGCATAGGGTTGTACGACAATTATTTCGAGAAAAATAGTATTAAAAACGAGAAATAATGTAATAAAAATGGGTTTACTACTAGCGTAACAGTAACTAGGCAACAGACGTATCAACCTGTGTATTGCATAGCCTACTGTAATATTAGAACATTAGTTTTAATACCATTTTTCTCGAAATAATTGTTATACAACCCTATACCATATTTATATCGTTGAAATCAGAAAAAAATTCTCTATCTAATGGGCTAAAAAATTATATAGGTACCCATTTAAAAAAATATATTATTCTGCCGTTTGAGAACCACTGGTCGAATTTTCGGTTTGTTATTATTAATAAATTAACCCCTTATTCTTGATCATTTTTTATATATAAAATTTTTTTCTAAGGTCACTAGTTCGCCCAAAAAAGCGCTGGCTGTTTTAAGGAAAACACCCTATATATATATATATATATATATATATATATATATATATATATATATATATAAAGACTATATTATTTTACTATAGTAGGTCACTTTTATGAAAACTATCGTAAAAACGAGTTCAGTTTAATGGTCAGTAATATTTATAATTGATGTACAATAAATTTATGCATACCTGTTTTAGGGTATGAAGTAACAAACACATCAGTATCTTTCACCTCCAAATTTAAACACCTATCCATGATTTTTGCGAATTGTAATGGCAATACTGCATCTTTATGGCCATATTCTGCATACCCGTGTCTTATTTTGTTGGTAAAGGTTTCGTATAATTTTGTATCAATCTCATTATTTGGTTCAATTTTTGACCACGGAATATTCATTTTGCTTTATCAAATTATTTACAGCACATGTATTCTCTCTAATGTCTACTTAAGCACTGACAAATAGAGAGTAAGAATGGAATATAACTGCTAACAAATAATTAAACAACTATGTGTACATAGCTTTTCTGCAACTATGATTTATTACCTTACTGAAAAATCTTTTAATCTAATCAGCAATGTTTATGCAAATCATAAATAATAATAATTAACTTGATAGGAATTTTATTGGATAAAAGCTTCAAGCGTTGTTTTAATTGTTTATTGTTGGAAATACAATTTGACGACGTTTCAACACATGGTTATGGCCATTTTCAAAGTCAACAATGTTAAATTACATTAAGTCAAATTTAAATTAGTACATACATACATACATAAAATCACGCATTTCCCACTTAGTGGGTTAGCACAAACCCGAAGGAATAACAATAACATCATCCAAAAAATAATCAGTCTCTCTTTCAACAACATTATTACTAACCTGACATCATAGGTACAACATATATTCCGCACTCTTAACATATTAAAGTGACCGATTTTCGGTAGCGAAATACCGCATCCGGACCACAATAATAGTTACGAAACAATCATCCTTCGCCACACATTCCTGTCTAAGCACACTTCTTTCGCCTCGGCCACATTCATAATCGCATTCATACACGCTCTTTAAATTAGTTATATTATATTATAGAAAAAAAATTGGTTTCATTTCATTCATGTGTTTGAAATAAAACATTTTTTTTTTTCTATAGCTTAACTAACTTAAATCTATCTTAATGTAATTTAAAATTGTTGACTTTGGAAATGGCCATAACCATGTGCTGAAACGTCGTCAAATTTTATTTCTAACCAATAAACAATTAAAACAACAGTTGAAGCTTTTATCCAATAAAATTCCTATCAAAACTTCACAGCTTCAGAAATTTCTCACCAATAATTAGATTAAATATTTTTTAACTCTAATACATTGGTACAATGTTTCAACGCGTCAAAAAACAAAATATTTCACTTACACAAAATGACATGTATAAAATAATAAATATACCCAACTGTGTATCACAGCGTCGAAAAATCTGAATGAAGATATTCATCATTATTTGTTAAATAATTTTTTACTATAACTTAATTTAGATTTAGTTTTTTTACATTGTCTGGTAATGCATTGTAAAAGTCAATATTTAATGAATTTTTATTACATTTATAGTATATTCCGTAACTTAACCGCGGTGACCAAGATTCTGGTTATGCGTTCCGGAATGTAACCAAAACATAATTTCAGGATCGCGGTTCAATTTCGGAATGTGGTTCCTGAAAGTTTTGGTTACTTTTTCGTGACCACGACGGCCACAAATTTTTTGTGGTTGTTTTAGTCATATTCTTATTTCTTATAATATAATAAATAATATTCTATAAACATATAATTACTATATACTATGTAATGATATGTATAATATTTACGTTGGTATAAGGATAGACAAAAGTTATATTGTCAATTATTTCTAATGACGCGGTGGTTCCCTGCTTTACCGACACAAATTAACCAAGATGTTCCGAATCACAACCACTTTTCAGTGACCATAACCTGACCACTTGAACCATAACCACGGTCGTGGTTAAGTTACGGAATATGCTATTAGTATACGTCTAAACTTTGGTTTTCGTAAGTTTAGCCGATCTTGTACCATAATTACGAAAATCACTATTTTATTTATATTAAAATTTATAGGTATTTCAATTACAATAAGAGACGTCTTAATTTTAGCTTCAATGAATATTGATTTACAATGATCTCTAAAATTCAGATTAATAGTATATTAAAACATAAGTTACAGAAAGCAACATATTCTGGGACGAGTTACAAATTCGCTCACGAGTGCGCAGCAGAGAGTTTCTCTGTTGAGATTTTCATTTGCATTATTTTTTTTATAAAAATATTTGAAAATTACCATTACGGGATTTTTTTGTAGAATTATTAGGTCGCTGACAGTGATTTGCGCTTTTTATTCGGGCCGTTGTCTAGATGTCATGCCAATCTCAAATAAAAAAATCTGATGTGGCCAGCATATTACCTTCCGTCAGTTCTATGTACTTTGTAAAATTCCACACAGAAAGTTTCTTTCAAAAGATTCAATATTTCCAGTACATTACCTTAAGTCAGTTATATGCATTTTCTACAAATTCCATACAGAAAGTTTCTATATTTACTGTAAAATTATAACACAAACATACTATGTCAATTGCACTTGGCAGTCTTGACACTGATATCTGTCAATCAGAATTTTCTTAATATAGTACATGTTTCCATTTTTATAACAAAGCTGGCTGTTTTATGAAATTTAATTTCTTTATAATTTTTTAACTCTATGTCTATTGAATATAAAATATAAAATGTAATCAAATCGTATGGAGAATAAAATATTCTTTAATATTTATAATAACAATAAATATGAAAAAATTATATTTAACAGCGTCAATTTCACCAGTAGTTAATAGTTATTTATTATATGAGTGTGGAATGTATCATATTAGTCACGAAAGAAAAGTTTTTTATTAGTGACTAATATACATTCCTCACGAGTGTAATATATCGTTTTATCCAACACTTTAAAAAACCTCTTAAATCATTTTTATGTTTTCATTCATCATTTGACACTGACAAGTCAATTGATGTATTATTTTAAATTATAAAGTAGCCATTGAATGGTACTTATGGTTTTGCTGTAATAATAGGCCCGTCCAAGTCTTCGACTTTTTAGAAATTACATGTCTCATATGAATTTTGAATATAAATAAATGAAAACGAAATAAAAATTGCTATATTATTTTTATACTGATATTAATGTATTAAAGTTTTAGCGTAAATGGTCGCCATGTTGTGACGTCAGTGTCACTACAGTCGTCCAGTTACCCTGTGGAAATGTCACTGTAGAATGGACCATGCATATTTTGCTCATAAATTCGCGATTGACTTTACACATACTCTAACATGCACATATTTAATATATCGAAGTAATTTTCTATTAAGATCAAAAGAAAATTTATTTATTAAATAAATTTATATTATAATTTGCTTTAATTATTGTAATCTCAATACTTGTCATTGTTGTAATCATTTAGTAAATAGGAATGTAAATGCTGGATTACCTTTTATTATGAACTATGTTTTGATTATTGTAATCAATCCTGTCATTGTTGTATTTAATTATAAATAGAAAATAGTTTAATAGTAGTGAGCATGATAACCTTCAATAGTATATTAAAGAAAGTCTTAAAGACACATTCATTAAAGTAAAGCGCATAATTAACCTGATTATGAAAACGAGCAAAAAATATTAATTTTACTTACCTGATTTTAATTTATGTATAATATGTATTATCAAAGGTTTACACAAATTAACATTTAACACTATTCATGTAAGTACTATATAATTTGAAATGATATAATAACTATCTGGCTTCCTTTATTACTATTAACTGTAAATATTTTTTTCAGTTTGTAATGGATACGTATTTTTATTCTTGCAACAATGGACCTTTTCAATTTAAAGAGATAGAAGATATGCGCAACGGGGATCTGCTCATAGTAAGAACAACTGAGATCTATGGCGTTTGTTTCTAAAATAAATAAGACGTAAAATGTGAGAATGTCTTATATAACTTTAAAAAATCTTATCGAAATAAGTTACAAAAGCTTTTATTGAAGTTAAAATGTTTAACGATGCAAATATTCATTGAGAATACAGGTATTTTAATGACTGCAATATTTTTGACGTTTCGTTTGACAGCCCAACTGGCAATTGTTCGCACCATTTTCTTACTATTTGCAGCGATAGAAAGAGATAGCCGTTAAATTTAAAAGGTCCCTTATTGTATATTATTATTTTAATGGTAACGTATGTCGGTTATCTCTACTTATGGCGGAGTGACGGTAACGTCACAACTTTCGCTCCAAAATTTTAATAATTGTTTTAGGCGTTATTAAGCATAATTTCAAGAAAACAAAAAATACGTAATTTCTATTTTTAAATTCTTCGTAACATATATAAAAAATTCAAAAAGTTGGACCGGCCAATTATTGTCTGTCATTGGGAATTATTTGAAGGAAAATACATTAAAATGGGTGAAAATGAGGACCTTCCTTTAACACCTATTCACTTAGAAGCACAAGCAGCATTTTTTGAATTTAATTCATCAGCCGTACATGACATATGTTATTGTGTAAAGATAAGTAAATAAGTTTCATAATGTTAAATTATTTCAATAATAAAATAATTTTGTAAAATTGTTTTTTATTTATATTAAAAAAAAAACACAAAAATCAGTAATAATTCCTCCGCGACTTCTACAATATTCTCTCACGGAGTGACTAATGTTGTACATTAGTTATTTCAAATAACCATAGTAATACGTATATTATGAATCGGTGTTGCATAAAATTTATTAATAAGCAGTGCAACTGGCAATTAGTAATGAAGAAAATAATGACGTAGTGAATCAGAACTTGGAAGAAAATGTTGAAGCAATAGTTTTTGCTTTCTACTGAAAACTAGTCAAAAATAATAAAGGAGCAGTTGCCAGTTCACAGTCGATATAGATGTAACATGAGCATTACCATTAAGTCCGTCGTTAATAAGTATGCCAAGAATAGTAACTGACATGTCCATATGAAGTTCAGGTTTAGCAGATATTTTAAGACAGTTTTGATGAAAACCAAGATTCAGCCTTTAGAAGATTCGAGCTTTCATGGTTAGGAGACTGATAATCTAAATGGCTTGTAGGCTTGTAACAATCAATGATCAGCAAAAAGTACGTTATCAATAGGTTTCATAAAATAACATAAATATTAAATAAAAGAGGGCCCAAAATAGAACTTTAACTAACACCTTGTGTAACGTTTAGATAATTTGAGTAGTTACCATCGAAATACACTTTGAACACGATTTTATAAATAAGACTTAAAAATATTAAGAATTACAATATTATACAAAATATATTATTTCATGTGGAAAATTTGATGATATAAACCAGTGGTTCTTAAACTTTTTCCCTTGCGACCCACTTCGCGACACAATAAATTGTAGGGACCCATCAAAATTTTGTTACTTTTAAGCCTCATTTCCACCGAATGTTTTAATGTTTAGTGCATAATGATTTATGCGTAAGGCTTAATGCATTATAACAATTTTCTAGGATACCATTTCCAGCTACTTTGGTTTAGTGACCAATTCGACAGAAATGTCACATTTTTTATCCTTTTTATTTTTATCTCTAGCAGACTGTCATTGCAGCAGCAATTCTTCTTTTTTCAACATGTCATATACATAATTTTTTGCATCTATATCAATATCTAAAAATTCAAAAAACTTAATAGGTAATTATAAAATAGACTGACAGCTGACAGTTCAGATTATAAAATAAAAAAAGACAGATGACAGATATGTATGTCCATCTCACAATGAGGTGTTGCAAAAAAAATGAACATATCTTTTTTGTTCTGAAATTCGAATAAGTACGTTCTACAGTGTGATTAAATATGATTTTCTGTTCAAATTTCTGTATATATTAAGCACAGTAGCAGTTTAAAAATTTACTTTTTGAATTGGCGCCAAATTACACCGCCTGTGGCATCAGACTTACATTAGCCAATGACAAAACTGGAAATATGATAAAAAAAAAACAAATGTATCATACATCAATGATTGCTTTAATGACAACTGTGTGACATAAGGTCTGACGTATAGTGCAGCGTAATTTTTGGTTCTTTAGCGTAGTTCTTAGTTATTTATTATTATATTATAGCGTTATATTTCATAGTTTCATGCCCAGTATTATAAAAGATGGATAAGTAAAGCACTAGCAAAGTAAAATTTACTCCTGAAGTAAAATAGTTTATTCCAGGGATTTTCGTCAAAACAAGAATAAAAATACTAGCTAAGTAAATCTACAGAATAAATTACTCCACCGATGTTCGAGGAAGTAAATTTTATTGTGTAAAATAAATTTGACACATGTCAACATTAATTAAATTAAATTCATTATAAATTTAATCCCATATATTATTTTTACATTTATTTATCTCCAACATGTTTTCTTTGTCTATTTCTGAGTAATTTTGCCCCGTTCTCTCTTTTTTCCATTTTAGTTGACACCTGATACTTTATGACACACACACACACACACTTTATTTTCTATTTTGATTTTTGGATTTATTTCGTGTCAGGAACATACAGAATACAATATTATTAAAACATATATAAAACATATTCCAGCGACACATTGTTTGGAATAGATCCTCTTCAGTTGGAGATTGACATTATCGTCAGTAGTGGTTTTAAGCAATACCGTCTAATCCTGGATTTATCAATCTCTCTTATGGTCCAATAGTGCAAAGATTAGCCGGTATAAGAAACCGTAGCCTGAGTGCATCATTTTCCAGCTAAAAAATAAATGTATTCAATAGTTCTTATTTAATTATAAACATATTTATATTTACATCAAAATGATCTTTACAACAAAGAAGTTTTGATTTTATGTTTTTATCTTTACTTGCGACAACCATTTCATTCTTCTTTCTTCGTTTTGAGGCACTATGTTTTAAACTTCCCTATTATCAGTTCTATTTGGGCACACTGCACAAAACACTTTTTTACAACCATGTTTGATTATTTCCAAATACAAAAATCAGTAGTAGTTGACAGCTGTCATGACTGTCACTCGTTTAAATTCCGTCGGAGGCAAATGTAAGCCACACCCTCATTGGTTAGTTTTATTCTGACGTCATCAGGCGAAAGGGGAAGCGGAAATTCGAACATTATAATTTCAAAGACAATTTTCTCATGAATAAAGAATAAACGAAAAAAATCTGATGTGGCCAGCACATTACCTTCCGTCAGTTCTATGTATTTTGTACAAATTTCATACGGAAAGTTCCTTGCTAAATTAAATACATATTCTATTTCTTGTACATTACCTTCCGGCAGTTGCATGTATTTTATGCAAATTTCATACAGAAAATGATTATTTTGTGACGTTTTCTATATACAGTGTAATGTATCTGCAGAAATAAAAGATTTATTATTATATTATTTCGTGTACATTACCTTAATGCAGTTGTATGTATTTTATACAAATTCCATACAGAAAGCAAAAGATCCTATGTTTCCAGTAAAATTATAAGACAGACACACTATGCCAATTTCACTTGACACTGGCATCTTTCAATCAGAATTTTCTTAATATAGTAGCTGTTTCCACAGCTATGGCTACTTTATGAAATTTAATTTCTTTATAATTTTTTAACTCTATATCCATTTAATATTAAGTATAAAATGCATTCAAATCGTATAGAGAATAAAATATTCTTTAATATTTATAATAACATGAAATGTGAAAAAATTATATTTAACATAGTTTTTTCAAGAAAAACTGTTAAAATCTTCAAATGATGGTACTTCCGGTTGACCAATTGTAACCAAAATCTAATCAGCTCTTCCTATGGATGTAACGAAGAAGTATACGAAAAATTATAATTTTTGTAACTGTAGTATTAGAGTTATCGCAGACGAAAATTTTGTTACACACACACATCCACACACACACACATCCACACACACACACACACACACACACACACATACAGACATCATCGTAAAAATAGTAAATTCGTATTCTAGGGACCCTAAAACGTGCTTATTGAGTAAAAACTCATCATCGAATTTTTTGACCAAAGACAATACCTTCCTTACCTAAAGGTGACGGAAGGTAAAAATAAAAAATAGGGGCTAAATATTTTTTCTTATTCTTTTGATTAAAGCAAAGAAAAAAAACCGTGCTACACCTCATTACGCTTATGCATTACGCCTTAAACCTTGGAGCTTGCAAACTTTTGTTCTTACGCATTGCTCTTAGTCCTTAAGCATTAAGCCTTATGCATAGCTGGAAAAATGGTAGTAAACGTTGTCATATGATAAACATTTTTACGGATTGCGCTTAGTTATTAATTATAGCTCTTAATCATTAAGACAATCGGTGGAAATGAGGCTTTAAAATTTTATATTTACAACCCCATAACCTGTATTAATGTTATAACTTACTACGTTTACATGCAGTTTTGAAAATGGTTTCAGTTTTTAGTCAAAATTATGCGAAACTGTTTACATGCAGTTTTCAAAACAAGTTTAAAAATTGATTTGAAATCAGTTTCGGCGCATGCACATTTAGCTGATGTAAGTGACAGATCCTCTTCACTCCAAATACTTTGTATTGCTATTAATACAATTATTTTTTATACTTTGTACCACTATGCGCTAAAACTACACAACTGTCAGTATATTTGAAGGTTAGTAACACAAAGCGACAGAAACGTTATGTTCTGTACGCATGCGCAGTATCGAAACTGAATTTTAAGTGTTTACATGAGTAAGTATTGAAACTAGTTTCAAGTCCAACCCATGAATTTTAGTTTTGGTTTGAGATAATTTAAAACCGTTTTGACACTGTAGGTATACATGGCGTTTTCAAAATTAAAAACGTTTTAAAAACGGTTTCAAAACTGCATGTAAACTAAGTAATAATAAGATAAATACCCACTTATGGATACAAATATTATATATATATTTGTATAAGTTAACTCAAATGTAACAAAAATGTTATTATAACTTACAAGACCCAACTCATATTTTTAATTCGGCCGGCTAACATTTTCAATATAAAAATTACTAATACTAATTTAAAATACAGATTTTAAACTTACAAAAACAAAATATGTTATTTAAGTATCCCACCATTTCGTATTGGGCTGTATCACTTTTATTAATAATATCAGCTTTAATTATATTAAGCCTTGCATTTTCCTGTGAGCATTGTCCCATATGTCATGCAAGGTAGGTTTTACAATACGCACAGGATTTTTACGAAGTTGTTTTTCATTGTACCAAACGTAAAGGGTCGCGGTAGAAGCTAAATCTGGACTAGAAGATGACCCTTAAAATATCGATCCAACTATTATCACCAGCCATTTGGCTTACAGTTTTATAAAGTTTTAAATCTATATTTAAAGTAGCCGAAAGAATTTTGAACAAATTTTTAACTATTTATGTAGATATTATAATTTGTTGAAAATGTGGTCTCGTATTACGTACAAAATTATTTACAAACATTTCAGTGTGAAGGGTAAGTTTGTGTATTTGTCTATTTGTAATAGCTGGCCTCATTGCATTTTCAACATTTTTTTTCTCTTTCGATATTATATAAACTGAAAATGCAGGCTCACGCAAGTAAGTGGTAGCAAAAGGTAAAAATACATCAAGCATCCTGTCGGATAATTTTGGATATTATCAATCGATAGCATAGGCGCCGACTACGTGGGGGTTTCGGGGTTTGAGCCCCCACACCGAAATATCTGAGGGAGCTCTGTCCCCACACGGAAAATCTGAAGGGGTTCTGCCCCCACACAAATTATTTTTAATACCAACAAAAAGTACACTCATTTCGAAATATTTTTAATACATCAATTACTTATACATACAAAGTAACAGTGTATACCTATTCTATTATTTATTTTATAAAATTTTCAACTTGTCATATTGTAATAACTAAAGTACTGTGTAAGTAACGCGTGCAGACTAGTAAACAGTACTACCACCAGTGTTGCCAAATTTAAAATGCAGTATTCTCTGAAATTAATAATAAAATTATCAAATTATGGTAAAAATTATGGTAGATTTTGTAAACTCCTGTAAAATAAATTTTATACAGAGTGATCAAAAATGGTTGAAGGTCACGTGATCATTTTTGTTCCAAAATAATGTAAAATTATATTCCAGTATTTCTTATTAATGAAAACTATTCCACATATGATAGATGATGACAGGTGCATGATATTTGATTAATATCATTGCCGTACGTTGATTCACTTTATATTTGTTTCGGATATTTTCCTGAAAAACCTTATATATCATTTTATTCTGCTTTTAATGAAGAGCGTTACAGATTTCCTCTTGAAGCGTTTTCATGCGGGTGATCATAAAGAACACGGTTCTTGAGATTATTCTTAGATTGCTTCCAAATTCGAAAGGTACGCCTATGGCAATAATAATGCTGTCATACTATCTATGTGACAAATGGCAAAATTATATGGAGCGGCGCACTTCAGGCATTTGTATAGATTTTCAACATACATACAATTGAAATTTATCTTCTTTCTATCTTATGATGAGTTTCGCCATCAAGATTTTTTTAAAAATTAGGTAGATATTTTAAATCATGCGATAAATTCCCATCTTTTAATACAATTTTATTTATTTATGTACCAATTTTAGGAAATAAAGTTTTTATTTGGTAAATTTTCTGTTGTCCCTTTTTAGCCCCCACACGAAAATCCAAAGGTGGGCAGTAAAGCCTGCTTCAGACTCAGAGTTTACATAACATAACATCAGATAACATAACGTAACATAAGCAATCAGAGAAGGTTTAATAGTTCCAAGTATTATAAAATATCTGCTAACTTCATGTTAAATATTTTGCTCATATATTCAGTTTGATGTTTTGTTGGTTTAAAAATCAAGAATACTATTATGGATACGGACGATATTGTTGCTATTAATACATTAGCAATATGCTCCTTATTAGCCATGAAGATAAAGTAAAAAAGGTTATACAAAACGCGCTTTTTAAATCGGCAACGGAAATATAATGGGTTTTTAAAAATTATTTTATTAAAATGACACAAAATGATTCTGCGCAGTTCTTGAAATATAAGAATGAATGTTCCAGTTTTTGATAAATTTTTATCGTTAATAAGACCACACATTATGTCTGACTCTTTTCTCCCTGGTAAATTTCTCCCGTAAATTTTTCCAATAACGCTGGCATTCTTCAACTGTAACACAACACACAATTAGCTTATAAATAAAATAATAATTTATTTCAGTCTTACCGGACTGGTTCATAATTTCGGATACTGCAATCCTGATGCATTTTTTCCCCTTAATATCCTTAAAATCTGGTCGAGATTTATCATATATTAAAGCATATTTCTCAACAAGTGAAATTAGTAATGCTTCGTCCATCTTGACAGCAACTTAAATGTCAAACACAAACTGAAACTGACAATTCAATTATTGACAGCTATTTTGTTGTTTTGAAATGTGGTACACGACGACTCACGTACGCGTCCGAATATAACCGATTAATGTAACGTATCCGTAAGGAAATAAAATTTGGCCATATTCTATGTTTTCTTAAGTTACGTTATGTTATGTTTCTTACGAAAACTATGAAATACTATACCGGTATACATACATCCATATTTTCTTTATGTTATGCTATGCTGTGTTATGTTACGTTAAGTAAACTCTGAAGCAGGCTTTATGCATTACATGTAATGACATTATGTAATTTGATTACATATTATTCTAATAAGTAGTTTTATAATGCTATATTCATTACATTTATATCCTAGTAATTTGTAATTGTACATTACAATTACTAAAAAATGCGCATGCGCATATCCTAGATGAGAAACAACTTGTTCGACTTATACGATCGCAAACGATTTTGTACGAACAAAAACACAGTAGCAGTACAAGATTTGCTAGTTGCTCTCCAGTAAAGTATTTTGTTCTTCATATCTAGCTAAATGTTAAACATCTTTTATGGATACAACTTAAGTTTTTGAATAGTATTACTTTTTTAAATAAATCGGATGATATTCTTTGATGATTTTACTTCTAACTTCTAGCATAATATTGATTTTACCACAAGTTAAAATTATATCGTGTACTAAGTATGAGGATAACAACTTTTACAACTCATTTAAAGTTAATAATAGTTTATTTGTTTCTTTTTATTTTATGGCAAATAGCATCAGCACCATTGTATTTTAAATTCATAGACACACATATTACTATCATCATAATCACACTGAAGCAACTAGCTGTTAGTTTTTAAAACTAGTATTTTTTGTTTATTGCTTTAATTAAACACATATAAATATAAAAGTCGTAAACAATAAAATCAAATACCACTCATATGTAATGGAAATTACATTACATTTTTCTTAAAAATAATGTAATGGAAATACAATTACAATTTGCATGTAATGTGCCCAGCTCTGCTAAAGTCACTTAAACTAAAACTGAAATCTCATAATAGATATAAAAAAATACCTTTAAATTTTAGTAAAATATGTATTAATTTTCGGCTGAGTTTGTCGCAACCCAAAATAAAATCCACGCGACCCAATGTTTAATAACCGCTGATATAAACCACGGTGTATAAATAAAGAAGCTGGGACAACTCATCACCGACACCATTGATTTTATATACAGTAAACTTCGCCTATAACGTACATGGGATATAACGTATTTTCGGTTATAACGTACTCTTTTACCTGTCCCGTTCCCAGCTCTATTTAAATTAATGTTATTTTTTCCTGTTATAACGTACCGATTTATAAAGTATAATCCATATATAACGTATTATTTTATATATCCTTACTTCGGTTCAGCATCGGCTATTACGTACCAACCCCACGTGTTAAAGACGTAAACAATCTCATTGCGCAGTTGATTGATAGGCCAGTAACGCAGAAACAGTCGTTGAAGGTAGAAGTCGTACAAAAAATGCAAGACACTTACTCTTCTAGAAAAAATAAATAGAAAAATTGAAGTGGTATGCAACAAACAGCATTATGTAAAGAAATCACACCGAAATCATCTGTCACAAGCATATGAACAGAAAATATTTCGAGTGGCGGTACGTAAATCTCTATCAATTAAAGAAATTACAAAGCCAATTTGACAGGATGTGGATACGTTATCACTTTAATGGTTTAAAAGTCAGAGATCATTGAATATAACAATAAGCGATCCAATTTTACAAGAAAAGGCTTAACACTTTGAAAGTATAAACATGTTTAATTTTTGTTTTTGTCATGATATGTATCTTATTCTAATAAATTTAATGAATGTTTAAATTGATTTATAAAACTTTTTTTTAACGTACCCTCGGATATAGCGTACCTAAACTGACAGTCCATTCGAGTCCGTTATAACCGGAGTTTACTGTACTTCGTAAACGTTTACGAAGTATATAAAATCAATGCCGACACATAACTGTTATCTGGCAATTTGAATTGAAATTGACGTAGGTACGTTAATTAATTTTATGTACATATTCGATAAAATATACAAATATCAAAAATACTCGTTGAAGGTTGTAGATCCGGAAAAAACATTCAAAGAAAAGATTCCGATTTACATTCGTCGCAAAAAAATTTGAATGCGTGGCGGAAAGTACCTTCTGCAGCTAATAAAATCCTTGGGTACTAAAGATGTACGTATTTTAAATAATAAAATATATCATCATAGCTTGTTACTCATTTCTGGGCGTACCAATCTGCTTCTATTTCGGTAATGGCAATATACCTGTAATTGTATTTGAAAACGTTTACTAAGCGTTACCTCACGGGCTCTCAAAGCCCCCATGGACAGTGTACCACATGGGTCGCTTTAGTGCTATTCGAAAATTATTTCAAATTTCAAACAGAAAGAAATACGAAAAAAATATTATCTGAAAAGAGAAAAAACGTACTTCTCACTAGATCAAGTGTAAATAAATTGTTTATTATTATGTTTTTTTTATATTTCTTTGACTATATGTTTAAGTATTATTTAACACTAATGCAATTGTGTCGCTTTAACTCAGGCATTGCCTAGGGGCGGAAAAATTGAAGTGATATCAGAGAGATATAATCTATCGATTAAATTAGTTGTACTATTATGTTGTACATAGGTCAGGTTTATAAAACGACATTTAACTTGTCATTTGTCACGTTATTTAGGTGTTATGTGGTAGAGCACATTGTGGAGGCGCTACATGTAAGGTTAGAATCTCGGCTTACTGATCGCCGCATATTTACTCCTGTGGTAAAATATGAAGCGAAAATTCAAATAAATTGTTCCTGTACTAGAACTATTAACATTTTAAAAAATTCAACACAACACAAACCTACTTGAGATATTAACCTGTATTTTAAATAATAATCATTGAAATCTATTAGTATATGACATTGATTTTATAGGCAAAACAGCATTTCTCGATTTTCCCATAAAATAAAAGTCAAATACTAATAAATTTCAATAATTTTTTTTTAAATGTAGGTTAATATCGCAAGTAAAATTTTCAATATTCTAATTTTTGTTATTTCAGAGTTCTCAAAGTGTTAAATTTTGAAACTGCAGTTCAATAAAATTTTCCTTTCTTGAAATATTAGCACTCTAGGCTGTATCCTACACCCTTATTTTAGTAATAACATAACAATGACATTGACATTCAATTTTTACCTCTCGCGAGGTATTTTTAAAAATCGCATATCCAGATTTTAGTGAATAAGCACGTTTTAAGGTCCCTAGAATCCGATTATAACATTTTTACGATGATGTCCGTGTGCGTGTGTGCGTGCGCGGGCGCCTGTGTGTGTGTGGATGTTGGATCCACGATTTCTCAAATACTATAAGATTTAAGACATTTTTAACTACGGATTCCTTAATATAACAATAATGGGAAAAGTTGATTAAGTTTTAGTAACAATTAGACAACCGGAAGTAATAGTTACAAGAAAAAAATCATCTAAATATTATTTATCGAAAATTTATGTAAATACTTATATTAAAGAACGTTTAATTCTTTATTGAATAAATATAAATTCATTATTATATCTTCTATAGATTTAGAGATAAAGAAATGCATATAAAATAATTTGATGTAAAAAATCTCAGATCAAATTACTTCAAGGCAAGAAATTCAAATGTTTGTAATTGACAAATAATTGTCACTGTCAAAAATATTTGTATGCCACTGTCAAAAATATTTGTACATCATTATGAAGGTTATGAAAATAAAAAAAAAGTCAACAACGCAAAAGAATATACGTAAAATAGAATATAAAGGAATTTGCGAAAAAATGACGAATATAAAGAAAAAGAAAAGGAAAGTAGAAAAAGAAAATTTCAGGATATTGAATATAAAGAAAATGTATGTATTGTACATAATTTATATGACTATTTCCAGAACAATTTAATACCCAATGAAATGGCAAGATTTTGAATATTCGGACCAATCAGAGCAAACTTACAGCGAATATTGCATACTAGGTGAAAATTTTCAGAAACTTACCGCGAATATTGCACTGATTTGACATATAAAATCCCAAATGACAGCCTAAAATTGCAAACATATTTAAGCAATCTTTAAGTTGTTTGTATTTATAAAACAGATAAGAGAAATAGAAATAACAACAAAATTATCTTTTTCTTTGTATTAATATGGAATTTTGAGCCTTGTGACACTTAGAAATTTACAGTAAATCCGCATTAAAAAGTAGGGCTACTAATTTGTTTGTGTTGCTAAGGATTGGTAATATATAAACAGATTTAAACATTTAAACAGTTTGTTTGACATTTTTAATCATACCAAAATGAATCGTTTTGGAACGTTTTTATATGAAAATAGGTATTGAAATAGTATATTAAAGAACGTGTTTTATAAGACATGTTTTTTTCGCACGCGTCAAAATTTAGAAAACGAGCGTTAGCGAAAGAAAGTCTTATAAAATGAGTTCTTTATACTATTTTTTATATTTTGCGCCTTCTACAATTAACATTTACTTACTCAATTTTTGATTATATTTGTAACCATTTGTACATTTTCATGTAAATAATCTTCCCTAAATAAACAAAAATAATAATAATTTCGACATTATATTATTAAAATGAATTGTCAATTAACTAAAAATAAATTAGGCAAAATAGGTTAAAGAAACATTATCTAGTACCAACCGTCTAAAACAAAAAATTGCGTATCGAAATGAAGGTCATTACAATACGCAATTGCGTATCGTAATGACTTCATTATGAACGCAAAATATAAAAATAGTATTAAGAGGCTGCTGCTCGAAATGTGACTTTTTCTCCATAGTCCTGTGACTTTATTATAGATAATAAATTATTGAAATTTGGCATGATGAATAATGAAGGTTGAGTTTAATTCGCGACAGAGGCTTTTTTTAAAAATAATTTAAAATAAATGAGTAATTTGGTATTAAAATAGGTCAATTTGACGATATTTACTAATTTTGTAAGAGTGTGGAGACTGTACTATTGTACTGATTTCGTTCTACTTTTGCACGCTGTAAGCAAACCTGTAAAAAGTTCGCTAGAGAGCCAAATTTGTATTATTGTGAATTATAACTAAATAAATTAAGTTTAAAATTCTCAATTTTAAAGTGTATTTTTCTATGGTTTGGATGACGAAATTTTGAAATTTGACTTAATAAGTTATTAATATGCTGTTTACAAAAGATTTCAATTTAGAAAATGATAATTTATTAATGCATTATAATGTTATTACAATTTAAAATTAATTAAATTTTACTGTGTAGTTTGCTTACTAGATGTCTCTCGCAGACAATTCACGGACGGGTACGTCCCACTTTTATCGTCTATTTTGTGATTGGTTTAGCATCCCCTCTTACTTCTTTCCATGCTTCCATCACAGAAAGTAGCAAACGTTTTAGATTCTGCATTTATTTCAATTTGAAATATTTTCCAAAATATACAAGTGTTTACGGTTTTCTTTTTTTTTAATGGGCGATAATACAGGTCAAAAGAAAGCGAAAAACGTTAAAACACATGTACGGAAACGTTGCGTTATTGAGTTACAGCCCTTTAAATGTGCACCTCAACACACACTTTTTGGTTAATAATTTTGGTACTACTCGCACTAAAATTTTGAAACTTGATATGAGGGTACTACTTATTTAGGTGCATGTTTATACATTCTTCTGTTTCTGTATCTCAAGTTTTACATTGGTATTTTTTCATTTTTACTAATAAAATATTACAAACATTGCAAAAATACACAAAGAAGTTACTCTTGTTACAACTTGACAAAAGCAGTAGTTTTTCAGTTATTTAAATTTAAAAAAAATCAGTATCCAATAAAATAAAAAATAGGTAAAAACTAGTTACTGATTAAATTCATATAAATTCATTCTTGAACGCACAACTATACCATTACCGTTACAAATCTTCATAACGAAACACCAAATCTGCATTTTCACCAGCACGAAACTTTTCCACTTTTTTCTTTTTGTTAATGAATAGAGAAATTTACCATTAAGATAAAAAACAATACTCATAAACAGATTTTGTTCTTATTTCTTTATGTTCTATTTTCTGAGGCTAAGGTAACTTGATTATATTTGAACTGTAAAGAGGCTGCTGCTCGAAATTATTTTTTTTTCAGACTAATACTGTGACATTATTATTAATAATGAAATGTTGATATTTGGCATAATGAATAACGAAGGTTCACTTTAATGCGCTACCTAGCCTTTGTGAAAAAGTGTAAAATAAATTAGTAATGAAAATGAAAATAGGTCAATTTATCGACATAAGCCAGATGAGAATAAGCCTGCTTCCCTTGTAGTAGTCAGTCAGTTATCAGTAATAATTGAAGATACAAGTACAAGTATTCCATCGTTTTGCCGAAATCATGTCTAATTTTAAAAATGAACAGCGCATTAATCTGAAATTATTTGTAAAATTGAAAAAATTCACCGAGTGCGTGTTTGAAACTGTTGACGGATGTGTACGGACAGATATTAATATAATGACACGTACTCGAGTGTATGCACAAACTATTTGTCGAGGGACAAGAGAACGTTGAAAACAGATAGATGTTACATGGTGCCAAATCCGGCAAATAAGGTGAATATACCTATACAATAATTTTCTCCTCAGCCAGAAACTGCTTTACAGCATTGTGGGCAGGAGCATTGTCCCGGTGTACAAGTACGAAAGATATTGCATGACCAATTAGGCATGGACGAAGTTTGTGCCAAAAGGGTACCAGAAAACCTCAGCCAGGGACGGAAACAGATTTGCAGTGAGGTTGCCTCTACAGAACCTGACTTGCCGAAAAAGATAATTAGATAAAACATAAATTTTCCAGTACCATCCGGAAACCAAGAAACAATCAATGCACTGGAAAACTCCCACGTCACCGAGAATATTATCGCCAGATCGGTATTCTTAGCTACTATGAGAAAGAGAGCGAAGGGACTTGATTCCTCAAAAGAATTTTCATTGAGTTAGTGATAGAATTACAATGATATATGTCACCTTCAATCAATATGTACACATAGGTACTATAAATTCTGATAATAATATACTTGACGCATTTAATCTTTATTATAAAATGGTAATCGTAGTCAAAAAAATCTGATGTGGCCAGCACATAACCTCTCGTCAGATATTTTACCTGGTTGTACGCATAAAACGAAAAATATTTTTAAATAGAAATACATATATTCATGTCTCACTACAAAATAATTCTCACATATATTTGCAAAATCTATAGGATATTTTAATATAAATTATGTACAATAAATACATTTTCTTTATATTCAATATCCTGAAATTTTCTTTTACTACTTTCCTTTTCTTTTTCTTTATATTCGTCATTTTTTCGCAAATTCCTTTTATATTCTTTTTTACGTATATTCTTTTGCGTTGTTGACTTTTTTTTATTTTCATAATCTTCATAATGTACAAATATTTTTGACAGTGGCATACAAATACTTTTGACAGTGACATTTATGTGTCAATTACAAACATTTGAATTTCTTGCCTTGTAGTAGTTTGATCTGAGATTATTTACATCAAATTATTTTATATGCATTTCTTTATCTCTAAATCTATAGAAGATATAATAATAAATTTATATTTATCGAATAAAGAATTTAACTTTCTTTAATATAAGTATTTATATAAATTTTCGATAAATAATATTTAGATGATTTTTTTCTTGTAACTACTACTTCCGGTTGTCCAATTGTTACCAAAACTTAATCAACTCTTCCCATTAATGTTAGATTGAGGAATCCGTAGTTAAAAATGTCATAAGTCTTATAGTATTTGAGAAATCGTGAATTCAACATCCACACACGCACGCACACAAACACACACACACATACACACACGCGCACACACACACGCACACACACACATGCGCGCGTACTCACACACACACACACACACACATCATCGTAAAAAATGTTATAATCGGATTCTAGGGACCTTAAAACGTGCTTATTCACTAAAATCTGGTTATGCGATTTTTAGCATGAATACAATACCTCTCTTAACGAGAGGTAAAAATTAGATCCAATCTTGTTGTGGTGTATTGCTTGGTGTAATGATCAAAAAACATTTCCTGCTATTAGCTATAGGCAGTTTTTTATTTAAATTTAATTTTAATAAAAAAAAACATTCTGGTTATTCTGTTTTAGAGAAAAACAGCTATGATTTCTCTCTTTCAACCTCTGAAATATATAGCCGGCATGGTAGTTCTGATTTTTAAACCGTTGTTGCGGAGTCATAAGGCTTGGACAGTGAAAGTGCTAGCCTGTAGCCTGTCTTCTGTCTCCCTTCAATATTTCGTAAATAGGGGTGTATACTTTGTAGAAGTGGGGGTATTTGCGGCCCAACCCACATCCTTCTTCGTCTCCCACGTCTCGGGCAAGCTTACCTCACTGTGAATGTGACAGCAGGCTCTTAACAACACATTCCTGTAAATACTAAAAGATCTAAAGTGTATGTGTGGAAACAGTTTAAAATATTTTGTGATGAAATCCTATCAATTTGATAATAAAACGTTAGATAATGTTGCGACTAGGCATACAAAATGGGTAAAATTAACGAAGAAAATTATAAAGACGTAACAGTAAAAACCATTTGGAATACTACAGCCAAATTTTACATATAAATATAAGTATTGTTACGGGTTATTTATTTTCCAGGATATTTTCTGATCTGTAACACTGGTTATGTATTAAAACAAGAGTGAATGATTATTTTACACACAACTTTTATTTACACACAAAACTTGTACTTCAGCATATTATATTACACATTATCTGGAAATGTCACATTGCGCGGGAAATATTACTTGGCATGTCAGCAAGTGCTGCCACCTATCGGGACTAGGAGTAACAACAGTCTTGAATTTTTGGTGCTACAGTATCGATTAAAATAATAAAAGATTTTTTGAATTTTAATGTTCTGGAAATAGTCTAACAAATATATTTCGTGCATTAAAAATGATCTGAAATTTCAGCATTCAAAATGCGTTCGTTTATTTTGATAGTAATTTCACAGAAAAATGCCCTCAACAAAACAAGCTCATCCAGTTTCTAGGCAACACATATTTTCATGCATAATTTTCGATCATTTTCAATGCACTTGATATATTACTACAGAAAATATCCCATAGATTTTGCAAATATATGTGAGAATTATTTTGTAGTGAGACATGAATATATGTATTTGTATTTAAAAATATTTTTTGTTTTATGCGTACAACCAGGTAAAATATCTGGCGAGAGGTTATGTGCTGGCCACATCAGATTTTTATATGTATTTACGCTATAAGGGATGTAGGTACATACTATTTACCAATCGAGGACAATTTTGCGCCCAAGCAAATGTATCTACATCTCGTGTTGCATATAAGATTTTTTCCACTCCCGATGATTTATTTTTTACTTGTTCATTTTCATTGCCAGATATGTCAAGGAATATCGCTGAATATTGATAGGTAATAATAATAATAATAATAATAATAATAATAATAATAATAATAATAATAATAATAATAATAATAATAATAATAATAATAATAATAATAATTATAATAATAATAATAATAATAATAATAATAATAATAATAATAATAATAATAATAATAATAATAATAATAATAATAATAATAATAATAATAATAATAATAATAATAATAATAATAATAATAATAATAATAATAATAATAATAATAATAATAATAATAATAATAATAATAATAATAATAATAATAATAATAATAATAATAATAATAATAATAATAATAATAATAATAATAATAATAATAATAATAATAATAATAATAATAATAATAATAATAATAATAATAATAATAATAATAATAATAATAATAATAATAATAATAATAATAATAATAATAATAATAATAATAATAATAATAATAATAATAATAATAATAATAATAATAATAATAATAATAATAATAATAATAATAATAATAATAATAATAATAATAATAATAATAATAATAATAATAATAATAATAATAATAATAATAATAATAATAATAATAATAATAATAATAATAATAATAATAATAATAATAATAATAATAATAATAATAATAATAATAATAATAATAATAATAATAATAATAATAATAATAATAATAATAATAATAATAATAATAATAATAATAATAATAATAATAATAATAATAATAATAATAATAATAATAATAATAATAATAATAATAATAATAATAATAATAATAATAATAATAATAATAATAATAATAATAATAATAATAATAATAATAATAATAATAATAATAATAATAATAATAATAATAATAATAATAATAATAATAATAATAATAATAATAATAATAATAATAATAATAATAATAATAATAATAATAATAATAATAATAATAATAATAATAATAATTTATTCCGGAGATCATAAGTACATGACATAGGAAACGTCAACAAAAGAATACATAAAAGTGCATAAACATGCCAATACGCATTAAATCATACATATAAAATGATCTTAAGACTTATCATTAAGGAATTCTTCAAAATGATAATAGTTTTTACAAAGTAAATACTTTTTTAAGTGACATTTAAATTTACTTTTTGTTTTAATATCTTTTATTTCCTGCGGCAGTTTATTATAAAATTTCAATCCGTAGTAGTTAGGATTATTTTTGACTTTGTTTAATTTTATGTGAGGGATAACGAAATTTGATTTTCCTCGAGTATCGTGACTATGTATGTCACTCTGCGTTAATAGGTTATATTTAGAATATCTAATGTGTAAAATTGTGTAATAAATGTAAATACAAACAAGATTTAATATACTTTCCTTTACAAATACTTCTTTACAAGATGTTCTATTAGTTAATAAAAATATATTTCTTACTGCCGCTTTTTGTAATCTAAAAACGCGTATAGCTGAGGGTGAACAACCCCAGAAGATTATGCCATAGCTTAGTATGGAATGAAATTTTGCGAAATAGAAAGTTTTTGCTGTGTTGACATTACAAAGTAATCTTACTCTTTTTATAAGAAAGCAAAGGCTGGCTAAAGATTTACATATAGTATTAATATGTTCATCCCACATTAAGTTATCTTGAATTTTGAGGCCCAAGACTTTGACACTGGCAACTTGTGGTACCAACTGGTCGTTACACCTTACAGACAGACATTCGTCTTTTGTGCTCCTAGAGAAACTAATTACAGCTGATTTACTTACATTTAAAGATAAATTTAAGGAGGCAAACCAAGAAGATAAATTACTTGCAATTTCTGAAATTTCATTTGGATCGTTCAAAAGAACAGATACGTCATCAGCGTAAGCGACGAAATTTTTTGATTTTAATAAGTTGGTAATACCATTGATATATAAAATAAATAAAATAGGGCCCAATATGGAGCCCTGCGGTACTCCACAAGAAATGCCTTGGGCAATTGATTTTTGATTATTGTAGATAAAAAAAGAATCTTAGTATTCCATGGAAAATTTAAAAAGTAAAACGTTGTCATCTGTCAAATTTGACACGTCATTGATAACTTTTAAAAGGAAATATTTATGAAATGAGGCAATTTTATAGAAAACAAATTCAAAATCATAAATTATAAGAAATAGCAAATATTTGACAAACGTTTAAAATATGTAACTGTTGGTATTTCACAAAGGGGGAGGTAAGTTCAGCTGTAGGGAAGTAAGGAAAATCCTTACATCTCGTTGCTAATAGAAACCGATACCTTGACAGTAAAATAATAGTTATTTATTATATGAGTGTGGAATATGTATCATTTTAGTCACGAAAGAAAAAGTTTAGCCACGTAGCCCGCAGGGCGAGCGGCTAATTTTCTTTAGTGACTAATATACATTCCACACGAGTGTAATACAACGTTTTATCCAACACTTTATTAATAATAATAATAATAATAATGTATTTATTGTTTAAGAATATATATCATACAATCAGAGCTGACCATACATATGATAATCTGTTACACAGTTTGAGAATATCTGTTATATATATATATATATATATATATATATATATATATATATATATATATATATATATATATATATATATATATATATATATATCTATATCTAATATAACATGTATAATAAAGAGAATGCAAAGTACCATAATACCTCGTTATTTTAACAAGATAAACCAAATAAACCAAGATATTTATAGAATGGGTGTCTTAATACCTAATACAACCTTGCATAAAGTATGCTTGTGTAATACACAAATGAAATTTTACATATATGATAAAAATTAATACAAAGTGCTAAAATACCTAGTTATTATTTTAACAAAAGAAACTGGTTAAACCAAAATATTATAAAAATTAATACAAAGTGCAAAAATAGCTAGTGATTATTTTAACAAAATAAACTAGATAAACCAAAATAATATAAGAATTAATACAAAGTGCAAAAATATCTAGTTATTATTTTACCAAAATAAACTAAACCAAGATATTATTTTACAAAAGTTGTAGAAATTAATACAGAATTGACAGTTCTGTTCTAAACGGTTTATTCATTTAAACAGAAACTTCTTAATTTAAAGGCGTTTACAGTAAAGTAAAATATTTTATTGGCTGTTTCAACATTAAGGTTTTCGAAAAGTTTATAAAAATTTTGTTCTTTGTTAATTAGGGTTAATTGACTTTTCAAGTATGTATTTCTTAATTCACTGTATATTGGACATTGGCAGAAAAAGTGGTAGAGGTTTTCTAATTCCCGATTGTTACAAATAGTACAAATATTGTAGGCATCTAGTTCGTATATAAGGGTTTTATATATTATGATACGTAAGCCTCGTTTGCTTGATACTCTTATTTGACTTATTATTCGTTGTTTATGAAAAGATATGTCAAAAGATAAATATGCATTTTGTATTATGGATTTATTGAACTGTTTATAGCATTCAGAGTAGTTCGAATTATTTGCCTCGATGATATCCTTATAATGTTTATAAATTTTGTAGCAATTAATGATTTCACTTAGTTTGGCAGAATTTATTTTCTGGGTGTTCCAAGTTTCGTTATAACCCAGTTCGTATAGAAAATTTCTTACTTGTGATGCCCAATTTAATTTAGGATTGTTTGTTGGTGATTCTATAGGAGCTACGAGACGATTATAAATTAATTTTGGATACATATGATTCGACATGTTCAATATTTTTTTCCAGTAGTTCAATGTCCTTTTCCAGACGTATGTGGCAATATGTGACAGTCTCGTTTCTAGCCTAACTATGCAGTTCGGTGTACTTCTTGGGTATTGTAGAATTTTTTTTAGAAAAGTTATTTGGGATCTATCTAAAGCATCACAATGTTGTAACCCCCATACTTCGCTAGAGTATAACGCTGTTGCATTAACGGTTTAACAATTTTATTTTTTCCGGATAATTGTTAGATTTACTTCGTGCAAGGATATCTTTAGTTACATTTATTGCTACCGTTGATTTTCTAAAAGCATCTTTAGCTGCTAAATTAAATTTCCCATAAGAGGAGAAGACTGTGCCCAGGTAAACAAATTTATTTGTTAACTCAATAGGGTGGTTATTATAAGTGAACGGATTAGTCATTTTAACTTTATTAAAAACTACTTAAATTATTTTTATGTTTTCATTCATCATTTGACACTGACATGTCAATTGATGTAGTATTTTAAATTACAAACTAGCCATTGAATGGTTGTTTTGGTTTTGTAATATTATTATTGAAAAAATTTGCTGTAACAATTATTGTGCCATTAGGAATTATTTGAAAAAAAAAATACATTAAATTGGGTGAAAATGAGGACCTTCCTTTAAAACGTATTCACTTAGAAGCACAAGCAGCATTTTTGAATTTAATTCTGAAGCAAGTAACCACTAACTTGTTTCTCATTTTCGTTCCATCAGCCGTACCTACAGCTATCAATGTGTATAGATAAGCATCCTTTTTTTAGCATAAATGTTAATATTAATTTAAATAAGTAAGTTTCATAATGTTAAATTATTTCAGTAATAAAATAATTTTGTAAAATTGCTTTTTATTTATATTAAAAAACAACACCAGAATTAGTAATAATTCCGTGACTTCTAAAATATTCTTTCACGGAGTGACTAATGTTGTACATTAGTTCAAATAAACATAGTAACAAGTATATTATAAGACGGTGTTGGATAAACATACATCCCTACAAACAATGTCCTAATAGCCTATTTACGATATCGGGGGTGGGAAAAAAATTGCTTTGTAAATTGTACCTGGTGTTCAAAATTCTGAAAATTGTCATATTTACAAACGTTATAATCGGATTCTTGGGACCTTAAAACGTTCTTATTTGCTAAAATATGGATTATGCTTTTTTGCAAAAATCCAATACTTCTCTAATGGCCAATTTTACAACTGTCAGTTAAACCATGGATAACTTACTCCTTAGAAAAATGTCGCATCAGAATTTGACATTTAATACAAATTTGACAATTAGAGTTATAATTTCGATGCTACATTTTTTTTTTGTTTATTTGTGGTATAAGATATCCAAGAATCCAAAAAAAAAAAAACTATCTAATATATAATTCCGTACTAGTTAGCAACATAAAATTATGTATTGAATAGATAAAATCCTTTTCCATTTGTTAGTCTGACACTTATACGAAGTTTGCAGGATAATTTTGCTTATAGTGTAACATGAGCTTTGTATTTTTTATTTTATAGTGCACATTTTTTTTATTTATTTTCTGAATATTTTTACTATTCATATAATGTAATTCCAGTTCTTTTTACATTATCTTTGAGCCATTTATCAAATTTCTTCTCCATGTCGTCCGACATTTCTTTCTTATATCCTCCAACTTTTCCAGATCGCATGAAAGTTAATCCATCTGCATTATTACTGAAAAATTTCCTGTTTGGTACCTGTGCAAGATTACAGGCAGGATTATTTTTCATGTTGTCAAAAGTCAAATGGTCTACAAGAGTAGATATTTGGTCTTCTGTAAGATTTTTATTGAGAAATTCAGCTACTTTCTTTATAACAGACCGTAGATCATATTTCATATCTTCATATTTGATCAGAAGAACATTCGGAAGGTTTCTTTGTTCCCAAAATCCGAGGATATGGGAGTAATAGTGACCATACATAACTGAAAAGAAAATGAATATTACCTATCTAAATAAAATTGAATTTGTTGTTTAAAACGAATACGCTTAAAGCACGATGTACATATATAATAGTAATTAAGGTATCGAAGGCATCATTTTCCGTTCAATTTCCGTGGTGCCTTCAAAGTTTAATGTCCGACTACAATTTTTTAATAATAGTAATAGAATACCAGTTGGATATTAACATTATTTATATAGAAGTGGCAAGCTATCATACATTTAATGTTGTAACAGATCAATTTGTAGATCTAGACCAAGATCAATATCTTTACAATTAATATGTCAAATCATAGGTCAATTTTTGCGATCGGATCTTTTTATCAGATCAGATTAGGAATTTGGGATGTTTTTCTTAGATCATAAAAAAGATCAGTAACGATTTTCGAATGCTTTTTACTTCTTATTAATTAAGTAGGTTTACGTACTTAGTTGTATTAATACTGAATTAAAGAATAAACAGAAACAAAAATATTAATTTTAAACATTAGAATTGTTGAAATGTAATAAATTAAGACAGGTCATATCAAATGGGCAGACCATCATTATATAATTTTTAAGTGAGTTAAATAAATTACAAACCACTTCTATTTAATTTGTTCTCGGATTTGTCATAACGGTAAAAATCCCGAGACACTCTCGCATCACCGCATCCCGTATCCCCCTAACCACTCACGAACATTCAATTGCAAACAACTTTATTATTAGGAAACAATGTTTAATTTGTATTATTATAATGAGAAACTCTAGTGGTTTATATATATATATATATATATATATATATATATATATATATATATATATATATACAGGGTGTTAATTAAAAAGCGGGCCATTGGCATTTAACATGGGAAATGAGTTTTTTCTTGTGCAAAACTTCCCATTTAATTTTAAAGAAAAATATTTCAAATAAATATTGTAGAAAATTCAGTTATATACCGAAATCACTAATCAGATTTTATTTTACATATTTAATAAGCGGTAAAATCCAATTTGAAACTTTATAAATATTGCTCGTTTGTGATGATAGCCATGGAATTTAAACAAAATAACAAAGATATGCATATCGTTTGAATTGTCAGAATTTCGATTTAGAGGTTACAAAATAAAAATAAATAAAATCTATGCAGTAATTTAGATGCAGATTACAAAAACAAAATATTTTTAGAAACAGGGTAGAATATAATTATCTGTATTTTTTATTTGATAATCAAGTTTCTGACAGTTCAAACGATTTGCATTTCTTTGTAATTTTGTTTGGCTATCACTACAAATGAGCAATATTGATAGAATTTCAAATTCTCTACATTTTTATCCTAAATTAAATGGGAAGTTTTGCGCAAGGAAAAACTGATGTTAAACGCCTATATATATATATATATATATATATATATATATATATATATATATATATATATATATATATACACACTATTATTCACGAAAGATGACTATTCAAGGTCATTTGTGAGCCGTATGATATAATATTACTTGCAGATAATTTCATTGTATTTCGTAAACATAGGCGTGCAACATGAAATATTTATGGACACATTTTAACTGAAAAAATAAGAATAATTCATTTGAAAATTATGTTTCTTTCTAAATACTGCCTTTCTGAAAGATTTATGTTCTTCACTTATGTTTTTGCAGAATACAAAAACATAGACTTAGCTTTTAAACCAAGAAATAATAATTTGATTTAAACGTCAACGCCACTGGGTAAAGATTAACACAGAGGGCATTGTAGTAGATAATTAGGTATCTATAATTCTACGACATATGTCATTATTATTAATAGTGTGTTAGAAAGTAATGCCACTATTTACGTATATCTGTCACACCATATAAATTAAATAGACATAGGTCAAATAATTTTTCTCTTTCTAATACAAAATGTTGCTAAGCTATTGCTATAAAGTGATGTATATTATTTCTTTGAACAAATGACCTTGAATAGTCATCTTTCGTGAATAATAGTGTATATATATATATATATATATATATATATATATATATATATATATATATATATATATATATATATTATATATTGGAATTCCTTTATAGTCGACCGGATTAAAAATTATTATCAAATTTTCTTTATTATATTAAGCATTGTTTTTGTTGTAATCAAATATATTTTTTTTAAATAAAATAAAGGGATTTAATACCTACACGTGCACATATACTCGGAGTACACAATGACATTTAACTTGTCCTGTTAGTTTCAGAACAGGGCACATTAGGGTGGCGAAGCATATTGCATATACCAATATGTTAAAAAAATAAAGGAATTGTCACACCTATATTTATACTCTGTGAATGTTTAAAGACATAGCATTAATTTTTGCAAAAGTGCATTTTAATTTTCGAAAGTCATTTGCATATAGAAACAGTAAAATAATCAGTACTTAACAAGTTTTAAATGTATATTTATAAATATTCAACTATTTAAATAGTAATTTCTTTAATTAATCACTAACATGAACTTATGATAGTTTTTATTGATATCGTAAAGTTACATTTATAACAATCCATGTTTGCCGATATAAATTATCATGTATAGTAAAATATTGAACTAAAATATGTATATCTCTTGCTTAAAATTTGATAATGCTTAGATGAACAACATTAGTGGTTGACAAGAAGCTGCGTAACATGCCCGTGTAGCGCTGTATTTTTTTGTTTGACGTTTATTTCTGTTGCTTGTTTGTTATGAATTTGTTGAAAGTTGTTTGCAATTTGCAAATGGTATGTTAATAATAGTGAAACCAATTACTGTTTATGACATTTATAAAGTATGCAATGTTTTTCAACATGCGCAAAACGCATTTTTACAAATTATGTAAGCCACGTGTCTTTATTTTGTGTACAAAGTTATTAGTATGTATATTAGTTTGATTATGAGAAGGTCGAGAACAAATAAATAACAAAATATTAATCTAATCTTACTTCTTCCTGATAAGAAGAGTTCACAAAATGTTTCAAAATCTCCAGTGTAACCTTCTCTTAAAATATGATGATAGTAATAGGACACACATGTATCCTTGGGGTTTCTTGTAGTGTAGATAATCTAAAACAAAGATAAACATAGGTTTGTATTACATCTGCTTACATTAATAACGTCTTAATTCTTATACATATACATATTATCCCGAAAACATCTTTTTTCCCAATTCGTTGCATATACAAGCGCATTAAATTTGTAACAACAATAAAATAATTATTAGTAATATATTTTCAAACATTGAACGTGTAATGTTAAAGTAACATCTATATTTATGTAATAAATATAACAATAAGTATATATTTAAACAACTATATACTTTAAATTGAAAAGTGATGCTATAGAAGCGTGTAACTAAGTAATTACTACTAAGATAAATTGTACGAATGCAAGAGAAAAATCAGCTGACGCCGGGGTTCGAACCCAGCACCTCCAAATCACTAGTCTGGAGCTCTACCAACTGAGCTACGCCAACCCTAGCGTCAACTGAAACATCTCTCTTGTAAAGTCTAATGTGGGAACGTATCAAAGACTTCTCTTTTCTCTTTAAGAGTTATTGACAATGATTTACGTCCACGAGCGACTTTGATAATTTAAGAAGAATTATACCGTAGGTTAAATTGAAAAGTGATGCTATAGAAGCGTGTAACTAAGTAATTACTACTAAGATAAATTGTACGAATGCGAGAAAAAAATCAGCTGACGCCAGGGTTCGAACCCAGGACCTCCAAATCTCTAGTCTGGAGAGAATTAGTAATAAATTAGATATTTAAGTAATGTGAGTACAAAGCGTCAAAACCAGGTAAAATGTATAATCTTTACAAATAGGAAAGTTTTATGTCAAATTTTACGAGTTATTCACTCTAAATGACCAAACCATCTCAACTGAGTCACCCCCAGTCGTTCAACATTCTTCATACATTACAATATTATTTATCAGTGATGCACGACGAGGTGAGACTACTCTTGCATTTCGTCTCATCTCGTTGCATTTTTCGAGACGAGAACGAGAACGAGATTGTAGTTTAAAATTCGTGGCGAGATCAATATAACAACTGCGAGAAGCGAGATATCTCGCGAGATTCTCACGAGAGTCTGGCAATAAAGAGAGATGAAACTTTATAGCTGTGATTCATAAATTCACTGAAAAATGCACCGTACAAAGAGTGGAGACAACGCTATTTCGTGCGTAGAATACGCATGTGAAAATTATATGAATTCACTATATTTTTTAAGTCTATCTAGAGTCGATTGGTATCGGTCCCAGAGCGAGGAAATGCAAAATAAAGACAAAATCGGTTTTGTATCCAGTTGAACTAGTTTTCTCCAATATTTCAACCCCTAATTCACCCCAGAAAACCATGAATTCTTACCGCCCCTTAAAAATAAAGAATGTTATATCATGCGTCGATGGGATTGATTGGTTTCCGGCGGGTTACCAGTGTAGCGGTTTTTTATTACTAAATCTTACTTAAATAGTGACATATATTTAATGATAAAGTGTAGGTACTTTTAATTAAAAAAATCTGATGTGGACACCACACGACTCCCTTGTACGCAAGACCAATATGAAGGTGAAGTATAGACCCAATTATAAAATTGCACGTGTTTGACGTAATTTGACATTAACATCTATTTTTTATTTGTTTGTTATTTTTTGTCCTAATGCATAGCAAGCTTCATTACAAAAACCAAAAAGTATATTAGTTTTAAATTTACATATCTCGCTTATACAAAGGGCTAATTTCATAATACTTGATGTGCTAGACCCATAATTTAATTCTCTAAAACTCTTATTTGAAGCATTTATTTCTAAAATCAAAATGAAACCATTTTATTCAAGAAAAACTGTTAACATTTTCAGCTAATATATCACTTCCGGTTAGCCTGTTTTAACTAAAATCTGCTATGTTATTCCAATTGATATAAAAGTCTTATATACCAAATATGAAACGTTTTGGATTATATTTTAATATAGTTTTTCATTAAAATCTATTATAAACTTCAAATAAAGTACCATTTCTGGAAATTATGTAATGACCAAAAAGGGAGGTGCACAACTAGATATTATAGAAGTCCTAAATACAAAATTTCAACTTTCTACGGTTTACCGTTTTTAAGTTATGCGAGATACGTACGTACGTACAGACGTCACGACGAAATTAGTCAGAATGGATTCAGGGATGGTCAAAATGGATATTTCCGTTGAAATCTCAGAACCGAAATTTTTCGCGAATACAATACTTCCTTTACTTCGTACAAGGTAGTAAAAAGAATTTTTTAATTTTTAATTCGTTTACTGATAACATAATATATTAACAAGTGTTCGTATCGAAATAGTTTTTGAGATCACAATTTGGTGATAGATATTTTAAAGTTAAATTATCACATTTTCTGGTGACCGTAAATGAAAGGATCGAAAACGAGACGCGGTCGATATTTTATATTTCTCGTCTCGGCTCGCCTCGCGTGTATCACTATGATTTATTTTCTCACATTTCAACAACGTTTTACTAAACGTCCAATCGCGCTCTCCGTTCTCTCTAAATGACAAAACCAGTTCAACTTACTCATTTCCACTCTTGCAACTACATTCTTCGTACAAGAAAATATAATTTAGTTACTTACTTTTGGTGTTTTTTCCTTATTTTGTATTTGCCATGGCAATAAATGCCAATGTAAATGTGTTTTAATCAACCTTTCTTCATCTTTTAATTCTTCAACGCATTTTGGTGAATCAAGAAGTAATGGACTAACATTCTCGTTTTTTATTACGTCGTCGTAACAGTACAAACCTGAAACTCTGATATAATTTATGGTATAGGAATTTGACATAATGCTGGAGAAATAAAAAGACATACTCTAAGAAAGGTGACCTTTGAAATATTCCGTTTTTACCACGTTCAAAATCTAGATTGTTTACTATCATCCATATCATTTCTTGAGCCCAAGTTGTACCTAGAAAAAATTATTAATTTTTTTTATTAAAACATTGTTACACCTTTTACTGGTATCTTAAAAATATAATTTTTAAATACTTAATAGATAGGTGCGAAACAATTATTGGTATTACCAGATCACCAATAATATAGAAAAGCGAATATTTCTTGGGGAATATGATATTACGAAGGAAATTTTCGAGGAAATTTTATTTGAGATATGTAAGTTATGATATATTTCAAAGGTTTATCTACAGGAAAATATAATATATTCGATAGGAAGAATTAAACAAATATTTTTTTGAAATATAAAATTTTCAAGCAAGTACTAAATGTATAATATTAAAATCATAACCGATGTAAAACATTTCGGATGGTAGCATTAATGGAAATAACTAGCAGTGTTTTAACTCTGTCAATCGTTTATGGTTTATTTCAGAGAAAAATACTTTTTTACCTCTCGCTCAGAGAGGTATTGAATTCATACTAAAAATCGCATATCCGGATTTTAGTGAATAAGCACGTTGTAAGGTCCCTAGAATCCGATTATAATATTTTTACGATGATGTCCGTGTGTGTGTGTGTGTGTGTGTGTGTGTGTGTGTGTGTGTGTGTGTGTGTGCGTGCGTGGGTGCGGGCGTGCGTGCGTGCGTGTGTGTGTCTGTGTGTGGATGTTGGATCCACGATTTCTCAAATACTATAACATTTAAGACATTTTTAACTACGGATTCCTCAATCTAACAATAATGGGAAGAGTTGATTAAGTTTTGGTATCAATTGGACAACCGGGAAAAAATTATCTAAATATTATTTATCGAAAATTTATGTAAATACTTATATTAAAGATCGTTAAATTCTTTATTCGATAAATATAAATTCATTATTATATCTTCTACAGATTTAGAGATAAAGAAATGCATATGCACTGTAAAAAATATTTGTATGCCACTGTCAAAAATATTTGTACATCATTATGAAGATAAAAAGATAATTTCAGGATATTGAATAAAAAAAATGTATGTATTGTACATAATTTATATTAAAATATCCCATAGATTTTGCAAATATATGTAAGAATTATTTTGTAGTGAGACATGAATATATGTATTTGTATTTAAAAATATTTATTGTTTTATGCGTACAACCAGGTAAAATATCTGGCGAGAGGTTATGTGCTGGCCACATCAGATTTTTCTACTCCCATGCGTGAAGTGAGTACTTCACGTATCAATTTTTATGTGCGTAAAATAAATAGTTCAGTTTTAACACACTGAATGAATATCTTTATATAAACGTAAATCATGTGTTGGTAAATAGTCCGCAGATATAACAACTTCATGAAAAATGTGTTACTAATTTATATATAAAAAAAATTGTAATTGTAAATTTACAGCTTTGTGTCAAATATAAATCTAAGTCCAGTAAGCAATCGAATGCTATAAATATATTTTTTTAAGCAATCTAATACAAATTTTATGATCTTACAGGTTATGTCACAAAATATAAAATTATTATATTTCCTTTTAATATTTTAATACTATTTTGCCTATATTATTTAATTTATTTAAAGAAAATACTATTAAATACATTAGATATTTGAGTGATACAGAGTTAAAAGAATGTCAGTGTGAAGAAAAAATTATATTTTATTTCAAGGTCGTAGAAAAAGTATAGTATGTAACACGTCTGTGAAGCCGATTTTATATTCAGGTGGTTTGCAATACTCGCCTTCGGCTCGTGTCGCAATCTCCACTCTCATGTAAAAATTTCAACTTCACACACTTGCCACATAACATACTATTACGTATCACTTCAGTTTTATGAACTATTTATTTCTAGGATACGGATTACATAAACATGGATACAGTGTGTCCCATTTAGAGCTGCCACCATTGAGATCTCGAGAACTATAAAGGCCCATTCAGAATTTTAAAAAATAATGGCAGTGGTAGAATTAGTGGCATCGGTAGCGTAAGAAATTTATAGTCAAAATTATTTCCGTTCACAATGAAAAATTATTGAAATTATAGTTTCTAGGAATTTTTTATTTTAAATAACTAGAGTATAAGGTTGACAGTTATAGCTGTCATTTTATTTTTGCGCAAAGGGCAACTAAGATGGATTGTGCAAAGTTTATTAATAGGCCTGTTTGTCTATATAGCGCAACAGCCGGCAACAACTGATGCACACAACAAAATGATCTTTTCTATTGCTCATTTTATCAGATACAATCAGAATTCAGATGTCAAAAACGTAAAAAAAATTAAGCGGTTGCGGTAGTGGCAACGTAGAAGTTTGGAGTTTACAAACTCCTACTGCTGCCGTTGCCACTGCGCTATTACTAATTTTCTTAATTTTTGGATGTGAACGAATACGTTTGCTATAACGCATTCAATCTTTTACCCAAGCCACTACCACTGCCACTATTTCTACCGCCAGCTTAATTTTTTTTGTTGTGAATGATACTTAAGAGATACAATGTCGGTTAAATGGAACTTTTTGTATGCACTTATAGAGGGCCATCTCAGATGTTCTTTTGTTTTTCCAAAAATTCTCATAGGGCACTAGATAATGACGAAAAACTTAATTTGTTCGATTTTTTCATTTTGAAATTACTTCTAAACTGTCAGTAATCGAGAAAAATGTTTCAAATAAAAACTTTAGATATAATAATTTTTTACCTCTCGCTAAGAGAGGTATTGTATTCATGCTAAAAATCGCATATCCAGATTTTAATGAATAAGCACGTTTTAAGGTCCCTAGAATCCGATTATAACATTTTTACGATGATGTCCGTATGTGTGTGTGTGTGTGTGTGTGTGTGTGTGTGTGTGTGTGTGTGTGTGTGTGTGTGTGGATGTGTGTGTGGATGTTGGATTCACTATATCTCAAATACTATAAGACTTAAGACATTTTTAACTACGGATTCCTCAATCTAACAATAATGGGAAGAGTCCAGTCAGTTTTGGTAACAATTGGATAACCGGAAGTAGTAGTTACAAGAAAAAAATCATCTAAATATTATTTATCGAAAATTTATGTAAATACTTACATTAAAGAACGTTAAATTCTTTATTCGATAAATATAAATTCATTATTATATCTTCTATAGATTTAGAGATAAAGAAAGGCATATAAAATAATTTGATGTAAAAAATCTCAGATCAAACTACTGCAAGGCAAGAAATTCAAATGTTTGTAATTGACACATAAATGTCACTGTCAATAATATTTGTATGCCTCTGTCAAAAATATTTGTAGATTATTATGAAGATTACGAAAATAAAAAAAAGTCAACAACGCAAATGAATATACGCAAAAAAGAATATAAAAGGAATTTGCGCAAAAAAAGACGAATATAAAGAAAAAGAGAAGGAAAGTAGAAAAAGAAAATTTCAGGATATTGAATATAAAGAAAATGTATGTATTGTACATAATTTATTTTAAAATAACCCATAGATTTTGCAAATATATGTGAGAATTATTTTGTAGTGAGACATGAATATATGTATTTGTATTTAAAAATATTTTTCGTTTTATGCGTACAACCAGGTAAAATATCTGGCGAGAGGTTATGTGTTGGCCACATCAGATTTTTTATTAGTAAATTTCCGAGATACAACACAAACTTACATTTTTTTAATGGAACCCATATTTGTGTTTTACTTTACGAAAATACTTATTTTTTTCCCTTTCGATGGTTAGTTTGACAATTGCGGAATAATTTCAACTTTGTTGATATCAACCCAACGATTATTACACATTTTTGTACTCAAAATTAACTGTCAATGACAAATAAAGAAAACAAATCCCTTAGTAACGAAGATAAATAAGGTGATAATTTTTACCTCTCGCTAAGAGAGGTATTGTATTCATGCTAAAAATCGCATATCCAGATTTTAATGAATAAGCACGTTTTAAGGTCCCTAGTATCCGATTATAACATTTTTACGATGATGTCCGTATGTGTGTGTGTGTGTGTGTGTGGGGATGTATGTGTGTGTGTGTGGATGTTGGATTCACTATATCTCAAATACTATGAGACTTAAGACATTTTTAACTACGGATTCCTCAATCTAACAATAATGGGAAGAGTCCAGTCAGTTTTGGTAACAATTGGACAACCGGAAGTAGTAGTTACAAGAAAAAAATCGTCTAAATATTATTTATCGAAAATTTATGTAAATACTTATATTAAAGAACGTTAAATTCTTTATTCGATAAATATAAATTCATTATTATATCTTCTATAGATTTAGAGATAAAGAAAGGCATATAAAATAATTTGATGTAAAAAATCTCAGATCAAACTACTACAAGGCAAGAAATTCAAATGTTTCTAATTGACATATAAATGTCACTGTCAAAAATATTTGTATGCCTCTGTCAAAAATATTTGTATATTATTATGAAGATTATGAAAATAAAAAAAATTCAACAACGCAAAAGATATACGTAAAAAAGAATATAAAAGGAATTTGCGAAAAAATGACGAATATAAAGAAAAAGAAAAGGAAAGTAGAAAAAGAAAATTTCAGGATATTGAATATAAAGAAAATGTAAGTATTGTACACAATTTATTTTAAAATATCCCATAGATTTTGCAAATATATGTGAGAATTATTTTGTAGTGAGGCATGAATATATGTAATTGTATTAAAAATATTTTTCGTTTTATGCGTACAACCAGGTAAAATATCTGGCGAGAGGTTATGTTTTGGCCACATCAGATTTTTTTTTTTATCATCGCTGTGATTGACATGTATCTAGGGAGAGTCTATATGTTGACTGGTGAAAAACTTGTCACGTAACTCATGAATTATATTCTCATACGTAATATAACAAGTGATATGATTATCATCGATGATATTCTCGAGTGAAACTGAGTTGCAGATTTCTTTGTTTTTTATCATCGCTGTGGTAGATATGTATCTAGCGAGATTCTGATTATTGATTGGCGGAAAATGTTGTCGCGTGACATATGAATTATATTCTCATACGTTATATAACAAGAAATATGATTATCATCAATCTGTACTTTTCGCAGATGACACGACACTAATTGCTTCACATAAATCGATTTTATCACTAAATGAAATAACTATTACTAATTTGAAGAGAGCTAAGCTTGGTTTACAGCAAATAAATTAAAATTAAACAACGAGAAGACGCAGCAAATAATAGTATCTTCAAATCCAAATGCAAGAACAGGTAATTCTGTAAAAAAATTATGTTTTCTAATAGATAATGGTATAACATGGATTGATCATGTTGAGAGTTTGCTTACAAGGCTCGCTAGTATAAATTTTCTTTTACGAAAGTTAAAACAATGCTTAAATTTAGAGATACTAATTTCGTCATATTTTTCTCTTTTTCATTCAATAATCTGTTATGGGATTATTCTATGGGGTAATTCCTCCCATGCAAACAAAATTTTCAAGCTTCAAAAACAAGCTATTAGAATTACAAAAGGTGTCGGTGCTAGAGAACGCTGCCAGCCTCTATTCAAACAATTTAAAATTATGGCACTGCCTAGCTTATTTATATATTTTACTTTGTTAGAAATTCATATAAACGCTCGCAATTTTCCATTAGTTTCTCACTCTCATAACTGCTACACTAGAAATGCTAATATTAATTTATATAACGCCTTACCAGCATCAATTAAGTCATTAAATTATAATGTTTTTAAACTTAAAATAAAGAAATTTTTGACTTAACAATGTTTTTATAGTCTGGATGAATATCTGACCGCCATTGCTGATGCAGACACTTGTAATTCATTATTATTAATGTAATATTAATTTATTTTTTATGTATAAGTAACTTTTGACGTGCCGAAACAATATGTAATTGTATTAATGGTCAAATAAATATGAATATGAATATGAATATTCTCGAGTGAAACCGAGTTGCAGACAATTGACAATTGCCTTATTATTTTCATTTTCATTTATATTCAAAATTAACTGTCAATGTCAAATAAAGAAAACAAATCCCTTAGTAACGAATATAAATAAGATGATAGTTTCTTTGTTTTTTATCATCGCTGTGATAGACATGTAACTAGGGACATTCTGAATGTTGATTGGCTAAAAACATGTCACGTGACTCATGAATGGACCTTTTCAATTTAAAGAGATAGAAGATATGCGCAATGGGGATCTGCGCATAGTAAGAACAAGTGAGATCTATGACGTTTGATTCTAAAAAAATTAAACGTAAAATGTAAGATAACTTTAAAAAATCTTATCGAAATAAATTACAAAAGCTTTTATTGAAGGTAAAATGTCTAACGATGCAAATTTTCACTGAGAATACAGGTATTTTAATGATTGCAATATTTTTGACGTTTCGTTTGACAGCCCAACTGGCAGTTGTTCGCGCCATTTTCTTACTATTTGCAGCGATAGAAAGAGATAGCCCTTAAATTGGAAAGGTCCATTATATTATCTCTAAAATAATGGCTTGTATTTTGACGTTTATAAAAAACAAAATAAAAAATCTGATGTGTCCAGCACATTAGCTTCCGTCAGTTCCATATATTTTGTACAAATTCCATACAGAAAGTTCCTTGCACAAGATTCCATATTTCAAATATACAGGCTGTCTCATTTTCGATGTTTTTCTACGGTATCTCGGGCAATATTAACGATAGAGCAAAACCGTTTGTACATTCCAAAGTCAACTTTTCTAGAAATGTTTAATAGTCACCACAGGAATTTTCGACCTTCTTTTGTTTCTGAACTACAGGCAAAAACTCGTTTTTTACTCATTTTGAAAATATCTCATATCTTATTTATTATAATAGTCAGAGAAAAAATGTTTTTACAAAAATTTTAGCTTTTTTTAAATAGAATAAAATGGCGTATTTCGATTTTTTGAAAGCTTATTGATTCTCGAGATATAACACAAACTTATGATTTTTTAAATGGGAAACTATGTTGAAAATTGTCTCTTTTTTTGCTTATATTACAAGCTTTTCAATGATATATAGCAAGTCTACAGTCTTTTGTTTTAAACTTGAATAAGATATAATTATTAATTTATTGGCTGAAAAAATTTAAAATTATTAAGAAGCAAATGAAAAAAATCTATTACAGATCATCATTTGCATATTTCTAATAGTATCTGTTTCAGTTTTATTTATTTTTTCAATTTATTTACTTCAAAAGCATATTAAACCATTTTTTTCGGATTGTGTCAAAGCCAACTGTAACCTCGATAACTAGTAATTTAACTATCCCGAAAATAATTGGTTAAGAATAATTTTGAGAACATAATTAATAGATATTGACTCAAAATAAACAAATGATGATTTGTAATAAATTTTTTCATTTGTTTCTTAATAATTTCCAATATTTTCACCTCAATAAATTAATAATTCGTCTTTTATTAATATTTAAAACAAAAGAATGCAGACTTGTTATATATCATTGAAAAACTTATAAAATAAGCAAAAAGACAATACTATTTTCAACATAGGTTCCCATTTAAAAAACCATAAGTTTGTGTTATATGTCGAGAATTATTAAGTTTTCAAAAAATCTAATTACGCCATTTTATTTTATTTAAAAAATGGTATTTTTTTTGTAAAAACGTTTTTTCTCTAACTTTTATAATAAATAAGATATGATATATTTTCAAAATGAGCGAAAAACGAGTTTTTGCCTGTAGCTCAGAAACAAAAGAAGATCGAAAATTCCTGTGGTGACTGTTAAAAGTTGACTCTATGCAATGCTGTATCATTAATATTACCCGAGATACCTTAAAAAAACATCGAAAATGAGACAGCCTGTACATTAATTTCTGTCAATTCTATGTATTTTGTACAAATTCCATACAGAAAGTTTCGTGTACCTAAGAGATTCTATATTTCCAGGAAAATTATAACACAAACATGTCATTTGCACTTGACGCTGACATTTGTCAATCAGCATTTTTTTAATATAGTAGCGGTTTTCATGGTTACAGCATAGCTAGCTGCTTTATGAAACTTAATTTCTTTAAATTTTTTAACTCTATATATATATATATATATATATATATATATATATATATATATATATATATATATATATATATATATATCTATTCTTTAATATTTATAATAACAGTTAATATGGAAAAATGATATTTAACAGTGTTTTTTCAAAAAAAAAACTGTTAAAATCTTAAAATAAGGGTACTTCCGGTTAACCAATTATAACGAAAATCTAATCATCTCTTCACATGGATGTCAAAAAAGGAATAAGAAGGAATTACAATTTTTTGAATTGTAGTATTTGAGTTATCGGATCCGAAAAAATTGTTACACACATACAGATAAATAAATACATACATCCATACATACATACATACATACATACATACATACAGACATCATCGTAGAAATAGTAAAATCTTATTCCATAGACTCTAAAACGTGCTTATTTATCAAAAACTCACCATCGAATTTTTTTACCAAAAACAATACCTTCCTTACCTATAGGTGACGGAAGGTAAAAACTACATTATTTTATTATGGTAGGTCAAATTTATGAAAACTATAGTAAAACCCAGTTTAATGGACAATAATATTTATAATTAATGTACAATAAATTTTAACATACCTGTTTTTGGGTATGAAGTAATAAACACATCAGTATCTTTCACCTCCAAATTTAAACACCTATCCATGATTTTTGTGAATTGTAATGGCAATACTGCATCTTTATTACCAAATTCAGCATACCCGTATCTTAATTTGTTGATAGTGGTTTCATATAATTTTTTATCAATCTCATTATTTGGTTCAATTTTTGACCAGGGAATATTCATTTTGCTCTATCGAATTATTTACAGCAGATGTATTCTAATGTCTACGTAAGTACTGACAAATATAGAGCAGGAATGGTATATTACTAACAAATAATTAAACAACTATGTGTACATCGAGTTTCTGAAACTATGATTTATATTCTTTCGGAAAAATTGTTTTATCTTATCAGCAATTTGTGTGCAAATTATTACAATGTTATAGAAAAATATTAATTCAAATGGAAACTTTGATACTATAAATAATGCGTTGTCATTGTGTTATCAAAAATTTTACTTTTTGTTATCTTCTTTGCCTTACAAAAGGTGGTGTAGAAACAATTTTAACATACGTTGTTTGAGTCGGACCGGGGATGAAAAGTTCCAGTTTTTGACCTTGGGGAGGTTCGGTGCAAGCCGCTATCTTGGATCAAAGGTGCAAGAAATGAGTATGTTACAGCTACATCTAGCAACCACATATTCCATTTTATGAATGTTCGATCAAGTGACCGGGTAACCAGTTGAATGTTGTTAAGTTAATAAATAAAGTGTTTTTCGAGTTTCGTTTTCCCTTTCAAATTCATTTGTGTTTTTACCTTCCGTCACCTTTAGGTCAAAAAAATCGGTGGTGAGTTTTTGATGAATAAGCACGTTCCAAGGTCCCTAGAATACGATTTTACTATTTTTACGATGATGTGTGTGTGTGTGTGTGTGCGCGCGTGTGCGTGTGCGCGTGCGCGTGCCCGTGCGCTTGCGCGTGCGCTTGCGCGTGCGTGTGGGTGTGGGTGTGGGTGTGGGTGTGGGTGTGGGTGTGGGTGTGGGTGTGGGTGTGGGTGTGGGTGTGGGTGTGGGTGTGGGTGTGGGTGTGGGTGTGGGTGTGGGTGTGGGTGTGGGTGTGGGTGTGGGTGTGGGTGTGGGTGTGGGTGTGGGTGTGGGTGTGGGTGTGGGTGTGCGTGTGCGTGTGTGTGTGTGTGACAAAATTTTGTAATGCGATAACTCTAATACTACAATTCCAAAAATTATAATTCTGTCGTATTCCTCTTCGTTACATCCATGTGAAGAGCTGATTAGAATTTGGTTAGAATTAATCAACCGGAAGTACCCTTATTTAAAGATTTTAACAGTTTTTCTTGAAATAACGATGTTAAATATCATTTTTTCACATTTAATGTTATTATAAATATTAAAGAATATTTTATTCTCTATACGATTTGAATGCATTTTATACTTCATATTAAATGGATATAGGGCACGAGCAGACACGTGACTCGAGCGACCTTGACTTGCTTGTGATCAGCTGATTTGTGTGCGATTGTCACTTTGACAAGAACATTATCAATTTGACAAGACCAATATTTTGACTTATTTTGATTTTGAATTGCTAAAATGTTAATATTTTATAATTTTTCGGCAGTAATACACATGTAATTAAAAATAGTAACATTTTAGCAGTTAAAAATCAAAATAAGTCAAAACATTGGTCTTGTCAACATGACATTGTTCTTGTCAAAATGACATGCGCACACAAATCAGCTGATTCTAAGCACGTCAAGGTCCCTCGAGTCACGTGTCTGCTCGCGCCCTATAGAGTTAAAAACAGCTGCTACATTAAGAAAATTCTAATTGAAAGGTGTCAGTGTCAAGTGCAGTTGACAGTATGGTTGTGTTATAATTTTACTGGAAATATAGGACCTTTTGCTTTCTGTGTGGAATTTGTATAAAATACATACACCTGCCTTGGTAATGTACAAGAAATTAAATCTTTTGCAAGGAAGTTTCTGTATGACATTTATACAAAATACATAGAACTGACGGAAGGTAATGTGCTGGCCACATCAGATTTTTTATTTAGATTATACAAGTTTAAAGTTTTTACGTTTTTTTACAAGTATAGAGTATATTAAATATCGAACCGATATTTCCTATACTCTACACAATTGGTGGTTGCTAGATGTAGCTGTAACAAGTATTTTTGAAGTTTCGGACATTTTCTCAAAAACAGTAGCCCGTATCATAATTTTACAAGGATACAAAATTAAAGCTCGTAAATTTTTGTATAAAAAGGTTTCTTTCATTTATTACCGAGGATGAACGCTCAAACAGTTATGTTAAAAGTAGTTAACCAGAATAATAATTTATGAAAAAAATTATATTACTCAAAATATAAACAATATTAGGTTTTTAATACTTATGGTGCTATTCTGTAACTTTGCGGAAGGTAATGTCCAATTGACCAGACAGATTGGGGTCTCGTGGCCGCGTGCCTGAGTGTCTGGTCGCGAATCTGGGGAACCGGGTTTGATCCCGACCGACGCCAAATATTTCGAATTTTAAATGGCACAAAATTGACCCCTGTGGTGCACTCTTCACGCCAGCAATGAGTGCCCGTGAGGTGACGCCTGGTAAACGCCCGCACGGTACAAATATGTCATCATCATTACCGATATCTGCGTACAAAGCAGATTTGGCACACCCAGCAATGGGTAATATGCCGTGATGATATATTTATTTATTTATTTATTTATTTTTCTGTAACTTTGCTCTGTAAGAATGTAACTCTATAGACTCTGTAAGCTATAGAGCTCTGTAAGACGACACCTTACAGAGTAGTAAAATTACCTATTCTGTAACTCCCTCTATAACAAGTCTCGCTACATAGGGTGACCAGATCTTAGATCACGAAAGGAGGACACAGCAGACAAAAAAGGATGATTTTTAGGAGAAAAGGAGGACAAAATAATAATAGCAAAAAACAAACATATATTTTATTAAACACTTGAAAAGAAATAAAAAAATAACATTTTTATATTTTGCGTTCATAATGAAGTCATTACGATACGCAATTGCGTATCGTAATGACCTTTATTTCGATACGCAATTTTTTGTTTTAGACGGTTGGTACTAGATGACGTTTCTTTAACCCATTTTTACCTAATTTATTTTTAGTTAATTGACAATTCATTTTAATAATATAATGTCGAAATTATTATTATTATTTTTTTATTTAGGGAAGATTATTTACATGAAAATGTACAAATGGTTACAAATATAATCACAAATTGAGTAAGTAAATGTTTTTGTAGAAGGCGCTAAATATAAAAAAATAGTATAAAGAACTCATTTTATAAGACTTTCTTTCGCACTTGTCAATTAGAAAACTCGCTAGCACTGTGAGGTAAAAACGATTTTTTTCATTATTTCGTGAAAAAGCCGGACGTAAATAAAAGCCGGCCGGACATTCATATTTTTGTTAAAAAGCCGGACAAGTCCGGCTTTATCCGGACGTCTGGTCACCCTACGCTACAGAGTTATTCTTATAGAATGCCTAACTTCATTCTTGTCTAGCTGTCAAATATGCGAGAGAATATTTGACAGTAATTTTGTAGGCATTCTAAAAAATATGAAATAGAAACGATTGTTATATAAATAATACACTATAAAATGGTAGGTATGTTGGTTCAAAGATACATATTCTATAATATATTTATGTAGTTGAATAAGCAATAGATTCCATTACAATTTTTTCATTATTATCAATTTCTATAAATACATCAGATTTACACATATGTAATATATAGATTTATGATTAAATGAAATATATAATTATTGAATCAAAATACGTTATGTTTTCATTTTTGCAGGTAATTAATGTTTGTCATTGTTGTAATCAATGCTTGTCATTGTTAATAATTTTTTTATCTCCTGCGTTTTAATTTTTGTAATTTATTCTCCTCGCTAGTGTGATCTATTAATATTAATTATATGCAGTCATCATTTAATGACTGCTTCAATTATTCTGTGAAACTATGAACAGTTTTCTACCATTAATTTGTACTCGTACTCGTACAAGTAGGTAGGGTTTTCTTCAAATATTCTTGACTGGCGGAAACTGTCTTTTCTTTAGCTTTGAATCAATAAATATGACAAATTCTTAAGTATAGCTACTTAAAATGATTCAACTTTATATTAAAGAAAAAAAAGTCACTTTAATTAAAGTTTTACAATGAGTTTGTTTAAAAATATGTCTTAATTAGTAATGTAATTCATCGTCTGGTACACTGATCTGAATGGATTTTGATAAGTCTGGAAAAATCTTCTCTATTTTCATGCTAAAAATATTTTTTTAAACATTAAATTTCTATAAGAATTGGTAGGATGTATAATTACCTTCTATGTTTTTCATTTAATAGTAGGTATAATAAAAATTGTTAACTTTTGCTTTTAATTTCCATATTTGTTTAAATTTTTTATATAAAATATATTTTGACGTTTAAAATATATTTTTGACGTTTCAATATGCTCTGTAAATGCTTTACAGTCAAGATTTTGGCGCTGTAAGATTTATAGAAATTTCTATAATTCTGTAGCGCTTACAGTACTGTAACTTGGTTACAGAATAGCAATTTGCTTACATCCTGTAACGTTGGTTACTTACAGAGTCTATAGAGCTTATAGAACGCTATAGAATAGCACCATTAGTCTAATAGGTTTTACTAATTATAACTATAACAGTTTATATTCGTGGTGGCATCAAAAGAATTAAATTATTGATGATTTTTAAATATTTTTTCAACGCTTTTCTACAAATTCATAAACCACTCTGAATGAATATGAAAACGAGGTTTAAAAATTTGAATTCAGCATGAAATTTTTCATCACACGATTTTTGCCGATGATCGTTTCGCGAGTTACTAACAATTTAAACTTAGGAATAGGAATCCCTCGGGATTTAATTTTGTATTTTTGTAAAATTTCGATATGAGCTACTGTTTTTGAGAAAATAGCCAAAAACTCAAAAAAACTTATTTTTTGCAACTTTGATTCAAGATGGCGGCTCGCGCCGAGCCTCCCCAAGATCAAAAACTTGAACTTTTCATCCACACCCCGGCCTAAACTACATATGTTAAAATCGTTTTTACACCATCTTTTGCAGGGTAAAATATTGACCGGACTATAAGCGATGGGCACATTTTGAGCGTCAGCGCCTCTAACGGCTACTTTGGTGTCTTTGGGTAACTAATAAATTTTAACATTTCGAGAAAGTGATACAATTTACAATTTAATTTTGAGATTTTGCTGTTGTATATGAATATTATTCGTCATAGTATATTGAAATGAATAAAGAAATTATTTAAAATGTTATATGTGATTCAAAAAAGTCAAAATACCAGCGCAGGCATTGTGATAGAAAATATAATTTTTCTCATAATATACGTGATTTCTGTAAACTATTTTATCATACTTAGTCTTACATTATTATTTATAATATTAGTTCAATATTATAAGATGCACAATACATGGAAATTGCGATTAAAGAGTTGGAAAACTTGAATGATTGGAAAGAACAAAGTTTCTGCATATCACGATATCAGTGGATGATGTTAGCATCTTTCTTTTATATTCGCAATAATTACGAATATTCTTTATTGAAAATATACTAGGCTCTAAATAGAATCAGTTGCACAAGCTCGGAAAGCAGAATACACGAAAAATACGAACCATGTTAATTTCTACTTTTAACATTAATATTACATGTACAAAATATATAATATGTCAAAAATAGACCTTCTATATGATACAACTGCAAGTATTATACAATTTTACAATAATTTTCTGCTTCTTTTATTATATTTTGTTCAAATTTTAACTTAAGAAACACATTTTTATATAATTCATTGTTTCAATCATACGACCATTGTTTGAATTTTATTCATACGATAAGTATCTTTTACAATGAAAAAATATGTAAACCTAAAAGAATTTTTCATGTTAGTAGAAGATATCTGTTGAAAAGTTATTTTCTTAAGCATATATTCCTCATATAATATTCTAGGAAATTTATAAAATTTGATACTTCAATCGGTAATTTTGCTAGAAATATTACATCTTCCACTGCATCACATAATATTTGATGTCCTATCATTCGCATTCATTGCAAATATTGTATAAAATAGGTATTGCAAAATTATTCTGACGTAAAACATAACCTTGTTATAATAAGTAACCACCGTAGTCATTTTTGTCCGCTGTCCGCTGACTACTTTTGTGCACACCGCCTATACACTTAATTATTCGTCTTAGTTACCACAGTAAACAAATTAATAAATAATAATAATAATGATAATAATAATACAACCTATTTAGTTTATGTTCTATATATTTATTAAATATCCAACGTTTCGGCAGCATAGACTGCTACCTTCTATAGCGAAAAATACATAAATAAATGGACGTCATAACTAGGGCTGGTAAAATAATCGATATATCGGCTTCTATTCGACTTTCCTCAAAAAAAGTCGATCGACTTTAACCAAAAGTCACTGCCGATAAGTCGCATATAGACTATTTCGAGTTTCGACTTCGACTTTTATACTATTTCGACTTTATAGACATTTCGACTTCATCGACATATTTATGATTTCGACTATTTCGACTTTTAAATTATTTTGACTTTTACACTACTTCGACTTTTAGACTATTTCGATATTTAGACTATTTGAACTTTAAAATTATTTCAACTGTTGTTGCTGTATGCGTGCCGTAGTCTTTCGTGCAGTTCATATGTAAACTGCGAGAAAACGATGCACGACGCGACGCCTGTCTACTACTAAACGCCTGAACAGAGCTAGTGCGCGTTTGGATCTATTTAAGATTAAAATTATTTATTGTTGTATTTTTTGATATCTTGAGCTTCTTAAATTATCGTTGTGTCTTAAAAATGAATCGAAGAAGCAAAGTTTGGTTGTTTTTTGAAGATCTACGTAGTACAGGACAAAAGTCAACGCAGTGTATATTATGCAAAAAAAAAACTTAAGTACAACAAAAGAAAGTTTTGCATTTGGCTTTTAAATTTTTCATATACTTACTTGCAATTTAGTAGTTTCTTATTATTACTTTTTGTGCACGTATTTAGATAAAATATTTTTGATTGTTTAAACACGTTTCGAAAAAATATAATCCAAATTACAAATATTGTTTTATGTCTCTGGCTCTGAAAGCTTTTTAAAATTTAGGTTTATTCGTAGTTTAGAGTTTATATTTTTTGACAATTTAGACATTAATTAGACAGATTATTTCGACTTATCGACTACGATTATTTTGACTTTCGATTATTTCAACTTTTTTGTATATTCGATTAGTCGGCAAAAATCGATATTTTGAAAAATCGAAAGTCAACTTCCATATTTCAAAGTCTACCAGCCCTAGTCAAAATCTATAGATTTTCTTGAAAGACTTTAATAACATAACAACAAAGTCGAAGAAAATGGCATTATTCCCTTCCTAGTTGTATTACTGGAAAGAAGAGAAGACAGATCTTTAACTTCATCCGGTCTATACGCACACTAATCAATGCCAAATTGCTTCACCATCCTTCTAATAAATATGGCACTTTAAGTACCCAATGAGAAGAGCTTCAAATATTTGTCATTCCGACAAATTAGAAGAAGAGATGAAAGAAATTAAAAATATTTTTATAAAGAATGGATATTCTTTTTCTTCAATCGAATGATGTCTGAGACCGACAAAACTAACAATGCTAATGAAAGGAACATATTGTATGCTTCGCGCTTTATTATGTCAAAAATGTCTCGGACAAGATTGATAGAATTCTTCGTAAGAACATGGAGATTTCGTTTTCTCCGAATTAAAATTCGACATATGTTGAAACAAGTAAAAGACGTCATCCCTCTTCAATCTTCAGGGATTTACCAGATTCCATGTGTCTGTGTCTGCGGGAAAGTTTACTTTGGTAGAACTATTTCTACAAGATTGAATGAATATCAGCGACCGATCAGAATCAGATTGAACCAGCATGTAAAATCGTCAGTTGCAGAGCATGCCCTGGAAGAATTCTATCGAATAAAATTTGGAGAATGAAAATTCTTCCAAGACCCACACACCTCAAGAACAGGTTAATTAGAGTTGCCATTGACTTTTTCAAAATAAAGAATAATATACTCAATCAATGCGACGATTTAAAACTTAGTCGATCATAGCTTCTTATATTAATTATGAGAATATGTTGTAATATGTTACCTCTGTTACTTATAGATAATGTTTTGTTATTTATTTTAATTTATTTATTTTTCCCAGAAGACTGCAGCAGTGTTACTGCCAAAACGTTGGGTTTTAATAAATATATAGAACATAAACTATACCGTATTCCATTTAAGTTTTAAGCCATTGAGTATTGTAGAGAATAGGGCAAAGTTTTGAACTCTATGATTGACTGTAATGGGGGACTTATAATTTTAGAATATTACTGTTGCCATCTGCTGAGTTCTGAAGAAACCTTTACGACAAAGACGACAAGCTCGAAGAAAGAGACACCAAAGTACTACCATGACCTCTTAGATAGAATCTAAAACAGTATTTAAATATGTTGGATAATTTTGTGTTTCGGTATCATTATTATTTTTTTAGAATTTATCTTCAGCAAACAAATCATTATTATAACAAAACTGATTACTCATAAATACGTCATACACCACCGCAAAATAAAACAGCAAATATCAAATCGGATTAGGACAATACCACATAATACGTTGAAAAGAGAAGAGCGACCTTGGTAATACAAAACTATCTCTTTCTTCGAGCCTGTAGTCTTTTTCTAAAGATTGAAGTAGAGGGGAGAATGTGTGTTGTATGACGTCAATTTCATAAGTCCCCATTGGAGGAAGGAGACAAGTTTACCCATTGTAATTTCGGCTACTCATCTGCTGAATGGCTTAAATGGAACAGAGTATAAATAGGTTGTATTATTATTGTATAATGAGTTCTGAAATATTTTTTAATAATTTAAATAAATAAAATATTATAAAGGAAGTTGGGAAATTTAATAAGATAAAACATGCTTAGAATAATCGTATAATTTCAGATATATTTTACATTTTCTAATATTAGCTGGATACAATATACTATTATCTTACAAATAATACATCCCCTAACTCTGAAGAGAAAATATGCTCAATATGATAATAAACATGAAAAAAACTTGTTTTAATTTTTTTTTTCTTATTTTAAAATTAGGTAGTTGAATTTTTGGTTAACTCTATATTTATTTCACAACTCATAGAAATACATTCTGAAACTACATTATTAAAATTACTTTACAGCACTGCTTATGTGTAAATTCTATCAATGAATAAAAATATGGAAGTCAAGGCTTTCATAGAAGAAATAAGACAATATTTGTTTGCCTTTGTTGTTATTGTTAATTTATTCGAATTTGAAATATTGTATGAGTACATTTTCGTTGTCTTTTAAAAAGTTATTTGAATTTTTATCTTCTTCTTCCTCTTTCATTAATAATATTTAGAAAAATTAAATTGTTACTACACAAATTTATTATATTACTGATGTGGCTGTCGCCTGTAAGAAACCAGTTAAGCCGCGCGACCAATTATTTAATGTCCGACTTATATGAAGTTTTCTGGATAATTTTACTTATAGAGTAATATGAGCATAAGGATTGTTATTATTTTATAATTCACAAATTTTGTCTTTATTTTGTAAATATTTTTTTACTATTCATATATTGTAATTCCAGTTCTTTTCACATTCTCTTTGATCCATTTGTCAAATTTTTTCTCCATTTCGTCCGACATTTCTTTCTTATATCCTCCAACTTTTCCCGATCGCATGAAAGTTAATCCATCTGCATTATTAGTGTAGAATCTCCTGTTTGGTACATGCGCGTTATTACAGGAAGGATTGTTCTTCATGTTCTCAAAACTCAAATGTTCTACAGGAGTAGATATTTGGTTGTCTGTAAGATTTTTATTGAGAAATTCAGCTGTTTTCTTTATAACATAACGAAGATTGTATTTCATATCTTCATATTTAATCAGAAGAACGTTCGGAAGGTTTCTTTGTTTCCAATAACCCAGTATATGGGAATAATAGTGACCATAACAAACTGAAAATAAAAATCAATATTATCTATTTAAATAAAAATTTATTCTTTGTGTATCTCGAATAGATTACGCTTAAGGCACGGTATGTAAATCAGGGATGGCGGGGAATCTGATTCCAAATTTTAATTGTCAAAATACTATAGGGCGCGAGCAGGCACGGGACTCGAGCGGCCTTGACGTGCATGGAATCATCTGATCTGAGTGCGCATGTCATTTTGATAAAAACAATGTCACGTTGACAATACCAATGTTTTGACTTATTTTGATTTTGAACTGCTAGGGGCCTATAGGCGATGTACACATTTTGAGCGTCAGCGCCTCTAACGGCTACATTGGCATTTTTGGTTACCGAATCAATTTTGACATTTCGAGAAAGTGATACAATTTACAATTTTATTTTGAGTTTTTGCTATTGTGTATGAATATTATACATCATATTATATTGAAATGAATAAAGAAAATATTTAAAATGCTATATATGTGATGTGACAATCAAAACAGTCAAAATACCAGCGAAGGTACTGTGGCAGGAAATATAATTTTTCTCATAATATGTGTGATTTCTGTAAACCATTTTATCATATTTAAATTTATATTATAATTTATAATATTAGTTAAATGTTACAAGATGCGCAATAAATGGAAATTGAGATTAAAAAGTAGGAAAACTTGCATGATTGGAAAGAAGAAAATTTTTACATATCACGATATAAGTGTATGATGTTTGCATCTTTCTTTTATATTCGCAATAAACGAAGAAGATTCTTCATTGAAAATATACCAGGCTCTAAGTGGAATCAGTTGTACTAGCTCGGAAAAGAAAATACCCGAAAAATACGAACCATGTGAATTTCTACCTTTAACATTAACATTACGTGTACAAAATCTATAATAAATAGACGAATTATGTCAAAAATAGACTTCTATTTCATACAACTGCAAGTATTATACAATTTTAATACAATTTTCTGCTTCTTGTATTATATTTTGTTCAAATATTTACTTAAGAAACACATGTTTATATAATTCATTATTGCAATCAGACGACTATTGTTGGAATTTTATTCATACGATATGTATCTTTTACAATGAGTAAATATGTAACCTAAAAGAATTTTTCATGTTAGTAGAAGAAAAAGTTATTTTCTTACACATCTGTTCCTCATATAATCTTCTAGGAAATTTATAAAATTTGATACTTCAATCGGTAATTTTGCGAGAATTATTACATCCCCCAATGCATCACATAATATTTGACATCCTATCATTCGCATTTATTTTATAAAATAGAAATTGCAAAAGTATTCTGACATAAAACATAACCTTGCTAAGTTTCAATGAGTAACCATTTTCTCATTTTTGTCCGCTGTCGGCGCTGACTACTTTTGTGCACACCGCCTATTCAGAACTCAATATTTGTCTAGTCGCTATGGTCTTTATGGTTATTATGTACTATAAAGATTGTTAAAATCGAATTATTTTACAATTTTTAGACAGTAAAACATATGAAATTAAAAATAAATTTTAGTTACAAATTAAAATAAATCAAAACATTGGTCTTGTCAACGACATTGTACTTGTCAAAATGACATGCGCACACAAATCAGCTGATTTTAGGCACGTCAAGGTCGCTCGAATCACGTGTCTGCTCGCGCCCTATAAAAAGATTCCGTAATGTTTGAGAACTGTTGTAAATTTCCAAGGTTTTCATTAATCGCCATATCTTCGTACAAAGTTTCATAAAATAAAAAATAAAATAAACATAGTTTATTTTCTGTTTCACCGTTCGAAATTCTTTGACATTTAAAACTGTTATTTGTGAATTTGTATTTTTATTAGAACATTAACATTTAATATATTTTCAGTAAGCATATTATCCTTCATATTCATTATTATACGAGGGTGATATAAAAAATTAACAATAAATTAATAATATTTCAGAAAAACGTCACAAGAAATTTGTAACTTCTACGTAGTGAAGAGACATTTTTGCAGAAGAATTGCCCAGTAAAAGAAACGGTGTGCGTGTAAGTGTACATCAGTTTCTTGATTTTTGATGTAAATAATATAGAAACTAATTACTATTTATAATATTTGCGGTGTGTGCAATGTTTATCAACTTGTTCAAAATGCATTTTTAGAAATTATGTTAGTAACATGTCATTATTTTGTGTAAAAAATTATGAATATATTAGTTTGGTCATGTGAAGGTGGAAAACAAATGCATGAAGTAATGCTGGGATTCCAGGCATTCTCTTAAATTTCTGTAAACTTATAGATCTGTAGCTTTTAGAAAGTCTACAAATTAAGGACTAATAGATTTCCGTAAAATGGTATTCTGAGCAACTGTTTATAACTGGCTTGATCTGTAAATTCATCTTATGGAATCTATAACGTCAATGTTATCAATCGTTATAAAAAGCAATTTAATAAATTTTCAAATGATTGAAAAACATGGATTTATTTGAATTTATTATCTTCTAATATTTAAATACAATATTAAAAGCATGTTATTTGAAGAAATACTTCCTAAGACATTTTAATTCTATAAAATATTGTAATTATTTGTTAACAAATCCTTGGAAAAGACCCAAATGAATATACAAACTGCAAGAACTAAAATAATTTTAATATAGGAGTTATTTTAAATATTAAATACCTACTTTTATATGAAACGTTATATTATATTCATAATTTTGATATTCCTGCATAATATTTCAAGCAGTCTGTTTTTGCGTTCTTATTCTGTTGGGAATCTTTATTTTAGATAATTCGTGCTGATGCAAACATGTACCTATATAAAATAAATGTTAACAAATTTGACATATGTCAGTTGCCAATATGCAATAAAAGTGCAAAAATTCTTAAGTATCATTGACAACAAAAAAAATAAGGTAGCGGTAGAATTAGTGGCAGTGGTAGTGGCCTGGGTAAAAGATTGAATGCGTTATAGCAAACGTATTCGTTCACATCAAAAAATTAAGAAAATTAGTAGTAGGGTAGTGGCGACAGCAACAGGAGTTTGCAAACTCCAATCTTCTACGTTGCCACTACCGCTACCGTTTAATTTTTTTGACGGTTTTGACGTTTATTGACTTCTCACATCTGATTGCATCTGATAAAATGAGCAATAGAAAAAGGATTATTTTGATGTATGCATCAGCTGTTGCGCTATATAAATTAAAAATAATAGAAGAAGATGGTGGGTTCGATCTATAAATCTAAATAGACAAAATCAAGGGGGTTACCACAATTTATTGGAAGAAATGAGACTAACCGACACAGAAATGTTTTTTTCTTACACAAGAATGAATGTGGAGTTTTTTGACAATCTATTGAGCTGGGTAGAACCGTGCATTTTTTTGCATTAATTTTAAAATCTTTTATCCCAAACAACAGAGTGCTTGCGGATAAGAGATATTAATAAGTCATCATCCATTACGCAAAAATTAAATAACAGCTATAACAGTCAACCTTGCACTGAATAAAGTTTGTAGTAATTTATAATAAAAAATTCCTAGAAACTATAATTTTAATAATTTATCATTGTGAACGCATACAATTTTTACTATAAATTTCTTACGTTACCAATGCCACTAATTCTTACACTACTGCTAATTTTTTTTATTCTGAATGGGCCTTCACTTTCTGTAATTCTCGTTAACTAAACCAAGTACAAAATGCAATTCTCTTCGTTCTAATACTAAAAAAGACAGAAATACAGATTTTCGATTTCTATAAGTACCTACTTACGGTCAACTGATGGACAACGCTAAAGTTCTAGACGTCTAAGGTATTTATCGAAATTAGAAATCTATAACGTATAGACGAGTTCAGAATTGCATTTTTACTATAAGATCAATAAGTCACTACAGAAACGCTTATAGACGTTATAGAAATGCCTAGAATCCCAGCATAAATTAATAACAAAATATTAATGAAATCTTACTTCTTCCTGATAAGAAGAGTTCACAAAATGTTTCAAAATCTCCGGGGTAACCGTTTCTTAAAATGCAGTGGTAGTAATAGGACACGCATGTGTCCTTGGGGTTTCTTGTAATGTAGATAATCTAAATCAAAGAAAAATTTAGTTTTGTATTATTGTATTATATTTGCTTACATTAATATCGTCCTAAATCTTTCGTTCTTATGTATATATTGTCCAAAAATATCTATTTTCCAATTCGTTGCATTTAAAAAAAACATTAAATTAACAATAAAATAATGGTTAGTAATTTTAGAATGCATATTTATTTGCAAACAATGAGCATGTAAGGTTAACCCTCCGGCGGGCGCGCCCGCGGCAAATTGCCGCAAATTTTACTTTCATTCTTGCATCACTGATATTGTGGAGGTTATGCCCAGTTACTGTACTGATTTCTTTAGAGAAGTGACACATATGCAATGTGTATGCCACTACGCGCGCCTTCGGATGTAAATAAAAAATTTATTTACCCTTTTCATGAATTTTCAACTAATTTTAAGTATTTCCTCATATGCTATGTTATTTTATTCATATTTGTGTCTAACCATGTCATATATTTGAATAACTATTTCGCACAATAAAAAAATGTGTTAGCTGTGAAGCCCAGAAAGAAATGGAGGAAGATTCATTTTATATAAAAGTATATACATAATAAATATCAATATTTTTTTTTCATTAGGTAATAAGATACCTTCAAAAATCTATATTTGTGTATATTTTACACTTGGTATAATATTTTTTTCAACTTTAGAGACAATACATGCAAAATCCCAAATGCGGTGAAAATACCGCGGCGCGCTTGCTCTTGTGTAATTCTAAAAAGCGCGCCCTTCGGAGGGTTAAAGTAACATAACTATTATTTTATTGTCATATGATCTATGCATGTAGCAGTGAAGGCTAGCCAGGGTAGGCAAAGTAGGCGGCGCCACCTGTAATACCAAGATGAAAATATGTTTTAATTTTAAAATATCTTTTTACTTTAATAACCCAATAAATATTACTTTTAGAAACGCAGAACATAAAATATTCATTTTATTTATTCAGTTACAAGAGATAATATACTTTTATAACTCCCAAAAGCGCGAAATCTGAATCGTTCTTTCATACATATTACTGGTACACTGGCAAAGGCGATGAGAAACACCTCTACAGTCGCCTGCCAATCCGCTCTCCCTTAACCCCTTGGAATCCGACAAAAAAATATAGTTGTTTGCTGCTAGCATTTTGTTGCATGGAAAAAACTGAATATACACTTATAATAGGCTACTTGCGTGGTACTGAAAATCTAATATCTATCACTATACAGGGTGGTGACTTGGATGACGCAGCATAGGGGTTTCAATGGTAAAATCTTAATGTGCAGTTATTTGCTCCCCTAATTATTTTAGAGCGAAATTGTATTTAAGATTTTTTTTAGATAAAAATACTGCATCCGAATATGCTATTGTTTATAATTTTTCAATTTCCGAAACCATAAAAATAGTCGAAAACAATAATAACATTTTTACAAAAATCATTGTTGCCTTGGAACAAAAATTTAAATAAAAGTGCAAACATCTGTCAAAGAATCTTGACGTTGAAAATTATTTTCAAAACAAGGATAAAGAAAACACCTTCATTTTAGTGTTGATGACAACCATGTAAAAGTTGATTACAACAATGTAATTTGACGAGAACGAAATTTAAGATTTCCGTAAGTAGTGACAGATGTTTGCGCTTTTGTTCCATGGCATCAATGATACATGCAAAAATGTTATTATTGTTTTCGACAATTTTTACGGTTCCGGAAATTGAAAAATTATCAACATTAGCATATTCGGATACAGTATTTTTTCCTGTAGCAAATTAAATACAATTTTGCTCTAAAATAATTAGGGGAGCAAATAACTGCACAATAAGATTTTACCATTGAAACCCCTATGCTGCGTCTTTCAAGTCACCACCCTGTATATCTAAAGTAATGTTGAAAACGTATGTAAAAATATTAATTTTATTTTTTTAAATTATATGTATTTTAATAAATTAAGAAAGAAAATTTTCTTTGGCGTCATTATTTTAAACTGGAGAAAGGGAACCATGTTTAAGAATGTAACCTGTAGATGGCGAGCAAGTGCGAGGTTGGGTTAATTTAATTTTGACAGTTCATTTTTCTGTCACTGTCTCTTTTCTTTATTATTTGCAATTTTCTGTTACTTTTATTACGTATTTCAATTTGTTAAGCAGTATTTTGAAGGATTTTAACATAGCTTATACTCGTACAAGATTAAAATGACAAACTAAAATATTTGCCTCCAAACTATCATTCAAACGACAAACAGGCCGTTGCTATGGGGCGTACCGATGCTATGAATTCACGGCCATTCATCGTCTCTTCAAAAATATTGAATAAAAAAATCGAATGCAAGTAGCCCATTATTTTAATAAAATTATTATTTAAATTTTAAGTTAATTTCTTTATATTTTAGTATTAAAAAATATATACAATGCTTGCATAAGAATATCAGAAAAAAGAAATTGATTGAATTTATATTTATGTATACATTTTTGTTTAATTTTATAAACAGTTTTATACTTGCATATAACTAACTAAATCGTATTTTATTTACATACGTTTGCCCTATTATTTATCCAGTAATAAATATTTCATATGGACTCAATATTTTCTGCAAGATTCAACGGCCACTTTTAAATAGATTATTTGCTTTTAACAAGACTTGATTTTGGCCAATTTTAAAAAAATATTTTTAAATCCACGTTTATAATTATATTGTGATTCATTTTTGGTTCACTGTTTACACAATAATAAGTAAAAACAGTAAATACATACAAAATTAAAGAATTTTATGACCTACTCTCGCACAGAACATGAAGTCGCCCCTGTTCTTTTAAACTCTTAACACAACATTAATTCCACGAACATATCGGACGTTCACTCATCTTCAATTTCAACAACGTTTTACTAAACGTTCACTCGCACTCGCCATTCTCTCTAAATGACCAAACCTGCTCAAATGACTTACTCCCACTCTTGCAACAACATTCTTCATACATGAAAATGTATTATTATTTAGTTACTCACTTTCGGTGTTTTTTCCTTATTTTGTATTTGCCAGGGCAATAAATGCCAATGTAAATGTGTTTTAATCACCCTTTCTTTATCTTTTAATTCTGCGACGCATTTTGGTGAATCAAGAAGTAATGGATTAGGCTTAAAATTATCGGTTTTTATTACGTTGTCGTAACAATACAAACCTGAAATTCTGATATAATTTGTGGTATAAGAATTTGACAATACTGGAGAAATTAAAAGACATACTCTAAGAAAGGTGACCGTTGGTATAATACGGTTTTACCACGTTCAAAATCGAGATTGTTTACTATCATCCATATCATTTCTTGAACCCAAGTAGTACCTGGAAAATAGTTATTTGGATACCAAGTGCTGAATGTTTTCTGTCGAACCTAAATATCGTTTATGGATTTTTAGGATTTTCAACATGTATTATACACACTATATTTTCTACTCCTGCAAGATATAAAAACAAAGAAATAAAGAATTAATTCATTGTAAATTTTTGTATTTGTGATGCGCTTCAATGGCTACAAACATACTGTACAACATTCAGTAAATTTCGTTACTAGGATATCGGAGAGTCACTTTCAACATGAAAAACAAACCAGAAATAGTTATTTACATACCAAGTGCGTGAACGCTTGGTTCCCGGAGGAGTGTTTGGCGGCGCGAGCTTGCGAGCGTTGCCATAGAACGATTCCGGGAACCAAGTTCACGCACGTGGTTTGTACAATATTTTTCGTACGAATAGTATAAAACTAATAATTAGTAACTGGTCGGCCCAGTGGAGGGATCATGCTTTTATTTAAAAATAAGTATTTTCAAGACATTAAAATCGTAGAGAATACAAATCTCTGGATTATCGCAGAGGTAAGCTGTAATTCTAATACTACTTTAATTGGGTGTTTTTACTTGAGCCCAAATATATGTAATAACACTTGCTTAAAACTAATTCATGACTTAGTTGATTATATTATAACATATAACGATGTAAAAACCATTTTAATTGGTGATTACAACGCAAAGGTGGGAAACTTAAATCAGATTGAGGAAGAAAACATATTCCTCAACCCAAATATTGTAGAAAACCGAATTTCATTGCACGACAAAATTGATGAAAGAGGTAAAAACTTAATAGAATTGATGGAATGCTCAGGCTTTTATGTACTTAACGGGAGGACCAGGGGTGACATTCCAGGAAAATTTACTTTTGCTAATCATATGGGCCAGAGCATAATAGATCTTGCATTTTCCAATCTTAAATTCGCTGAATGTATATCCAGGTTTGAAGTTTATCCATCTATAAGCAATACAGGTCATAGTATTCTTCACATACAGTACCATAACGATAATATTAACTATAGTAATCCTATTTGTAGTAGTAATGTAAATAACCCCGAAATCGAAAATAAATTTTTAATCAAATTTAAATTTATCGAAGATAATGCACTAACTTACAAAAATTTAATGGCCAGTCAATACCGTGTTTACTTTAACTCCGAAAATTCAGATGAATTATATAAAAATTTGTTATATGCTATTAAAGAAACCGCAAGTATTTCGGGATCACTTAAAGTCCAAAAAGTTCAGCCTCAAAAACGCATTAATAGTACTAGGGTTTGCAGTATTGAATCTAAACCTTGGTTTAATCCGAAATGTAAGCTATATAAATCACAGGCAATGAAAAATTTAAGAATTTATCGGAAAGAACCAAGTAAAGAAAATCTAGAATCATATATACAAAGTAAAAAACTATACAGAAACGAAATGAAATTTCATAAAAAGAACTATGAGTTCAGTATTATTAATTTACTTGCAAACACAAAAAACACCACCGAATTTTGGTCCACAATCCGGAGTATATCATTTAAAAAAACTGTTTTTCATGATATAACGATACATGAATGGGAACAATTCTATTTATCTTTAACTGAAAACAAAGCTTTTCCCTTAAATAATAGTTATATTGATTGTCGCCATCCATTTTTAGACAACGATGTTAGCCTAGAAGAATTACAAACTAGCATAAAAAACTTTAAACTACACAAATCACCAGGTTGTGATGGAATAAATTATGAGTTTTATAAACAATTGCCGGAAAATTGGTTACATTATATCCTAAATCTTTTCAACAATATCATTCTTCACGAAACAGTACCAAAAGATTGGTCAAAGATTGAAATGTTCATGCTTTTTAAGAAAGGTGACCCAAAGAAACCAGAAAATTACCGCGGTATAGCACTAATAAATAACTTATGCAAAATCTTTACGCAAGTTCTATATACAAGGCTCCAAACTTGGTTGGAAATAAACAACTTATTAGTGGAGAATCAGTCTGGATTCAGAAAGGGAAGGGGAACGGGTGATAATATATTTTGTCTCACTTCCCTCGCTCACCTACAATTAAGACTCAAAAGAGGTAAAATGTATTCCGCTTTTGTTGATTTCAAACGCGCCTTCGACTCTGTCAGCCACGCGAAATTATGGGATAAAATGTATAACATAGGCATCAGTTCTAAATTCATAAGAATAGTTCAAAACCTTTATAGTAATGCAAATATTTTTATTAAAACAAATTCTACTTCATATGAAAACCACCCCATCCCTCTTTACGAAGGGGTCTTACAGGGGGAAATATTAAGCCCCATCCTATTCGCCATATATATTAACGATTTGGAACAATATTTAAGACGGAATGACCAACAAGGAATAAATATTGACGGGTATAACGATATAGTTATTTTAGCCTATGCAGATGACATTGTAATCCTCAGTGACTCCCCAGTTTCTCTGCAAGTAAAACTAAATCTCTTAGAACAATACTGCACCCTAAATGACTTAACGGTAAACACCTCTAAAACAAAAATTTTACCCTTCTACCGTGGTAGAAAACCATCTCTGCCTACATTTAAATATAAAAATTGTAACATTGAAATAGTTCAAAAATTCTGCTATTTGGGTGTTACTTTCTCTTCCTCGGGGAAATTTCACGAAAATACTCTTTATGTAGAAAAAAAATCAGCACTTGCTACTTGCAAAGTAAATAATATTTTAACGAAGGGTAAATCTCAAACCTGGAATGAGAAGAGAGTTTTACTTAACTCAGTCATTAATGCCACCGTTCTGTATTGCTCAGAAATTTGGAGCTTGCGCTACACAGAAAATTTGGAAAAATGCCAGACAAAATTTATTAAATTAATACTAAGATGCCCCAGAAACACTCCCAACTATATGCTGAGGTTAGAAACCGGAACTGTACATATTGTTGCCCAAATCGTAAAAAGAGCCTTAAACTGGCTACTCAAAGTAGAAAACATGGATACAACTAGATTCCCTAATTTAATCCTAAACAGATTGAAACAATTAGACAGATTAGACATTAATAAAAAAGACTTCAACTGGTACTCCCAGTTAAGAGGTTTACTAAGTCAATTCAGCTTAACTGAGCCTTCTAGCAATTTTTCCAAATCTCAAATAAGTAATTTAGTCGAAAAACTTGAACTTGCTCTTAAAAATTTAGATATGGAACGTTTAAAAAACGGAAGTTACAATGATCATTATAAAAATATTAAGAATGAGTTCGGCCCAGAAAACTACTTAATAGAAAAATTATCAATCATAAAAGCCAGAATCGTTGCTAACTTACGTTTAACAAACAAGAAAATCTTTTCCGTACCATGTAACAACATAAGACATGTGTGGGACACCAATAACATTTGCCTCATTTGCAACCTAAACGTGGAGGAAACTCTTGAACATTTTCTCTTATTTTGCCCAATCTATAAACCATACAGAGATGTATATTTGTCACAATATATACCTAATGATAATCCAAATATTTGTATTTTGCTGAGATCACTCCACTGGAAGAAAATAAATGATATTTGTTACTACACTATTAAAAGTTTAGCCTTGAGAAGTTTTTGTATAAATGAATAATTCGGTTTACTGTTTTCGCTTTATATGATCCTCCAAATTTGATTTACATTACGTATATGCATATGTGCGTATTTATAATATCAGTAACTTTTATATTTTTATATAACTTTATTTCTGCATCATCGGCAGTTACACAAGGTTGCTTATCAATTATGTATTCTTTTCTCTTTGTGATTAATCACTTTAATTAATTTACTTTTGTATACATTTGTATTCACACTATCATTATTTTAGATTTGTTGTTATATATACATATATATACCTACATTTTCTTTGTACTTACATTTTTATATGGTTATATATTAATTCTACAAATTATTTTATTTTGTATAAGGCTATGTACCTTACAACAAATAAAGATTATATATATAATTAGTAATTTGTGTCCAAATAATTTTATTTATTAAAAATTTATTACATAACACTGCTTTGTAGTTAATTTCAGAGTGATGTGTCAAATTTAAATTCCAATTATTTTAATGTTTTTTTTTTATGTAATATAGTTTTAATCGTGGTATCTAAATAACTATTTATTACTTAGCAAGTATTTCACTTGTAGTATATAGCAAATTTAAACTTAATAAACTTGTTAAATTCCTTATTGTTTTGTTACAATTTACATTACGTTTGTTGGTTATGTATTACCGACTTTCCAAGTGCTCTTTCTTGCCGACTTCCGCCAAGCAGAAATTGTTGCCAATATTGTTAACCAAATGCACTAACTTCATTATTTTAAAATCTCTTTCATTTAATATTCCACCAATTTCTTCTATTATTATTAAGCAAAAGGATGTTTGACAAACTATACTTTTTATAATAAATATATTTCTTTAATAAATGCTTCAGAAATAGGAGAGTGTATTTTCCAAAATTTCCCAGTCACCAATTTGGTGTAGACCTGGGAAATTGATGTTTCGTACGTTGCTTAGGCGACGCGACACAACACATTTCAATGCATGAGTACGAAAATTATATTTTTTTTCAAACGTCTTAGAAATGGCATTTTTTGTGAGTGCAGAAGTTTTATTTCTATGCCGCTAGAAATTTCTACGCCGGCGGCATAGAAATAAAATAAATAAATATCCACAGAAACTGCATAGAATTAGCGAATAAAAAGAAAAGTGGTGCGTTTGAAAAAAAAATTTAATGTGTCATTCGGAAAAAAGTGTCTTTGTGTGCCTCGCATGCAATTGTCCGACTCGCTTCGCTCGTCGTACAAACTTCCATGCTCGCCACACAAAGTATCACTTTTACTCCTAATAACACAATATACTATTTCAGAGCAGGAGTAGAAAATAGTTATTTGTATATCAAGGCCGCGAAATCACTCTTTAGCGTACCGAGAGAAAAATTGTCGCCGAGGCCGCTTGCGGCCGAGGCAAGGCAATCTCGAGGGCGCTAAAGGATTTCGCGGACAAGGTGTACACAATATTTTTTGTGCAACCGTAAAAAATATGTAATTAAATTTTTTTATTAATTTTAAACAGTTTAATTGTATGTAGAAAGTTAGCTTTCACGGTGGCTATGGGATTAACATTTGATAAACAAAACCATGCAATTTTCAAGTGTCAAAGTGATTATTTACCTAATTTCGCGGCCGCTACCATGACAACGTCCGCGAAATGAATTTCGCGGCCGTTGCCATAACAACGGTTGCGAAATTTAATTTCGCGGCCTGTATTGCGGCTGCGAAATGCTTATTTCGCGTCCGGTTGCACAAAAAATAATTTGTTTTGTAATTTTAAATACATTCCCTTCTCTCAATAACTAAATAGTTAATAAAATAAAATTCGCACATGTTGGGTTAACGAATTCTGTCAAAGTCAAACATTTCTTTATATTTTTCTTCAAATTCCATGGCTCATTAATAAGAAATTGAAAAAGTTGAATAATTAATTTAAGGGACTATAATGGCCGGTTGCACCAATATTTAATTTTAGACATTAAACAAAAACCGGCCATACAATATTATGCATAATAATTTACATGTATTTGGGGTTAATTGACGCAGAAATTTTATCTTTCTATTGATAACACAACCATTGTTGTCATTCAAAACAGGAGGTACAGTAGGAACTAAGTTAATCTCCTATGTATGCACAGTTATAAAACACCTAATAGCTAATTTACAATAAATATTTGCATACCTGTTTTTGGGTATGAAGTGATGAACACATCAGTATCTTTCACCTCCAAATTTAAACACCTATCCATGATTTTTGCGAAATGTATTGGCAAAACTGTATCTTTATTGCCATATTCTGCAAATCCGTATCTTACTTTGTTGGTAGAGGTTTCATATAATTTTTTATCGATCTCATTATTTGGTTCAATTATTGACCACGGAATATTCATTTTGCTCTTTCAAATTATTTACAGCAGATCTATTCTCTTTAATGTCTACTTAAATACTGACTAACAAAGAGAGAGAAAGAATGGAATATAACCACTAACAAATAAATAAACAACTATGTGTACTTAGCGTTTTTGCAACTTTGATTTATTACCTTACGGCAAAATCATTTTATCTTATGCAAACTATAAATAATAATTAGAATATGAAGGGAAAGTTAACAGAGTTTTCAGTCTTGATGTATGTTCGGTTATAATATTTTAATAATTTTTATATATGATAGTAATGTGTACATATAGAGATGGATCAATTCCCGAAATTTAAAGATACGGGAAAATACCCAGAAATTTTCCCGGAATTTTTTTTTATAAATTTCCCGAGGAATTTCCGTAAAAATATCCTTCGGAAAATTTCCCAAGGAATTTCAAATGTGAATAAAAATTGAAGTGGAAATTAATTTTCTGGATAGCAGTCAAATAAATTTTATTTTATTCTTCGGCCTCTACAAGTTTCGGCACCGCATGTGCCTTCTTTAAGAGCTACAAACGTTTTGTACAATTACAGCATTTTTTAACAAATCATGTGGAAAAACTTACGTGAAATTTTTTTAATTAGATGAAAAACATTAACAACACGGAAATAAATAAAGTACACATCTGTGGTCGTCGAAAAAATAACAATAAATAACATTAAGAGACTCTAAAAGTCGTCAAAATAATGTATGAAAAAATATTTTAAGAAAAACGTGCGCACCCAGTAAAAAAATAATTGCTATTCGCAGCTATATACTAAGCGTTACTAAGAAAACTGTATTAGGAATTACTAAAAAATCTATTCACAGCTCTTTACTAGGCAGTACTAAGCATTACTAAGTTTCGTGTTTAGTACACAAATCTAAAACAAGGTAGTACCGGGTTTAATATGGATGAACGCGCAGTTCAAATGGGGTATGTGACCATATTCGAATTTCAATATATATGTCATAAAATATAAAAACAAACCACTATAGCTTTTTATTATAATAATTAAAACGAAACATTAATTTGTAATAATCTTGTTATTAACAATTTAATGTTTTGGAGAAGGGATATATGCCGTAAGTATGGTAGAATCGTGGACAAAGACAGATAGACTGCGGGAAGGAAAGAGACAGTTATAAATCAGCCTATCAGCGCCGCGTTTATGTTGTGGGAGGCGCGGCAGGGTGGAGCATGATCACATCTGGCTATAACTATCTCTTTCCCTCCCAGTCTAACTGTCTTTTTTCAAGCTTCTACCATTGATACGTCACAAATCCCTTCCCCAAATTTTTAATAATTATTTTCTCGTAAAATGCGAATAATTAATCGATGTAAAAAAATACGGGTATTTTATTTTTTTGTCTAGCATCATATTATGTAAAAATAAAAATTTGGTCACATACCCCATTGGGAGACGTGCGCGATATGTTCGAAATTTACAAAATAGGCGGATAGAAGTCTATCGACAAAAGACGGACCCGCTTACCGAATGCAAAGAAAGCGAATTTAAAAGAAGTTACAGACTGTCCAAAAAGATTAGTGGAGAGTAGTGATTTTGAGTAACCTGCAGTTATGCATGTACCTATAAGACATACATGCCGGAAATATTAAAGGCTGTGTTTCGATCGCATTTCAATCAACGCCATTTTAATTAATTTAAATACAGTTAGTTAACAATAATTTTTATTGGTTTTTAAGTTAGTATACAAAAACGTATATTAATCCGTACATTTCATACTTAGTTACTAATCTACTAGTAGATAGGTACAGGTACCTAATAAAACAATTATTGTAGTTATGAATAAAGATGATATTTTAATTATATTCTATGTTGGTGCCAAACATTAAAATTTGTCGGTCTTTTATTAAATTAAATATTTCCTCTTCGTATTCCGTCATTGAATATCTTTTTATTTTTTTCCATAGATGACACATTTGAATGATAAACTGCATACAAATAATTTGATATATTTTACAATAATATTAATAGTGAATAATATTTGCGATAGATTAAATATTTACCCAGTGAAAGGATTTAAAACAAGCACAGCTTCTTATTCTGCTCTGTTTACTTCAACTTCGTTCTCAACTTCCAAAATTAATTCTCCCTGTACATACATAGCAAAATAATTAGATTAAAATTTAAAGCACACAAACATAAATTAATTAAATAATACTTGTTGTTTTTGCCATTGCAGCATCTGAATCAAATTTATATTGATTCTTCTACAATTTATTCGTATGATAAACTTTATAATTAAACTTCTTTTAAAATTTTATTAAAATGTCAGAGTATGTCATTTGGTGTTTGACGTAATGTAATGTAACTATGACTACTAGAGATATTTTGCGATGTTGTCAACTTTGTTTTTCGCTAGTCACTTGAACTTACTAACACATGCTAGTATATAGAGCTGCTCTGAATAGGCGGTGTATTAAATTTTGTTTTAGCGCTAATATATGTTTTAACTAAAACACCGTATTATACAACTTTAGTATCGAGCTGTGAATAGCACCCATGTTTAAACAAGTTTCGAAGGTCACATGTATTGTAATGGCGCTAATATTTTTTTTTGTGCAACCGGACGCGAAATAAGCATTTCGCAGCCGCAATACAGGCCGCGAAATTAAATTTCGCAACCATTGTTATGGTAACGGCCGCGAAATTCATTTCGGCGGACGTTGTCATGGTAGCGGCCGCGAAATTAGGTAAATAATCACTTTGACACTTGAAAATTGCATGGTTTTGTTTATCAAATGTTAATCCCATAGCCACCGTGAAAGCTAACTTTCTATATACAATGAAACTGTTTAAAATTAATAAAATTTGTAATTACATATCTTTTACGGTTGCACAAAAAATATTGTGTACACCTTGTCCGCGAAATCCTTTAGCGCCCTCGAGATTGTCTTGCCTCGGCCGCAAGCGGCCTCGGCGACAATTTTTCTCTCGGTACGCTAAAGAGTGATTTCGCGGCCTTGATATACAAATAACTATTTTAAACCGTCTCATCTTTTTGTTTTTAGTTTTGGTTTTATTTTAATGTTTAAATATTTATTTTTATTGTATTTTAATATATTACTGTAAATTTTACTGATATTAGTGGTGTCTGTTTTTAAATTTATGTTATTTTTATCATTATTTATATAGAGCAGTTCCAACATTTTTTTTCTTTTATGTAAATTGTATTCTGTATATAAAATTTTAACTTCGTCAGAATTAAAGTTATGTTTCTGTTCTATAGCATGTCCTACTAAGGCACATTTTCCGTTATTGTTTTTATTATTAAGACAGTTTCTCAAATACCGTTTTGCCTGCCCGGTGTATTGTGCTTGGCAATCTTTGCATGGTACTTTGTACACAACATGGGTCCTATAATTTTTATCATAATCTGCCTTTAGTTTGCTGAATATATTACCTATTGTATAAGTTTGTTTAAAACCAATATTCACGTTAATTTTGACGGAGTTAAAATCTTAGATACAGAATACAATTTACATAAAAGACTAATGTTGGAAATGCTCCATATAAATAATGATAAAAATAACATAAATTTAAAAACAGACACCACTAATATCAGTAAAATTTACAGTAATATATCAAAATACAATAAAAATAAAATAACCTAAACTTAAAAAACAGACGCCACGCACTCAAAATAATTTTTACAGTAAGTTATTAAAATACAGTAAAAATAAATATTTAAACATTAGAATAAAACCAAAACTAAAAACAAAAAGAAGAGACGGTTTTTTAAAAAAATATTAGCGCCATTACAATACATGTGACCTTCGAAACTTGTTTAAATATAATATTATTTTTTCACTGGCCGTTAATTCTTAATGTTTTTCAACTAATGAAAAGAAATTTAACGTAAGTTTTTCGACATGATTTATTAAAAAAATGCTGTAATTGTACAAAACGTTTGTAGATCATGAAGAAAGCATATGCGGTTCCGAAACTTGTAGAGGCCGAAGAATAAAATAAAATTTATTTGACTGCTAACCAGAAAATTTATTTCCGCATCATCTCCATCCAATCAAGAAGTTTTCCAGCCAATGTTTTATTTTTCAGTGAAATTATGGTAAAAAAATTTGATGTGACCAACACATAACCTCTCACCAGATATTTTATCTGGTTGTACGCATAAAACGAAAAATATTTTTAAATATAAATACATATATCCATGTCTCACTGCAAAATAAATCTCACATATATTTGCACAATCTATGGGATATTTTAATATAAATTATGTACAATACATACATTTTCTTTATATTCAATATCCTGAAATTTTCTTTTTCTACTTTCCTTTTCTTTTCCTTTATATTCGTCATTTTTTCGCAAATTCCTTTTATATTCTTTTTTACGTATATTCTTTTGCGTTGTTGACTTTTTTATTTTCATAATCTTCATAATAATGTACAAATATTTTTGACAGTGGTCTACAAATATTTTTGACAGTGACATTCATGTGTCAATTACAAACATTTGAATTTCTTGCGTTGAAGTAGTTTGATCTGAGAATTTTTACATCAAATTATTTTATATGTATTTCTTTATCTCTAAATCTATAGAAGATATAATAATGAATTTATATTTATCGAATGAAGAATTTAACGTTCTTTAATATAAGTATTTACATAAATTTTCGATAAATAATATTTAGATGATTTTTTTCTTGTAACTACTACTTCCGGTTGTCCAATTGTTACCAAAACTTAATCAACTCTTCCCATTATTGTTAGATTGAGGAATCCGTAGTTAAAAATGTCTTAAGTCTTATAGTATTTGAGAAATCGTGAATCCAACATCCACACACACATCCACACACACATCCACACACACATACGGACATCATCGTAAAAATGTTATAATCGGATTCTAGGGACCTTAAAACGTGCTTATACACTAATATCTGGATATGCGATTTTTAGCATGAATACAATACCTCTCTTAACGAGAGGTAAAAATACATAATTATACTCGTATCAATATATTAATGCACTATCGCTCATACATACGAGTAGAGCAACTCTGTAAGAACTAATATAAAATACTCTCCCATATTTTAAATATTCAATATATTTTCATACTTCTTACATAAAGTAAATAAATAAATAAATATATCATCACGGCATATTACCCATTGGTGGGTGTGCCAATCTGCTTTGTACGCAGATATCGGTAATGATGATGACATATTTGTACCGTGCGGGCGTTTACCAGGCGTCACCTCACGGACACTCATTGCTGGCATAAAGTAAAGGTGCAATATTCATTAAAACGTTAAATGAGTAATTCAAACATCAAGGCCAAAACCGTTTAACATTTACGGGATATTTGCAAAAATTATATTCACGGGATATTTCCAAAAATATTCCGGGAAAAATAGTAAATAAATTTCATCCCGAAAATCGCGGATGAAGGAATTTCCGAGAATTTTCCCAGGGAAAAAACAAATTCCCAGCGGGAATTTTTTGGCGGCACATCACTACGTACATACATCTTTGTTTATAAGAAAGACGCGTGCACTAAAATCATGTCTTATGAAACTTGTATTTTAATGAACTATTATGTGCATATTCGATAAAATGTACAAATATCGAAAATACTAGTTTCGTTGAAGGTTGTAGATCCGGAAAAACATTCAATGAAGAAAAAATTCCGATTTACCATCCTTCGCAAAACAATGTGAATACCTGCTGCTAAGTTTATACCAGCTAATAAAAACCTTGGTACTAAAGATATACGTATTTTAAACAATAAAATATATCATTATGGCTTGTTACCCATTTCTGGGTGTACCAATCTGATTCTATTCGCAGATTTCAGTAATGACGATATATTTGTAATTGTAGTTGAAATCGTTTACTACGCGTTACCTCTCGGACTCTCAAAGCTGCCGTATAGAGAGTGTATCACAGTGGACGCTTTTTTTCTATTTGAAAATTATATCAAATTTCAAATAGAAATACGAAAAAATATCTCAAAAGAGAAAAAACAAATTTAGTACATTTAGGTTTATGTTGTTATAGCTATTAACATACCTAGCATTGTTGATTCATAACATCCGTGGTGTTAAAAAAATCCTAACTCGGAGGAGGCTATGAACAAAGAAAGGTATGTTAATTTATTTTTACCTTCCGTCACCTTTAGGTAAGGAAGGTATTGTCTTTGGTCAAAAAATTCGGTGGTGAGTTTTTGATGAATAAGCACGTTTAAGGGTCCCTAGAATACGATTTTACTATTTTTACGATGATGTCTGTATGTGTGTGTGTGTGTATGTATGTATGTGTGTCTGTGTGTGTGTGTGTGTGTGTGTAACAAAATTTTCGTCTACGATAACTGCCATACTACAAATCTAAAAATTATAATTCTTTCGTATTTCTCTTCGTTACATCCATGTGAAGAGCTGATTAGATTTTGGTTAGAATTGGACAACCGGAAGTACCCTCATTTGAAGATTTTAACAGTTTTTCTTGAAAAAACTATGTTAAATGTCATTTTTTCACATTTAATGTTATTATAAATATTAAAGAATATTTTATTCTTTATACGATTTGACTGCATTTTATACTTAATATTAAATGGATATAGAGTTAAAAAATTATAAAGAAAATTTCATAAAGTAGCCATAGCTATGAAAACAGCTACTATATTAAGAAATTTTTTATTGAAAGATGTCAGTGTCAAGTGAAATTGACATAGTGTGTGACTTTTAATTTTACTGGAAATATAGGATCTTTTGCTTTCTGTATGTAATTGGTATAAAATACATACAACTGCTTTAAGGTAATTTACAAGAAATAATAATAATAATAATAATAATAATAATAATAATAATAAATCTTTTATTTCTGCAGATACATTACACTGTATATAGAAAACGTCACAAAATAATAATTTTCTGTACGGAATTTGCATAAAATACATGCAACTGCCGGAAGGTAAAGTACAAGAAATATAATATTTAGCAAGGAACTTTCTGTATAAAATTTGTACAAAATACATAGAACTGACGGAAGGTAATGTGCTGGCCACATCAGATTTTTTTAAATTAAATTTCTACTTGAATCTTTTTTACCTCTCGCTAAGAGAGGTATTGTATTCATGCTAAAAATGGCATATCCATATTTTAATGAATAAGCACGTTTTAAGGTCCCTAGAATCCGATTATAACATTTTTATGATGTGTGTGTGTGTGTGTGTGTGTGTGTGTGTGTGTGTGTGTGTGTGTGTGTGTGTGTGTGTGTGTGTGTGTGTGTGTGTGTGTGTGTGTGTGTGTGTGTGTGTGTGTGTGTGTGTGTGTGTGTGTGTGTGTGTGTGTGTGTGTGTGTGTGTGTGTGTGTGTGTGTGTGTGTGTGTGTGTGTGTGTGTGTGTGTGTGTGTGTGTGTGTGTGTGTGTGTGTGTGTGTGTGTGTGTGTGTGTGTGTGTGTGTGTGTGTGTGTGTGTGTGTGTGTGTGTGTGTGTGTGTGTGTGTGTGTGTGTGTGTGTGTGTGTGTGTGTGTGTGTGTGTGTGTGTGTGTGTGTGTGTGTGTGTGTGTGTGTGTGTGTGTGTGTGTGTGTGTGTGTGTGTGTGTGTGTGTGTGTGTGTGTGTGTGTGTGTGTGTGTGTGTGTGTGTGTGTGTGTGTGTGTGTGTGTGTGTGTGTGTGTGTGTGTGTGTGTGTGTGTGTGTGTGTGTGTGTGTGTGTGTGTGTGTGTGTGTGTGTGTGTGTGTGTGTGTGTGTGTGTGTGTGTGTGTGTGTGTGTGTGTGTGTGTGTGTGTGTGTGTGTGTGTGTGTGTGTGTGTGTGTGTGTGTGTGTGTGTGTGTGTGTGTGTGTGTGTGTGTGTGTGTGTGTGTGTGTGTGTGTGTGTGTGTGTGTGTGTGTGTGTGTGTGTGTGTGTGTGTGTGTGTGTGTGTGTGTGTGTGTGTGTGTGTGTGTGTGTGTGTGTGTGTGTGTGTGTGTGTGTGTGTGTGTGTGTGTGTGTGTGTGTGTGTGTGTGTGTGTGTGTGTGTGTGTGTGTGTGTGTGTGTGTGTGTGTGTGTGTGTGTGTGTGTGTGTGTGTGTGTGTGTGTGTGTGTGTGTGTGTGTGTGTGTGTGTGTGTGTGTGTGTGTGTGTGTGTGTGTGTGTGTGTGTGTGTGTGTGTGTGTGTGTGTGTGTGTGTGTGTGTGTGTGTGTGTGTGTGTGTGTGTGTGTGTGTGTGTGTGTGTGTGTGTGTGTGTGTGTGTGTGTGTGTGTGTGTGTGTGTGTGTGTGTGTGTGTGTGTGTGTGTGTGTGTGTGTGTGTGTGTGTGTGTGTGTGTGTGTGTGTGTGTGTGTGTGTGTGTGTGTGTGTGTGTGTGTGTGTGTGTGTGTGTGTGTGTGTGTGTGTGTGTGTGTGTGTGTGTGTGTGTGTGTGTGTGTGTGTGTGTGTGTGTGTGTGTGTGTGTGTGTGTGTGTGTGTGTGTGTGTGTGTGTGTGTGTGTGTGTGTGTGTGTGTGTGTGTGTGTGTGTGTGTGTGTGTGTGTGTGTGTGTGTGTGTGTGTGTGTGTGTGTGTGTGCGTGCGTGCGTGCGTGCGTGCGTGCGTGCGTGCGTGCGTGCGTGCGTGCGTGCGTGCGTGCGTGCGTGCGTGCGTGCGTGCGTGCGTGCGTGCGTGCGTGCGTGCGTGCGTGCGTGCGTGCGTGCGTGCGTGCGTGCGTGCGTGCGTGCGTGCGTGCGTGCGTGCGTGCGTGCGTGCGTGCGTGCGTGCGTGTTTGTGTGTGTGTGTGTGTGGATGTTGGATTCACTATATCTCAAATACTATGTGACTTAAGACATTTTTAACTACGGATTCCTCAATCTAACAATAATGGGAAGAGTCCAGTTAGTTTTGGTAACAATTGGACAACCGGAAGTAGTAGTTACAAGAAAAAAATCGTCTAAATATTATTTATCGAAAATTTATGTAAATACTTATATTAAAGAACGTTAAATTCTTTATTCGATAAATATAAAATAATTTGATGTAAAAAATCTCAGATCAAACTACAACAAGGCAAGAAATTCAAATGTTTGTAATTGACACATAAATGTCACCGTCAAAAATATTTGTATGCCACTGTCAAAAATATTTGTACATTATTATGAAGATTATGAAAATAAAAAAAAGTCAACAACGCAAAAGAATATACGTAAAAAAGAATATAAAAGGAAAGTAGAAAAAGAAAATTTCAGGATATTGAATATAAAGAAAATGTAAGTATTGTCCATAATTTATTTTAAAATATCCCATAGATATTGCAAATATATGTGAGAATTATTTTGTAGTGAGACATGAATATCTATATGTATTTGTATTTAAAAATATTTTTCGTTTTATGCGTACAACCAGGTAAAATATCTGGCGAGAGGTTATGTGTTGGCCACATCAGATTTTTTTAGAAGTGGAAACAAATTAGGAAACGACGTTTGTCAATAAACTGTATACTTCTTTATTATCTTTTTTCTTTAAAATTACATTTCAAGATCAATTTTAACAACTGATTCCCGGTTTCATGAAACCATGTTAAATCAATGATTTGGTAATTGCATTTTTAACTCTAATCGGCCACATCAGATTTTTTTAGAAGTGGAAACAAATTAGGAAACGACGTTTGTCAATAAACTGTATACTTCTTTATTATCTTTTTTCTTTAAAATTACATTTCAAGATCAATTTTAACAACTGATTCCCGGTTTCATGAAACCATGTTAAATCAATGATTTGGTAATTGCATTTTTAACTCTAATCACTAATTAAAGTACTTGTGCTTTTCATGAAATTAATTAATTTGTTAACTTGGGGGATTTTTCTGATATTTTATCATGTGTCAAAATGACAACTACAAATTAGAAAATTTATATTCGTTTTGATCAGGATTTAAAATACCAGAGTATTATAAAATAAAAATAAATATCCCATATTACAAATTAACATTTTAGATGAGATTTTATAAATATTCTTTTAAAAAGACGACGTTGGGTCGTTGTCACCTGTCACGTTGGGGCGCTATCGGAAAAAGCAAGGAAACATGTATCACTTTGGACTTGGACATTTGTTTCAAGGAGAGTGGCACAACCAGTATATCTTAAATCGCAATCTAAGAGTAATCAACAATTGATTCATTACAGTAATTTGTGAAGTCTGTATCTTATCCAACCTAAATCTAATTTTGAATTCATCGTTATCGTAGATATCGAAAGGATACTGAAATTTGAAAAATTAATTATTTCAAAAAGTAAATGTAGTGGTCACTCAAATTTCTGAAATGGTCTATTATTTACCCTCACCATTATATAAAAAAAATCGTCAATAAATATTTTATAATGCTTTAAAACTTGTATTATAATAATATAACTTACCTCTACGTTGATGAACTAAATTCACTTGTTATATTTTATATAATAGGTAATTCAATGTGCAATTGGTCAAAATATAACCAGCCAAATTTTGCTGTGTCACAGTAATTATTTTGCCTAAGATTATTTTTATTAAATTTATTGTTTTGTTTCTAATTAGCTATTTAGGTACGTAACCGATGCTGTTGGATAAGAGCTACATTTAATGATACTGGTATTCATGAATTTTATTTCAGTTTATTTCTAGATTTCAGTGTGAGAACATCGATATTGTAGTGATTCAGGTGAGAGAGTTAATCCAGCGTGTGTATGATTGTGGGTGTGCGTGTGAGCAGTACGGTGTACTGTAGTGGCCGCATCGTGTGAACCCGAGGGTCGCCAACGGTAGCAGCAGGGAAGGCTGTAGTGACCCGCATCTGTGGTCGCCAGCGGTAGCAGCAGTTAGGGGCTGTAGTGATCTGATCCAGTTGTTTAAGAGGATTGTCTCCAGATCACCACCGAAGCGGCAGAGGTTCCGTAGTAACTAGCGGTACTGCCCGTAGTTGCCAACCTGTGTGTACGGTGTGTGAATGCCTGTACCTTTTGTCAATGATTGCCTCCTCACTGAGTATTTCTCATGTGTTAATTCTTTTGCAGAAATAATCACGGCGTGGAGGAGGATTCCGCGTGACCGGGTTCGGCCAGGCGACGGTCATCTAGATTTGTTATTTTTTTTGTATTAATACTGTATATACTGGTTTAAGTGATAAATGTGTTTTAATATTCCTATTTTCAGCGCTAACATTTAATCGTCATTTATAACAACTGATTAAATTAACAGGCGTTTTAACACTCCAATTAAGCTAATCAACTATTATGAAGCATTGTATTTAACAAGGCGATTATAATTTAATCATTGATTAAGATTTTAATTAACTTTCATGAAACCGGGCATTAGATTTTGAATTAAATGATTAGACATACGTTTCTCTGTTCATAGCCTACTCCGAGTTAGAATTTTTTTTTTTTTTAATATAATAGTAGCTAATTATATCATTGGAAGTAATGACAATTAATTGTCATGTCGGTTATGTCAGTTATGTACTGTCACTTTGTGAAATAGAGAAGTTGACTAAAATTATTAATTATTATCATAATTTATTAAATTTTTAAGTATGATGCAACATTCATAATTGGTTACAGTGGTAAACAAATAAATATAATTATTCAGGAATTTGGATAATTTAATAAGATAAAACATGCTTAGAATAATAATATATTTTACAGTTTCCAAAATTAGCTGATACATTCATACAAAATACAAATCATGAAAAATATAATGTACCGAACACAAATGCGGAAATTTTCACTGATAGGAACATTACATTCGCTACCTCTCGCTCATGTTCCGATTTCCATACTTGTTTTTCAATTAAGTACTTTCCACACTTGTATTGTAATTTTACAATATACTATTATCTAACAAATAATACATCCCCTTACTCTGAAGAGAAAATATGACCAATTACATAAGAAAAATTAATTTTTCTATCTTATTGTTGGTTACTTAACTATTTATTTGTATCACAACTCGTAGAAATACAATTCACTACTTTAACTCTTCACCCGTCTGTACAATTTTATTGCCTGCTTAATTTTCTCTATACTTAGAAAATTGTTATACTTACAAACGTTATAATCGGATTTTAGGGGCCTTAAAACGTGCTTATTCGCTAAAATCTGGATTATGCTCTAATAGGGCGCGACCAGACACGTGACTCGAGCGACCATGACGTGCTTGGGATCAGCTGATTTGTGTGCGCATGTCATTTTGACAAGAACATTGTCAATTTGACAGGACCAATGTTTTGACTTATTTTAATTTTGAATTGGTAAAATGTTAATATTGTATAATTTTTAGGCAGTAAATCACATGAAATTAAAAACTATAACATTTTAGCAGTTAAAAATCAAAATAAGTCAAAACATTGGTCTTGTCAAAATGACATGCGCACACAAATCAGCTGATTCTAAACACGTCAAGGTCCATCGAGTCACGTGTCTGCTCGCGCCCTATACGTTTCTTAGGGCTCATTTTACAATTGTCGGATAAACCATGGGTAACTTTTTTTTAAAAAAAAATAGAAAAATATCGCTTTAGGATTTGACATCTGATACAAATTTGACAATTTGAGTTACAATTTCGATGCTACTTTTTTTTTATTTGTGAAATAAGATATCCATGATTTATCCAAGAATTGTAATTGACCCTTAGCGGCAGAGCCGTAACTAGAGCTTTGAGCGCCTGTGGCAAAAAAATTGCGCCCCTATACCAAGAAAATCTCGAAGAAAATAAAAACAAAATAAAGTTCTGATAAGCGGTTCGCAAGTTACTAACAACTTAAACTTACATGAACATTTTCTAAAATTTAAAACATCTGCAAATCGGCTTAATTCTCATACTTACATTTAAAATTTTGACACGATTAAAGATATACAATATTACGTATTTAATATGTGTCGAAATTTCAGATTAAATGATTTGCAAATGTTTAAAATTTTAGAGGAATTTCATATAAGTTTAAGTTGTTACTAACTCGCGAACCGCTCATCGGCAAAATACATCTATACTCTGTTGCATTTAGGCTCGCATCAATGTCAGTTTTAAGTAGCCGAAATTACATTGGGTCAACGTGTCTCATGTTTCCAATTTCAGCAAATCAGAGAATTCAAAACTATGTCCAATTCTCTACAATACTGAATGGCTTAAATGGAACAAGATATATACTAAGTTTTAAATACCTAATATTGTTTATTTTTTAGTAATTTAAATTTCTGTCATACATCGTTATTCTGGTTAACTATATTTTAACATAACTCTTTGAGAGTTCATTCTAGGCAAAAAATATGTAAGAATCATTTTATGTAGGTACAGGAATTTACGGGCTTTAGTTTTGTGTTCTTGAAAAATTTTGATACGGGTCACTGTTTTCAAGAAAATGGCCAAAAACACATTTTTTGCACTTTTCAACCAAGATTATTATTATTTCCACAATAAACACCTTGCCGACTGGCCTATCTGTAGATAATTGTTAAATTTAGAAAATAGATTTTAGAAATATTTGATCAAAACCATATACAGGGTGTCCCATAACTTCAGGTACATATTAGAAGGGCTTATAGTTCTTAATGTCCTGATTACGGAACAAAAAGAATTTTTTCAAAATTCAAGAGTTAGTTTTTCAGGTTTTTGAAGGAAACAGTTTTGGGACATTGGTTGAATAGGTTGTGTGTTTTTACTTCCTTGTACGAAGTAAAGGAAGTATTGTATTTGCGAAAAATGTCGGTTTCCAGATTTCAACGGAAATATCCATTTTGGCCATCCCTGAATCCATTTTGACTAATTTCGTCGTGACGTCTGTACGTACGTATCTCGTATAACTCAAAAACGGTAAGCCGTAGAAAGTTGAAATTTTGTATTTAGGACTTCTATAACATCTAGTTGTGCACCTCCCTTTTTGGTCATTACATAATTTCCAGAAATGGTACTTTATTTGAAGCCTATAATAGATTTTAATGAAAAACTATATTAAAATATAATCCAAAACGTTTCTAATTTGGTATATAAGACTTTTATGTCAATTGGAATAAGATAGTAGATTTTGGTTAAAACAGGCTAACCAGAAGTGATATATTACCTGAAGCTGTTAACAGTTTTTCTTGAATAAAATGGTTTTATTTTGATTTTAGCAATAAATGCTTCAAATAAAAGTTTTAGAGAATTAAATTCTGCGTCTAGCACTTTAAGTATTATTAAATTAGCCCTTTGTATAAGCGAGATATGTAAATTTAAAACTTATATACTTTTTGGTTTTTGTAATGAAGCTTGCTATAGATTAGGACAAGAAATAACAAAAAAATAAAAAAATAGATGTTATTGTCAAATTACGTCAAATACGTGCAATTTTATAATTGGGTCTATACTTCATATTGGTCGTGCATACAAGGAAGTCGTGTGGTGTCCACATCAGATTTTTTCTATTACATACACATCTCCCAAATTTAATTAGTGTGACAAAGCTTTACGTAATTGCATAAATTAATTTCATTGTTAAATTATTTTATGTAATAGTTATAACTAATTTCACTATTCCAAATATCATAGTATCCAGGGGTACAAAAAATGTTCTTCTTAAGTGAACTACCCTTAATTAGAGGAATTTTGAAAAAATTATTTTTGTTCCGTAATCAGGACATTAGAACTATATGCCCTTCTAATATGTACCTGAAGTTATGGGACACTCTGTAAATGATTAAAATTTAGCGCCCTTAAGAATTTTGCGCTCGGGCGTGTGCCACTTTTGCCGCGCCTTAGTTAGGCACTGCTTAGCGAGAGGTAAAAATAGAATAAATAGTCCAAAAAAAAAAAAACAAAAAAAAAACTATGTAATGATATGTAATTCCGTACAAATTAGCAAGATAAAATTATCTATAGAATAGATAAAATCGTTTTCCATCTGTTAGTCTGACACTTACATGAAGTTATCAGGACAATTTTGCTTATAGTGTAACATGATCATTATATTTGTTATTATTTTATATTGCACATGTTTTTTTTTATTTATTTTGTAAAAAATTTACTATTCATATATTGTAATTCCTGTTTTTTTCACATTCTCTTTGATCCATTTATCAAATTTCTTCTCCATGTCGTCCGACATTTCTTTCTTATATCCTCCAACTTTTCCCGATCGCATGAAAGTTAATCCATCTGCATTATTAGTAAAGAATCTCCTGTTTGGTACCTGCGTGTGATTACAGGCAGGATTATTTTTCATGTTCTCGAAAGTCAAATGTTCTACAAGAGTAGATATTTGATTTTCTGTTAGATATTTATTGAGAAATTCAGCTACTTTCTTTATAACAGACCGTAGATTATTTTTCATATCTTCATATTTGATGAGAAGAACATTCGGTAGGTTTCTGTGTTCCCAATAACCAAGGATATGGGAGTAATAGTGTCCATAATTAACTGAAAAGAAAATCAATATTATCTAGCTAAATAAAATTGAATTTGTTGTTTAGCTCGAATATGCTTAAAGCACGATGCACATATATGATAGTAATTAAGGTATAAAGGGTGTTATAAGGACAATAATGCCTGCGGTCAACAGTGTATTTTCCGAGGTCTTCTGGCCCGAGGTGTGTATTTTGGTCGAATGCATTATTGTCCGTGGTGCCTCCAAAGTTTAATGTCCGACTATATTTTTTTAATATTCTACGGATCAGAAACTTTTAATAAAATTTACGAAATAGGTAGGCTATGAATGCTTTTGCTTGTTTTTTAGTCTTTGTCCCAGTATATCTATTTCTTGACGACATTACCATAGCAACAACTCATAATGCCCTTGGGCGTTATTTGCTATATAACAACCCTGAAAGCAGGATTGTTATGATAATAATATTAATAATAATAATAAATAAATAATTAATAATAATACACCAGGCGGACATTATTTATACAGGGCAAAAATTCTCATAGGTTACTAGAGAATGGCGGAAAACTAAATTCTAAACTATCAGTAATTGAGAAAAATATTTCAAATAAAAAACGTACATTTTTATTGTCTATCCAGTGATCTACGAAAATAATTTCTCTATCCGTACATTTTCGAGATATAACACAAACTTACATTTTTTAAATGGAACCCATATTTGATTTTAGGTTCAAAAATAGCTTATTTCTTTCTCTTTCGATTGGTATAAGTGTTTTAAATAATTTTTTAAATCATATTTGGTATACCTACTTACGTAAATTTGAAAATATAGAGTTAAAATTAAATTATGAAACAAGGTAGTTATGAAATAAATCAATTAAGTAAAATAAAATACTATTTTAAAAAACTAATGGGATTACTGACAAAAAATAAGAAGTTTCATGAAAAATATCGAAACATCTAAGATTTGAAGTGTAAAATAAAAATAAAAGCACATCTAAGATGGCCCCCCAAAGATGCACCACATGTCCCATTTCACCGAAGTCGTATCTCTTATAGTTTCCGAGATCCCAATAGTGACCTTCGAAATCCGGACACCTGTTTAGAAGTGACAACCTATCATATTCGTTCAATGTTATGACAGATCAATTTATAAAGAATCTAGACCAAAATCAAGATCTTTGCAATTAATATGTTCTAGATCAGATCATAGGTCAATTTCTGCGATCGGATTTTTTTTCAGATCAGATCAGAAATTTGGGATCTGTTTTTCTTAGATTATAAAAAAGATCAGTAACAATTTTCAAGTGTTTTTTTATTTCTTATTAATTAAGTAGGTTTACAAATAACATACCTAACCGTATTCTTTACACATGGGAAGAAAAATTAGATACATACTGAATTAACGAATATACAGAAACAAACATAATAATTTTAAACATTAAAATTGTTGAAATGTAATAAATTAAGACAGGTCATATCAAATGGGCAAACAATCATTATTTAGTTTTTAAGTGAGTTAAATAAATTACAACCCACATGGGCACCGACTACATGGGGGCAGCGGGGCTCATGCTCCCAAGGAAAATTTTCCCTGGAGCAGTGCACCCAATATACAATGATATAAAAAAAATTCTGCGTTACGGCGCACAGATGCCCAATATTGTATCATATTATTATTTTATTTTAGTGTAGTGATCTAAAAATAATAAAAAACCTTACCAGCCTTGTGCCCCCAAGAAAATTTTGAAAAGTCGACGCCCCTGACAACCCACTTGTAATTTATTTGTTCTTGGATTTGTCATAACGTTAATATAAATCCCGAAACACGCTCGCATCATTGTATCCCCGCTCCAAACATTCAATAGCAAAAAACTTTAGGAAACAATGTTTAATTTTTATTATTATAATGAGAAACTGTAGTGGGTAATTTATACACTTAATGACACATATATTGAAATTCCATTACGGTCATCCGAATTATAAAAAAAAAAAACATACAATAACAATTACTTTCTGTAATGTCAATCATTTTCTTTATTATAATAAAATTTTCTTTATTATTAAGCATTGTTTTTGTTGTAATCAGAAATATTTTTTTATAAATAAACTAAACGAATTTAATACCTACACGTATGCACATAGACTCGGATTATGACATTTAATTTGTCCTATTAGTTCCAGTATAGGCCCCATTAGAGTGGCGAAGCTTTTGCATACACCAATATGTTAAAAAAATAAATAAAGGAATTGTCACACCTATATTTATACTCTGTGATTGTTTAAAGACATGGCATTAATTTTTGGAAAACTGCATTTTCGTTTTCAAGAGTCATTTGCATAAAGAAACAGTAAAATAATTCAGTACTTAACAAGTTTAAATGTTTATTTATAAATATTTAACTATTTAAATAGTAATTTCATAAATTAATCACTAACATGAACATGATCGTTTTTATTGATTTTTCGATATCGTGAAGTTACATTTATAACAATCCATGCCTGTCGGTATAAATAATTTATCATTTATAGTAAAATATTAAACTAAAATATTGTGGAAATCACTTAATTAAAATTTGATAATGTTTAGTTGAACAACATTAGTGGTTGACAAGAATCTACGTAACCAACTCGTGTAGCAACTCTTTTTTGTTTGACGTTTGTTGCTGTTGCTGGGTTATAGAAAGTTATTTGCAATTCGCAAAAGGTAAGTGTTTACATTAGTTTTAATGTTTTGTATGGAAATAATAGTAAAACTAATTACTGTTTATGATATTTATAAAGTATGGAATGTTTTTCAACATATGCAAAACGCATTTTTACAAATTATGTAAGCCACATGCCTTTATTTTGTGTACAAAGTTATTAGTATGTATATTAGTTTGGTTATGAGAAGGTCGAAAACAAGTAAATAACAAAATATTAATGTAATCTTACCTCTTCCTGATAAGAAGAGTTCACAAAATGTTTCAAAATCTCCATTGTAACCTTCTCTTAAAATACAATGGTAGTAAAAGGACACACATGTATCCTTGGGGTTTCTTGTAGTGTAGATAATCTAAAACAAAGATAAATATAGTTTTTTATTACATCTGCTTACATTAATAACATCTTAATTTTTTATGCATATACACATTGTCCGAAAAACTTCTATTTTCCAATTTGTGGCATATAAAAGCGCATTAAATTTGTAACAACAATGAAATAATAGTCAGTAATATATTTTCAAACAATGAACATGTAAGGTTAAAGTAACATAACTGTTTTTCTTATTGTCAAATGCTCTATATATACAGGTGAGTCTGGAAAGACGCCCCCCCCCCCTCTTTAACTAGTAATAGAAAAAAATGGCTCATATAAATGTTTTATTATTTTACATATACTATTTGATGGCAGATGCAGATATTTTTTATAAAGTCAGGTTTACAAGATACGACTATCAACTTTTATTTTTAAAATAGCAACCTATAATTATTTTTATAAAATAGAAACCGCCACTTTTTTCTCTTTTCTATTACTTATAATAAAAAAGTTAAAGGGGGGGGGGGCGTCTTCCCAGATTCACCCTGTATATAACAATAGGTATGTATTTATACAATAATGTTCTAGTACTTGTAGTGGATTAGTAATAAATTAGATATTTAAACAACATGAGTACAAAGGGTCGAAGCGAAGTAGAATAGTCTTCACAAATAGGTAAATTTGTCGTCAAATCTTACGAATTATTCACTCGAAATGATCAAACCATCTCAACTGACTCACTCCCACTCCTTCTACATTCTTCATACATTACAATATTATTTATTTCCTCACTTTTGGTATTTTTCCTTATTTTGAATTTGCCATGGCAATAAATGTGAATGTGATTTTATCACCCTTTCTTGAACTTTTAATTCTTCAACGCATTTTGGTGAATCAAGAAGTAAAATTATCGGTTTTTATTATGTTGTCGTAACAGGCCAAACCTAAAACTCTGATATAATTTATGGTATAGGAATTTGACATAATGCTGGAGAAATGAAAATACCACGTTCAAAATCTAGATTGTCATTATCATCCATATCATTTCTTGAGCCCAAGTTGTACCACTTCCAAGTACATATCGAACGTCCACTCATCTTCAATTTCAACAACGGTTTACTAAACATTCAATCAGCTCAACTGACTCACTTCCACTCTTGCAACAACATTCTTCATATATTAAAATATAATTTAGTAACTTACTTTTGGTGTTTTTTCCTTATTTTGTATTTGCCAGGGCAATAAATGCCAATGTAAATGCGTTTTAATCACCCTTTCTTCATCTTTTAATTCTTCGATGCATTTTATTGAATCAAGAAGCAATGGACTAGGCTTATAATTATCGGTTTTTATTACGTTGTCGTAACAGTGCAAACCTGAAATTCTGATTTAATTTGTGGTATAAGAATTTGACAATACTGGAGAAATTAAAAGACGTACTCTAAGAAAGGTGACGTTGGTCTAATACGCTTTTACCACGTTCAAAATTTAGATTGTTTACTATCATCCATATCATTTCTTGAGCCCAAGTAGTACCTGGAAAATAGGTATAGTAGAAAAATTAATTTTTCTTTTTAAACTTAATATATATATATATATATATATATATATATATATATATATATATATATATATATATATATATATATATATATATATATATATATACATATATATATATATATATATATATATATATATATATATATATATATATAATTATATATATATATATATATATATATATATATATATATATATATATATATATATGTCGTGGCCTATTAATAAGAAATTGAATAATTAATGAAGGGACTAATGGCAGTTGTACCAGTGTTTAATTAGAAATTAAACAAAAATTAAATTAAAAGCAATATTTATAAACGTGTAAAATTTATTAGTGCAACCGATCATATTAGTTATTTAAGGAACAAGTGTTTAAAGTAGTACTTTTTTGGTCGAGTGCGATTGTAGCACTAGACAAAAACACTATTTTAATTTTAATTAGGGTACCTTTATAACCAGGGTATGGCCATGGATCAAGATCACCGCCATTATCGGTAATTCATTTCTCTATTTTTTTATAATAAATGTGATATTATATTATAAAAGAATATGAAATTATCACACTGAGAATTTATAAAGGTAATAAAAATTAATTAATTTAAGAGATACACAATTATTATTAAGACATACATTTAGAGGTTATGTAGAATATATGATATGGGTTGTTATTATCACATCTAATTTAATATCTGTAGTTCTTATTTACATAATAATTGTATATTCTAAACTTACCTTTTAAAAATTTAAATGATTGTGCTTAATATTGATAATTTATAGTTGTTTTCAATATGTCAGTAATCGTGGTGGGTATCTTAACAAACTACACAAGTAAATAAAATAAAATATATTACACTTTAAATACATACTAAAATGATAATTAAATGTGTTTTTCATTAAAATAAAACAAATAACTACGAAAATACATAATAATTTGCGCAAGAACAACACATATAACAGAAGGGCCGGTAATGGCGAACGAAACGTGAGCCACGCCATGGCCATATCCTGGTTATAAAGGTATCCTAATTTTAATACTGTTATAGCGCACTTTCTCATAATACTGCACAAAATGTAACTTAAACACTTGGAAGAATCGCAGACAGAAGTGGATTGGTCTTCTATAATTATACAAATTGTCCATTTAATATTAATATTAAAAATTAGATTATGTTGGAATAGATGCCAAAAAATGTTAGTGTTCTTAAAAATTAGATTAATACTCAATCTGTTAAAAAAATATTACATTTGTTTCATTTGCAGGACATTAATATTTCTTAATAAATTTTATTACTTTCATTATTATTGACTACTTAATTATCTACTTGACAGGTAAATTAACCGAATTTTAATGTTGCCTAGCAACGCCTATTTGACCATTTACACAATGTGAAGAGCGCGTGAAATAGTATATTCTATAACTAGTATGGAATAGAGAAATACCCGCGAGCGAAAAGTTTGTAGATTTTGTAATCATTTCTTTTATAATTTGACAGTTAAAGCAGTTAAGGTGACAAAAGAAAAGAAACAAAGCGCCGAGCAAAGCCGTCTTGATTTTGAAAACAATTGCGATTCCCGTGTATTTAAATGGATGAATTAAAAAACTAGTGGTCTGTGACTGCCTATTACGGAATATTATTCCGAAACAGTATGACAGACTGTCCTCATTCTGTAACAGTTATAGAATGTATGAATTCCATAGTAGTGTTAGAGAAAATACTTTTCACGCACGAAAAAATATTATACCGGGTGTGGAAATGAAAAATGGCTCATAGCGATTTCAATGTTATTTTTTTTAACACTGCTATATCTCTTTACCTATTCATTTTCGCGCAAAAAGAGTAAAAATAAAAGTTGTTCAGATATTAAAAAGGTATCTTATAAAGGCAACTTTATTACATAATCGTTCATATTTCACAAGATATTAATTAAATAAAATTTAATGTTCTTTTAGAAAAACCGTTAGTACTTTGAAATATGAAACAAGTAACCTAAATAAAATATTCGCTATGATATTTGTTGTATAAATTCCAAAGAAATTGAGTTTATACCTAAAACAAATTATGCAACAAATAAAAAATGTTACAGTTTTATTCAGGTTACTTGATTCATTTTTCAAGGCACTCTAACAATTTTTCTATAAAAAAACCTTAAATTGTATTTAATTAATATCTCGTGAAATACGAATGATTATGTAAGTAAGTTGCTTTTATAGGATACCTTAATTTCTGAACAACTTATATTCTTACCTTTTTTACGCTAAAAAGTATAGGTAAAGAGATACAGCAGTATTAAAAAAATAACATTGAAATCGCTATGCGCCACTTTTCATTTCCACACCCGGTATTAGAGCACTGCACGGACCAAAATTTTGAGGCCCAGTCCATCCGATAACTTTTAAACCCGGCTCGATTAAGCCCGAGTTTTTTAAAGAAATATAAAGCCCGACCCGGCCCACCTATTTAAAAAGTTACATGTATTTAGGGTTTCATTCAAAACGGGAGGTACAGTAGATATGTTAATCTCCTATGTATGTAAATTTGTACACCTAATAGCTAATTTACAATAAATTTTTGCGTACCTGTTTTTGGGTATGAAGTGATAAACACATCAGTATCTTTCACCTCCAAATTTAAACATCTGTCCAAGATTTTTGCGAATTGTAATGGTAATACTGCATCTTTATTGCCATATTCTGCATACCCGGGTCTTAAATTATTAGTACAGGTTTCGTATAATTTTTTATCAATCTCATTTTTAGGTTCAATTTTTGACCACGGAATATTCATTGTGCTCTATCAAATTATTTACAGCAGACGTAGTCTCTCTAACGTCTACTTACATACTGACTGACTACTGACTGACAAATAGAGTGAATGGAATATAACCAACGTAGGCTGTCAGGGGGGGTGGGGGGTTTGCGTTCGCCCAGGGAGCTAAGGTAAATGCGGGTGCCATAAGTGAATCACCGGATTTTCTTCAGATACAAATACAAAAAAAATATGGAGAAATCCCCCATTGAAATTTATATAGGTAAATAAAAAACTAGTTAATAAATCGCCAAAAAAAATTTTTTTTGAGGGAGGGCGCTGCTGCATAATTTTCCGCCCCGGGTGTTAACTGTTCTTAGTCTGCCATTGACCACAAACAAATAAATAAACAACTATGTGTACTTAGCGTTTCTGCAACTATGATTTATTTCCTTACGGAAATATGATTATATCGTACCGCAAATTATATGCAAACTATAAATAATAATTATTACAATATGAAGGGAAAAGTTAATGGAGTTTCAGTCTTGATATAGATTGATTTTATTACATTTAACAAACACCGACATTTCGGTTCTAAATGAAACTTCTTCAGGGTTATATTAGGTTTTATGTTGAAATTTTGAAAATTACAATATATGTAATATATGAAAGATTATAAGGATATAAATGAATGTTTTGATAAATTTTATGCAAGATACGATGATGTTCCGCGTACTAAAATTATTAAGTCGGAGTATCCCCCATACCTAGTTCACTAGAGAAATTATTAATGATCTGAGAAAGAAAGCAAATTATCACAAACTGTTCAAATAAACGGGTCATACTACTTACCTCAATGAATTTAAAGCTCTAAGAACCAAAATAAAAACTGACATTGCTAAGTCCCACAAACAATATCTAGCTAATATCGAGATTACTCTATCTCACAAATCACAATCCTCAGCAACTCTGGTCTTTTATTAATTCTAAAAGACAAACTACGAACTACGTTCACCTGTCAGACATATGTGTATATGTGTTATAACAAATTTGTAAATGAATTATTTAAATTAGATATATTTTCTAACAGCATTTCTAGATTCAAGAAATTACTGTCTACTATGCTTCTCGCAAGAACCGATAATTTATAATTCAATTTTAAGTTTAATTTATATATACATAACTTTTTCTATTTTTATTGTAAGGTGTTACTACTCACGCGTGGCGCCGATGAGATGTATGTAAAACAATTCCTCTGTAAATGGGATTTCATCCTGTAGTGTGAATTTACAATAAATAAATATTACAAAGAGGAAGAAATTGTCATACATGATAATAATGCGTACATACATCTTGGCTAAAAATGTTTAACATTTTACTATTTCTAATATTGGTTAATTTCATTAATTCATTCAAAATATCATGATGTAGTCTGTAGTGAATACTTTATCTTACATACAATACTTCCCATTTTCCCATTAGTCTAAAATTTAGAAAAAATATGACCAATATCAATATAGTTATATATACAGAGTGTTCATTTTAATTGTTACATTGTTGCTAACTCAAGAACTGTGAGAGCTACGAGGTCGATTAAATTAGCAAACAATTTCTATTTTAATAGACTATTTTAATGAGCGCAAAATTAATTTTTTTCAACCACTGGTTTTCAAACTGTGGGGACCAACTTTGTTATTTTAAATGGGATCACATATTTTTATTTATTTATTTATTAGATGCAGAATTTTATGATACAATATTTTCATACTCTCGCATAATGATTTTTTTTGAGAAATATGCATATAAAGTTTTATTTTAATATGATTAAAATGTAACTATAATAAGAGTGCCACGAATGGAAAAAATACATGAATATATTATGCGCGTTTACAGCTCGGTTGATATTTATGTTCAATTGACAGAAGAAAATATTCACTCCTTTCTGCCAGGGCACTCTAAATCTATGTAAAAAATAGCATGTATTCATTTTTTTCATCCGTGGCACTCTCATTATAGTAATATTTTAATCATATTATTATAAAACTTTATATGCATATTTCTTTAAAAAATCGTCATGTGAGGGTATGAAAATATTATATCATTGAATTCAGAATAAAATTTTCTATTCAATAATGAAGTAAAAAATGTATGATCCTATTTAAAATAAATAAGTTGGTGCGCTCAGTTTGAAAACTACTGGTTGAAAAAAAAATTCGACGCTCATTAAAATAGACTAAAAACATAGAAATTGTTTGCTAATTTAACCGACCTCGTATCTCTAGCAATAGTGTACTACTTAAAATGAACACCCTGTATAAAAGTGAAATTTATTTCCTTCTCAAAAGGTTTTGTCTTTTTTGTGTTAGTATATACTTACCTTACTTCATTTATTTGGTACTAACCTAAATATGGTCCAAGATTCAGATTTGGCGACATTGACATTCGATTCTACGGGCAAATTTTTACAAAAGTTTTAGACAACTAAGTCAGTTTTTATAAAAATACCAGAAAATGGCAAAGGCACGCACCAGATGTCCCATTTAAACGAAGTCGTATCTCTTATAGTTTCCGATATCCCAATGGTGTCTTTGAAATCAGGACAGCCTGTACATAACAATCAAAATTTGGTCACTTACATCACCCTTGCCCCTCTGCCCTCATTCGGGCTTCAATTGATATAATTTTCATAATGGCTTGTTTACAAAAAATAATACTACTCACTAATTACCAAAATTACCAATTCTGAGAATATTTATTTTCCAAATTGAATTTTGATGGCTTACTACAAACGCCGTCGCACATCAGTTGACCCACTTTTTAAAAATTCATTTATGATGATTTAACTAATAGCATTTGTAATATAATAGTTAAATAAATCTTTTCTTTTTATTTAAAATCAAGATTTTTCAATATTATAACTTGGTAAATAAACTTTTTGGGCCTTTTTGGGAAGATTTTAATGTTTGATGTTTATTTCACATTTCTGGATGTTTCGAAGGCCCAATGGCCTTCATCTTCAGCATCTAAATGGAGTCTCCCACATTCCATCGGCCACAAAACATCAAAATTAAATAATAAAAATTATAAAAAATAATAATAAAAACTGTATCTGTGAAGTATATCTGCTTATATTTGGAAAAAACTAATAAGAATTTTTCTTTCGAATAGCAATCAGGCTTCTAATTAGATAATAAAAATGGAGGTGTTCACTTATTTGAAACGATGACGGGAATTTGTGGGCAAACATACCCGACAAAAAGGAGAAAAAGAAGCAAAATGAAAATATAAAAACCAAAACCTGTAGCATTTAGATGCTAAAGATGAAGGCCATTGGGCCTTCGAAACGTCCAGAAATGTAAAATAAACATCAAACATTAAAATCTTCCCAAAAAGGCCAAAAAAGTTTATTTACCAAAATAATCTCAAAAGGGAAACAAAAGCAATATTATAACGTAATTATAAATTAATTTTTTAGCTAAAGATTCAAAATTTCACGATATAATAATAACACAAACCGCTTTATTAATTTCATATTATTTATAAAGATTTAGTAACATCACATTTCATTATAAATTACTCCTGTAATTCTTGTAGACCTCACAATCATACGACTTAGGTTCATTTAACTTTTTTCAGTTTTTCTTAATTTTTTGCTAAGTAAAAAAGCTTACACCTTGTTCCATTTAAGCCATTCAGTATTGCAGAGCATAGGGAATAGTTTTGACCTCTTTGATTGGCTGAAATTGGACGCAAGAGACAAGTTTACCCAATGTAATTTCGGCTACTTAAAACTAGCGCTGATGCGAGCGACATCTGCTGAATGGCTTGAATGGAGAGTGTAATCAACATAGGACTGATCTTCAACTGTTTCCGAGAAAAGCGAAAAATCGAAAATAACTGACAAAGATAGTGATCGAACAAAATTTTGTCTAAGTCAGTAAATAGACTATAAAAAACAATAAAATTTTATATGAAACGTTTTTCTCAATTTCTAATAGTTATGAAGTTATTTGAAAATTAAATATTGACCAAGGTCGCCATAACATTTAACATAGTATAGTAAAATGCATATTACAAGAACACTTTGTCGTAAAACGATTTAGCAATTTCATCTATAAACCAACAATGGGGACCTTTAGTTTGCAGTTACATGCCCCTAATACATCATACAAACAGGCAAGAACAGGGTCGGTCCCTTTACATTAAGAATTATTTGAAAGAAAATATTTCACGATATTTTTATATAAGATTTAAATGTTATTACAAAAACATGTACAACAAACGATAAATTTTAAAATTTATGCAGTACGTGGTTTAACTTAAAACAAAATATTTTAGAAATCATATCTTGCTACGTGTCATTAGGTCTAAAAATGTTTGTAATATTTATAGACAGGCTCGTATAGTCCGTTCCCTGGAACGAGATAATGTGTAACTAAGTCTTGCACCCAGACAAGTCATTCTATTCTATTGGGCAAAAGAGGAGAATTTTGGAGGGTAACCAATAGAATGACTTGTTTCTGTTCATGAATTAGTTCCACATTCTTTCGTTTCAGCGAAGAGACTAAAGGCCGCAAGCAGATACGTGACTCGAGTGACCTTGAAGTGCTTGGATGCTGCTGATTTGTGGGCGCTTATCTCTATGCCTCATCTACACGTTGGCCGAGGTTAGGCGAATGAACGCCAACGCCAAGTATACACCATAGAACTAATAAATACTTCGTAAATGGAAAGGGCGTAGTCTGTGGTTAACATTGTGCAATAAAGACAGAGCGAGAACCACGTGACTGGGGTCTACTGACGCTAGAAATGTACCTATTACCGCTCTTGAAATTTCTTGTTTTATTTAAATATAATAAGAAAAGTATTATAAATAAAGTATTAAGGATACTAAAAATTAAAATGGTTAAGGTGTGCTGTGCATATAATTTCGCGGAACGTGCTACAAAAGGTGGAGTTTCATTCCACAGGTAAATAAAGGTGGGTTAATAAAACCCTCATGTGATGTAATTTCAATATGTAGAATTGCAGAAATAGTTTTTAAAGAATGCCAAACTAATACAGGTAAAATAATAAACTAATTATACTATCAACAAGACAGATACATTTCAATAAAGTATTTGCAAATTTATCAAATCATACTCGTATTTTCGATCAGGATCCATTAAACAATCATTTAATTCAAATAGTATACAATATATTAAAACTTTGTTTTACCATTAGACTTCACCATACAAATAATATATATTTAAGCAACAAGTATGAGGGCGTTTTTCGCACAAATGATGTTTATTTCTTAAATTTGTAATATTTTAAATAAATTTGCCCCAAGCTAAAAAATTTTTTTTTTTCATATTGACACTTTGACATATTGTGTTGTAGTATGAAATCTCATATTAGCCATTATTTTGACATTAAAATAATGACAAAAAGTCACCATATTTAAATGAAATTATAAAAAAACTATATTAATAGTCCTGTTTTTATATTTATATTATTTAATATTGATATTCTGTATTATATTTTTTGAATTTAGAGAGTTATATATTAATAATTAAGAAAAATTTTAATTTGATAATAAAGTAGTTTAATAGTCATTGGCCAGTTAATAATATATTAATTTGCTTATTACACTATTAAAATACAAAAGTAACTAATAATTCATTAAATTATTTATTAAAAATCATTAGTATTATTCATTTTTATTCAACTTTTCCTGTTGCCTTACAGAGCGTACACGGTAGTCGTACCACGTGACTAACGTCTACGTTCTTCAATCGCTGTCCCACTGCAGAACTTTGTGTATAGCTATCTCTCTCGAATGTTGACCACACAGCACACTGTGTACGGCTATAGGCAAGACTCCATCCATTTGTATTTATTTAGATCAATGGTTTACACCAACATGTGGACAGGCTTTTTGTCTAACTTCGCAGCGACTCGCATTGGCCGCTCGCCTTTTGCCGACGCTCGCCTGTGTCGGTTTTTGGAGCACGAGTCAAAGAAACGAGAAACGTCTAGGCGGATCTACACATTTGCACCCGTGTTTTGCCTCGTCATTCGCCGAAATTCGCGAGTGGCATTCGCACGTTCGTCCCCACTACGCGAATGACCGTCTTCACACTTGCCGAGTATTAAGACTGAGTTCGCCGCATCGCTACAAACCTTTGGCTCGTCCCCAAAAACCGCTCCTGGAGCGAGCGCTACGAGCTGCGAGGCGAAGACCGAGGCGTATGACGAGGTGACAGACTACACACTTGCCACGTCACTCGTCTTGCAATTCGACTCGCCATTCATGCGAATGTGTAGATGCGTTGTAAACGTGTAGACGCAAAATACTTGCGCCAACTCGCCTTGCTTTGCCTCGCCGGTATTTTTTTATATTGGTTTATTGGCGTTAGTTGGTCCAACCAGTGGCGTACCTAAGTGAAATGGTGCCCAGAGCAAGGGTCGTAATTGCGCCCCCTGTCAACAATGTAAAATAAAGATTACTTCTTTCTCGCTTTAGCTATTGTTGTTGAAATTACTTAAGAATATCCATATATATTTAAGAAGATCATTAACATTAATTAAGTATCAATCGAGTATAAGTAGTCAGTCTAGTTATCTCTCCTAAGGTGGTCTTATACGTGTTGAAGTTGTTAGAGATCTCCCCTGCGGTCTCGTTCAGAGAGTCGATGTGCGAAAACATAAGCATATTCGGCGACGGCGAGTGGTACATCGAGATCTAACAAAACACATCCACGAATTTGGTCTGCATGATTTTTACATCTGCATTTTCCTTGCCTTCACTGATGCAAAGGCATTAATAACGTGTTCGAAATCGGTCTTTTCCGTTTCTTCCCATTCAACGCTCAGAAAAGCAAAATCACTTAATCGATCTTGACCCAAGGGGGCTCTCAGATAATTTAAGATCAGTTTTAATTTGTTGAAAGATCTTTCACGGATAGCGATGGAAATTGCAATAGTCAACATTATTTGCATGGCTATTCGAAGATTTTTCGCCGTTAGCGTTTTTCGGTTTCAACATCCCAGTTTTGACAGAGACTAAGTCCAATTTCCAGAGCTTCATTCACCAAAGTTTCTCTTTCATTGCGAAAATAATAAATTAAACCATTCAAATCTAAGGCGGTATCATGAAAGTTCATATTTATATCTTGCAGTCTTTTCTGAACTCTATCAATAGGAATGAGTACTCTCGTCCAAAATCCAAATAGAGTTAGAAAATCGAGTGTCAACATACGGTTGTACAATTGCCTAACATCACTTCTTGTTTCACTCGTTTCACTTCAATTTGCTCGAGTCACGTGGCTTGTGACTTTTCTATTTGTCACATTTAATATTAACTCATTCGCAAACTACAAGCAACTGAAAATTTGGGTGACATTTCATATCCTAATCATTTTAATTGATTGTTTACCTATAAATAATACATGCGTGTTCGACCATTGGTGAGGATATGTAATGTCACACGCCAAATTCTGAACTTTAAAAATGTATATCGCTTTATTACGTATAATTAAAAAATGGGTAGGCACTTGCTGTCCTTACTGAGAAAAAAATCTAATGTGGCCATCACATTACCATCCGTCGGATCCATATATTTTGTACAAATTCCATACAGAAAGTTTCTTGCACAAGATTCCATATTTCAAGTACATTACCTTCTGTCAGTTCTATGTATTCTATACAAAAAAAGTTTCATGTACTTAAGAGATTCTATATTTCCAGTAAAATTATAACACAAATATGTCAATTGCAATTGACACTGTCATCTGTCAATCAGCATTTTCTTAATATAGTAGCGGTTTCCATGGTTATAGCATAGCTAGCTGCTTTATGAATTTTAATTTCTTCATAATTTTTTATCTCTATATCCATTGAATATGAAGTATAAAATATAATCAAATCGTATAGAGAATAAAATATTCTTTAATATTTATAATAACATTGAATATGGAAAAATGATATTTAACACTGTTTTTTGAAGAAAAATTGTTAAAATCTTAAAATGACGGTACTTCCGGTTGACCAATTATAACCTAACCTAGCCTAACCAAAATCTATTCATCTCTTTACATGGATGTAAAGAAAAGGAATACGAAAGATTTATAATTTTTTGAATTGTAGTATTTGAGTGATGATATATTTATTTATTTACTTAGTATTCGAGTTATCGGATTCGAAAAAATCATCACACACACACACACACACACATATATACATATATATATATATATATATATATATATATATATATATATATATATATATATATATATATATACGTTTACAGGGTGAGTCTGGGAAGACGCCCCCCCCCCTTTAACTTTTGTATTATAAGTAATAATGGCTTATATAAAAGTTTTATTATTTTACATATACAATTTGATGGCAGATGTAGATATTTTTTATAAAGTCAGGTTTACAAGATACGACCATCAACTTTTATTTTTCAAATGGCAACCTATAATTATTTATTAAAATAGAAACCTCCATTTTTTTCTCTTTTCAACGATGTATTACTTTTTATTAATGTATTTGAAAAATTTCGAGAAAAATGCGATAATTTAGAAATATTAGAAATAATTTTTAAACAAATATTATAGGTGGCTATGTGAAAATAAACAAAACGTAACAGTATGCTATACAACTTAGCAAACTAAAACAACAAATTTAGTAACAAAATAGTACATTAAAACACAAGTATCATAAGGCAATCTGTTAACGTACGAGTCCAAGTTTGGAAAACGAGCCGCTCGGCGAGTTTTACAAAGGACGACTGCGTCAACAGGCCTTATGATACATGTTTTTTATACTATTTTTTCTATTGAGGTAATTTTACAATTATATTTTTTAAAAAAAGGACTTGTCAAAAGTATGTGTTGGTGTTTTTTTATCAGTTATGTTGGTAGCGCTTCCCGCTAAAAATTGAAATTTCACATTTTGACAGTTTGTGTATCTTGTGATTTTGTCTGATTGTTTACATTAAAACATTGTATCAAGCATTATACAATTATGAAAGAGGAAAACCAATACATACAATGAACTCCAAGGTTTATTAATGAACCATCCTGATTTGAGATATCGGTGGTTCGTGTTGGTTACTATCATAAATAAAACTTGAATATGGGATTGAAGGACGTTATGTGGACCATCGAGCCTTTTTATTGAGAAAACAACATATAAATAAAACTCTTTAAATAATGAAATACTTTAATGAACAATTATTATTTATTAATTACTTTCCACTATTTTGTCAACACTCACTGCTCAGTTGCACAGATAAAGGCAGCAGCTGTTCTTACACTTTTTAATACAAAACATATATGGCATATATTCGATAGTTCGCCACAACGTGGAACTGGAAATCATGGATTAAAACGTCAACTTTTCATATTTGTTTGCTAGTAGCCGCCACAAATTGAGTAGACAGTGTCAACATTTTCAAGTAACGTGCATCATACATTTCATAACCTGCATGGAATAACAATACATTCAATTCAAAATTGCATTACCATAGATGTAAATTGTAATAAATAAAACTTACCGTTTTAATTATTTTGACAAAGTAAACCTGAGCGCATTGTTTCTTGTTTCATAATTTTTTAGTTGAAATTTGAAATTTTAACTTCACAGATTCTTATTCTTTCTTAACTAACACAGCTATAGCTATAAATTTCTTTTCTTTCTAGTCCTATCACCTAGAGAAGGGATAAAAATCCTCAATTAGAAATAATATTTTAACACAAACAATTTACCATTTTGAGGTTATCTGTCAGTTATGAAAGCATGACTACCACCTCTAGAATACAAAAGGCGCCAAAAACAGTACGTTTATAGATTTTCTAAACGTCGTGTTTTCAGTAAAAAACAGTGCTTTTATAGAAACATAAGAACACCGAAATAGAAAAACAACTTAAAACAAATGTTTAAAATTACGATCATGTTCTGTAATACAAAAATTCAAGCGTTGAACGTGATGTGTTCGAACATCTGCCAGCATGTTTCGCGAAATATTCTGAAAAGCATTTCGAATATGCTGTTTCATGTCTTCTACATCTGTAGGTATCTTCTGATAGACAGGACCTTGACGTAATTAATTGTTTTACATTGTTACGTTTTGTTTATTTTCACATAGCCACCTATAATATTTGTTTAAAAATTATTTCTAATATTTCTAAATTATCTCATTTTTCTCTAAATTTTTCAAATATATTAATAAAAAATAATACGTCGTTGAAAAGAGAAAAAAATGGCGGTTTCTATTTTATTAAAATAATTATAGGTTGCCATTTGAAAAATAAAAGTTGATAGTCGTATCTTGTAAACCTGACTTTATAAAAAATATCTACATATGCCATCAAATAGTACATGTAAAATAATAAAACTTTTATATGAGCCATTTGTTTCTATTACTTATAATAAAAAAGTTAAAGAGGAGGGCGTCTTCCCGGACTCAGCCTGTATATACATACACAAATACATACATACATACATATGTATGATCACATCACCCAATATCGTTCTGCAGCTGGTATGAATTTTCTTAATAATCGATTAAAAATACTTTTAGTTTGTCTTATACACAAAATAAAAATTATAGAGTGTCCTAAATGTCTGTACGATAAACTAGTTTTAAAAAATGTTTACTACGTGGCAAGGACTTGTACACAGTACCATCTTTCAATAAAACTAAATTTAAGAGCTCTTTTTCCTACTTAGCTCAGTGTAAACATTTGTATTTATTTTTGTCTTCAATTAATTTTGTCTTTTATATACTATTTCAGTTCTTATATGCATCTATTTATTGGTCTATATATTTGATATTTTTGTTAGACTATATTTGTTTTTCTCTGTAATATGCTGGTTAGGTGGAAGAACAGCCTTGGCTAAACCTCGCCTTTGAGATTGTTCATTCTCAATAAAGTAAATATTATTATTATTAATATTATTATTATTAAAAATAGTAAAATCTTATTCCAGGGACTCTAAAACGTGCTTATTCATCAAAAACTCAGCACCGATTTTTTTGACCAAAGACAATACCTTCCTTACCTAAAGGTGACGGAAAGTAAAAAAATGATATTGAACCCCATTGGGGTGATAATCTGATCGCATGTGCTGTATCATTCAACTTTTCCTCCCTTCAAAAACATTTGCTCACATGTCACAAAATTCCTAGTTGTTTGGTCTAGTGTAAGAATGTCCATCTGATAGTGTTTGTTGCGTGATGGCGCGCTCTCTAGGCTCCGTTGTTGGTATATCCAAGCCCACGGAGATGCTCTTCCTCACGGTGCTTGCCCTCTGGTTTAACGTGTTTGACATGACGCTCTTCGAACTGGGTAGCAACCTAGATCAAGTGTGGAAGGCGCCGATGGAAGACGAGAAGTTCTCGCCGCAAGCGCAGAATAGTATCAAAATTCTTCTGTCTGGTGTGGTGTTTATTAGGACGTTTACGCTGCATTTGTATATTGCCTTTTTGATCGCTATGTGTTGGCCAATTTATCTTGTAAGTTTGTAAACTAGTTATTGCAAAATAATGATTTACTCATATATGAGGTTATCAGGATGGTTCGGAATATAAGCTAAATATAATAGATTTATAAAATTGACACTTGACATTTTGACTTATGACTGTGACAGTAAAGTATGACTAGCGAATGAAAGTTGACGTTTAGATTATTTAATAGATGTGGTTTCTTTTGAAACATTTCCCTATATTTGATTTGAAAGGAAACTGACCCTCATGTATTCCGTTACAGAAGATTAGAATTGTACTCAATACATGAGCTGCTTTCCATTTAGCATAGTTCTTGGGGTAGGTAGCACCGAAGTGAACTAATCCACCACTACTCTAAACGTATTTTAAAGGAACAATTTTTCAACTTTTCAATATAAGTGCGCCAGACTAAAAATTTTTGTTCATTTTTATTGTCAAAAGTCAAAATATCAGAAATAGACACAAAAAAATATAGTAATTTAATATAAAATACTATTATTGTTTCCAATGTACAATATTTTTAGTCCTTAATTAACGAAAGTTCATCTGAATTTTCTAATGAAGACGAAACAAGTACTTCGTCGTCAGATGAATCAGAAGACGATGTAGTACTCAGTAGCAATAAGTAAAAGGAACTGGGAACCTGGTTCTGATTCCTACGTTTCTTTTTCGTTCTTGTTTTCCGAATTTGTTATTGCGAACAGGGACTGGGAAAAATTTATGTCTAAAACAATTTATCCCACATAACTAAAAAGTTAAGAAAAATTTATAGAATAATAAAAGTATTTACCTGTTTCCGCTCTTTGAGAATCTTCGGCACTAATAATTACTTTATAATTTGTTTGACGCCACGCCAAATAAATTAATTTTTGACAAAGACATTCTTTATGTCAAATAGACAAATAAAACAAAATAAACACAAAACGGAGTAGTCTACTCCAAAAAAAATCGTGGTGCTTGAAGGGGGAAGGAATGAAGAACTCGAGTAGATCCCGATCATTTAGCTCTCGCTAAATGAAACGCGCAAAACTGTCGTAGTGGTAATAAAGTGCTGCTCGGTGCTACTCCATATGCTATGGAAAGCAGCTCAGGAGGCATTTAAAATGACCTTAGCAACAGGATTCAGGGATGTATTTAAAAAATTTAATACCGCAAATTCTAGTTTGTTCGTCTCAGATGTAAGCAACCCTCGAGTCGGAATTACTGTTAGAGGAAATTAAAAATAATCCTATTGCTTAAAATTATTTAAAGATCAAAATATTTTGTTATAATGGACATAAACGAAAAATCCTGTTTTGATATTCAGTTACCCTAGTCGATCATCTATTTTCAGCCAGACATAGTAATGTATTTCTGTGCTATCCTAGTCCAGTATTTAAATGGATTCATGCAAAAATGTCATACCTGAATATTTCGTACAATTCTATTCTTCTCTAGGGTTTTAAAAGAAACCACATCTATAAAATAATTAAAACGTCAAATTTCATTCGCTAGTCATAACATACCTATTAATACTGAATGTCATATCCATAGACTTATAGACAGATGGTTTTCGGGTTTCAGTTATAATAAATTAATTAATACAGTGTGTTCAAAAAAATTCCTAACTCGGAGTAGGCTATGAACAAAGAAACGTATGTCAATTTAAAAATATTTAATTAAATGTCAATTTGAGAGCAGGTATTTTCAAAAATGTTATCTAAAAAAATCAAAGTCGTAGTTCTTGAATCTTATTTTAGAAATGGAAACAAATTAGAAAACGGCGAATGGCAATATTCTGTATCCTTCTTTATTGTCTTTTCTCCTTAAAATTACATTTCAAGATCAATTTTGACAATTTGACTTTTGAATTGAATAATGATCAGACATTCGTTTCTCTGTTCATAGCTTACTCCGAGTTAGGAATTTTTTTGAACACTGTAAAAATAACGTCACAAAAGTTTTCGGAAAATTTTTGAGTACAATAATTAACGTAGCTTAACCTTTTTTAATATAGAGTTAGTGCTCAGTGTTCTTCTATAAGACGTAGTTTAGTTCTGACTTGCCTCATGGTTCTTTGGCAAGTTTCAGTTTATTTTTTTTTATCTTTCAAAAAATCTTGTGCCCTAATTGTCTTTAATTATTTAATACATTGCCGTAATCTTTCTTGTAATGCCCAAACAGTTTCTAAAGATCTCTTCTTGGTGCGTTAGGAGAACTGTTTCCGCGGGGTACAAATGGTATATTTTTGCCCCCAAGCACTACATTGTTGTTCGGGCTAGGGTACTTTTATAACCAGGGTATGGCCATGGGCCAAGATCGCCGCCAATGACGGCCTCATGTTAAACATACTGAGAATTCATTTCCCGATTTATTTGTAAGAAATGTGATATTATATTACAAAAGAATATTAAATAATCACACTATGAATTTATAAAGGTAATAAAAATTAATTTATTTTAGAGATACAAAATTAAAACATCTAATTTAATATCTGTAGTTCTTATTTATATAATAATTATATATTTTAAACTTTTAAAAATTACCCAGCAATGGGTAATAAGCCGTGATGATATATTTATTTATTATTTTATTTATTTAAAAATTTAAATGATTGTGCTTAGTATTGGTAATTTTTAGTTGTTTTCAATATTGTCAGTAATCGTGGTAAGTAACAAACTACACAAGTAAATAAAATACAAATATTACTAACACTTTCAATACATATTAAAATGATATGTAAATGTGTTTTTCATTAAAATAAAGCAAACAGCCACGAAAATACTTAATAATTTTCGCAAAAACAACACATATGACACAGGGGCCAACTATGGCGAACGAAACGTGAGCCACGCTATGGCCATACCCTGGTTATAAAGGTACCCTAATTCGGGCACACAGGTAATGAAGCTGATTAACTAAAACTTAATCTCTTCGTGTACTTGATGTAAATTGCTGACATCAAGTAACTTCGGCAAGTGATTTGGTGTAGAAACCTCAAACATATCTAACCAACTGCTTGGAGAAGCCTACTTCAGAAATTGCGCCACACACCACATACCATTATTTTATCTGAAAACTTTGTCTTCATGTCAAATTTTATATTGAAACTTTTTGGACGTTATGTACTAGAAATATGTACAACAATGAATAGGAATCCTAAAATGAAAACATTAAAGAGAAGAATTTTTCAAAAGGTAAGCGAAATAAACTTTGAATCTTGCCAAAAACTTATAGGGCAAGTCAGGATAGGACTAACTTCACCATATAGAAGGAAACGGGTCACTGGCTATAAATATTAATATTAAAGCTTGATCTATATTAACTAATTATTGTAGTAAAAAGCTAGTTCAATATACCTTCCTTAAATGATAGTATCGTTCGTTCAATATTTTTTCCAAAAACACAAATTTCAATATGATGTAAGCACCGTTAAGAACGAAGTTGAGAGCGTTTACCATGTGTCATCTCATGGGCTCTCAAAGCTATCGTGCCGAAAATACCTCCTACCATAAAGGGTCACTTTTGTGCTATTTGAAAATTGGAATAATTTTCTAATTTCAAATTTGACGTTGGTTGGTATCACAACCAGTCATATAACTAAACATTAGTCGAAATTACTGTCAGGGCCGGATCTAGAGGTGGGCGAGGTGGTTGATAACCCACCCCAAATATATCAAGGAGCGGCAGTTCACAAAATTTCTTTAGACAAATATTTAGGGTATATTCCAAAAATAATAAATTTTAACGGTGGTTAACCAAAAGTGTTCCAATAATTTCAAATGGTAAAAATTGTACATTTATGAAATATGGTACCGGTTAAAATGGTTGCAACCGAAGCGCACCATCGCAACCGTGGTTCTTCCTCGGTCCTCTTGGTAACATCTTCTGTCCTTTTTCATATCATGTCAGATATTAAAGGTTGGTGTGGTTAGATAGTATTTATCAAATAGTTGACGGTTGCATATATGTTTCTAGTAGTTTGTATTCTACGTATTTTAATTTTCCACTTCATTATTTATAATTTTAAAAGACGATAGACGAAATGTTTTAACAGAACAATTTAGATTTATCGCGAAAGTAACCGACCTGTTTCAATAATAGTCACGTGACTAGAACCAGTCAGTAACGTAAATCAAGGTTTTGGTTATTTTGGGAATGTACCGTTAATATACATACAGTAAAAAATTTGAAAGATGTCCGATAAAGTTCATCTACGAATTGTATGAACTAAAATTTTGTTCTGTCAAATTCAGTAGTTGGTGCTTTCTATTTATACGGGAATAAATGTCCGCACTATTGTCCTCTGTTGACGTTTATCTATATTAATCAAGAGTCATTTGATGCCGACGAATTTAAAATATTTAAAATGTAGGAAACCTAACTTAACATATATGTTTGCTTTCATTACTCTTCTGTTTTACAAAATTTTAGATATAGAATTTACAAAAAAGTAAAAATTACATAAATTTATTTACCTTCATTTTGAGGCCCATGTTTTTATAAAAATTACAATAATGACAACCAATTCAACTCCTCAAACATCTGCCCTCTTTCGGATATTGTTTTTAGTAGCGTAAACTCTCCTTGACTCTACATTTGTAGAGTCGATAGGAGTCGACTTGCGTCCCCCCGACCCACAGCGACACAAATCAAATGGAAAGCACATACGTCGACTCACATCGACTTCTATCGATTTGTGTCGCTAATTTGAAAGCACCCAGTGTCGTTTACTGAGTTTTTATGAGGGTACATAAGATACTACTGTTATTTTATTATTATAAAAATATTAAAATATATGTGACAGTAAAATCATTCAAAATTCAAAACTAAGTCAACTGGCAAGTTTATTAGCAAATGTAAAACCAAATATGTGAAAAATAAGGTACTGACCCAGTGTCAGCGTGAGTGATACTGACAGAAAATAATATTATTCGTACGGCTATGAATCAAGGTAATATATCTGAATTAATAAATAAACTTACGTTACAGTAAGTATTGTCAACAACAAGCATCGTTTTAAAATGGAATGTCCTAACTTAGTTGAAACAATATGAATTTTTAAAAGACAAGCGTGTTATATCCATCCTTATCGCACACGCTTCTTGTAAGAGAGCTAAATATATGTCAATTTGTAAATTCGTTCATGATACAAATGACCTTGGTCGGACATCTTTCAAAAATTTTACTGTACTTGTACTTTTTAAAGTTGAGGTATTTAAAATTATCACTGACATAATATATTAATAACTAATTGAAGTGTGTAGGATTTATTATTTTTAGGGTTTAATTTTCAATTATTGTATATTTTTCATTTATTTACGCGCGTAATAGAATTTTTGTACTTTACTTGTTTACTTGACACAGCAATTAATTCCTTACAAGATTGTTTTACTCCACTAAAACAACATAAATTCATTTTTATTTAACAAAAAATTTAAGACCGTGGAAGTTATGAGAAATTTTGAATTAATTTTTACCGATAAAGATAAAATTGACTGTGATTTTGAGGTCAATGAGTTGCATATAGAACTTCAGTTTTTATCCATACTTCTGTATAGCCTAGAGGATGATTTGACTCCGACAGAGGTATTAAATTAAACACTTAAACGCAAAGTTCAATTTAGTAGTATATAAATCACACGTGCTTTTTGTTTTCTCATGGTGCATTTTTGTTACGAAATTATATTAATAGTATAGTGTCCGTTTTTCAAGGCGCACCATTGGGATCTCGGAAACTATAAGAGATACGAAATCAGTTAAATTGGGGCAAAGTTAGTTGGCCATTTTAAAGATGTATTTGTTTTTCCAAAAAATTCATAGGTCACTAGATAAATACAAAAATTAAAATTTTTCTGATTTCTATTTTAACAAATAACTTCTAAATATGAAATAATATGGAACAGGTCGCGAATCTGGGGAACCGGGTTCGATCCCGACCGACGCCAAATATTTCAAATCTTAAATGGTACAATATTGACCCCTGTGGAACACTCACCACGGCAGCAATGAGTGCCCGTGAGGTGACGCCTGGTAAGCGCCCGTATGGTGCAAATATTTTATTATTACCGATATCTGTTTACAAAGCAAATTGGCACACCCAGCAATGGGTAATAAGGCCGTGATGATATATTTATTTATTTATATAGACTTTTGGTTTGCACTTCTTTAGGACACTTTTTTATTTTCTTTCGAAAGGCTGCTCAATTTTTTTATCATTGTTAGATTTCAAGTTATGAGGTCAAAGTTATGATTTTTATGTGGACGCCATATTGGAAAGTTACACCATTGAAAGGAGATATATTAGTGATGTTCATTTGTTTCTAACAGCAAAAATGCAACAATTATTTTTATAGGGTAAAAACAATTATTGTGGCAGTGAAACAAATGAAAACATAATTATTTTTTATTTTCATTTCTAATGTCCTAATTTAGATCTGAAATTTTATTCAGTTCAAATAATTTTATATTTTTATATAATCATAATAGGCGTGGACCATATTGAAAACGATATTAGAAAAGTGTTTCAGATTTGAATAAGTTAAAAATATTAGTGAAAATGAAAAAGATAAACATAAAAATAAACATGACAATACTTATTTCTTTTGTTACATTGCCAAAATCAATGTTTTTACCCTATAAAATTAATAATTGTTATATTTTTGTTGTTTGAAACAAATGAACATCAATAAATTATACATCGTTGGAGAGCTAAAAAAATGCTTCTTGCAATGGTTTAACTTTCTAATATGGCGTCCATATAAAAATCATAACTTTGACCTCATAACTCGAAATCTAACAGTGATAAAAAAATTTGATCATACTCGTTCGGAAGAAAATAAAAAAGTGTTTCAAAGAAGTGCAAACCAAAATTCCATATTATTTCATATTTATTATTTATTTGTTAAAATAGAAATCAGCAAAATTTGAATTATTGCATTTAACTAGTGACCTATGAATTTTTCGGAAAAAACAAATATATCTTTAAAATGTCCTACTAACTTTGTCCCAAATTAACCGACTTCGTATCTCTTATAGTTTCCGAGATACCAATGGTGTGCCTCGAGAAACGAACACCCTGTATTCTACAACAAATAATAGAATGGCCCATATTCCACACGAGCAAAAAGTTTGTGGTCCGAGCAGAAGACGGGGACTTCGGTTTGCGAGTGTGGATTATGCCATTCCAAACGTGTTGTAGACTATACTTTCTCCAACAAAATTTTAGATATCATACAAAAAGAAGTATTTATTGATTATAACAATTATCATATATCGTCAAATAATTTTTGTGAGGTTAGTCCATAAATTGCTTATAATAACAACATTTATATATTTCTTTTGTTTTTTCGTAAGAACTGGCCCACTGTATCATTAGCAAGTTCCCTTATTTTTGGTGGCTTACATTTCATATCTATATCTTCATTGCTACTTGACATTTTTCTCTACAAAGTATTATTTCAGTTAACTTGACTCCGCAGCCTGCGCAGGCTGTGAAAAATGTAATTTAATTTTTTTTTGACTCAAATATGGTTATAATAAATTTCAAATATAAACCAACACCATATTATGTATAATTTAGACAAAACTTTACTATTGTTAACCACAATTGTTTAGACTTGAGAATGGCCTTATTCAAGGCCGAACGTTGTCAAATTTAACAATAAAGGATTAAATATAAATATAACCAATTGAAGCTTGAATCCAAGAAATTTCCTACAAAAAAAAAAAATATTATTTATAATTGCGTAGGCTTCCACAGTCTGAGTTATGAGAAATATTCATTTTCCGGGAATGGACTGTGTCATATTTTGAGTCAGAGCTCGTTTCGCCCGCAGTCGTATGGGGCATCTTCAGGAGCAAGGGGGATAGCACTCTCTTAAACAAGGTTACCCGACGTGTCCCCCCTTTGTTGCTTAAACTCGGCCTCTAGCGTGGTTGACACGTCGGGTAGATGCCCCGTACGACTGCGGGCGAAACGTTGAGCTCTGACTCAAAATATGACACAGTCCATTCCCGGAAAACGAGAATTTCTCAAATATTATTTAGTTAATTTTCATACGTAATATAACAAGTGATATGATTTATCATCGATGATATTCTCGAGTGAAACCGAGTTGCAGATTTCACGAGTCCGAATGACGAGTGAAATGTGCTGCTTCGGTTTCACGAGCAATATCTTCGATTATTAATCATATCACGAGCTTATATTTAATGAGAGAATATAATGAATTTTTGTGACACATTATGTGTGCTGCTAACCTGACTTTTAATATATTGTATTACAACATGGTTAATTTGACAATTATCCTATTATTTGCATCATTGTTGATATCAGCCCAACGATTAGCGCACATTTTTATAGTCAAAATTAACTGTTAATGTCAAATAAAGAAAACAAATCCCTTAGTAACGAATATAAATAAGGTGATAATTTTTTTTTTTTGTTTTTTATCATCGCTGTGATAGACATGATTGTAACTAAGGAGATTCTTAATGTTGATTGGTGGAAAACATGTCACGTGACTCATGAATTATATTCTCTAAGGGCCGGTATTTCCATCTTCGGATAAAGTGCTGGATAACTTATCTATCGGATAAATAAATATTATCGCATCAAAAAATGACAATCAATATAATTTACCTCATTTATGCTCTTATATTTTGTTGCGATATTTTATCATTTATTTGATGGATAGTTATCCTGAACTTTATCCGGAGATGGAAATACCGGCCCTAAGTAATATATTATTATTTAGAAACTTACTGCTCTAGAGATTTCCAAAAGTCTATAGGGCGCGAGCAGACACGTGACTGGGGCGTCCTTGACGTACTTGGAATCAGCTGATTTGTGTGCGCATGTCGTTTTGACAAGAACAGTGTCACTTTGACAAGACCAATGTTTTGACATTTTGATTTTGAGCTGCTAAAATTTTATTAATGTACAATTTTCAGGCAGTAAAATACATAAAATTAAAAATAATAACTTCTCAACAGTTCAAAATTAAAATAAGTCAAAACATTGGTCTTGTCAAAGTGACATTGTTCTTGTCAAAATGACAAACGCACACAAATCAGCTGATCCTTAGCACGTCAAGGACGCTCGAGTCACGTGTCTGCTCGCGCCCTATAGAAGTTAACAGAAAACTCCAAAAGTGTTCGAAAGTTCAAACGCGAATTCAGAAATAATTAAATGTAAAACCATAGCAACCGAACCTAGTTATTTGATATTCCACGCTAATATGCGTTAAAAAAGATTCTGATTTGTCGAAAACCGTGTGGAATTATTCCAAACGGCATACGGAATTATACCACACGGTTTGTTGGAATAATATTGATTCCAACATAATTTTTAGTTGTGGAATGTGTAGTTTCCAAAATAGTGTTGAAGAAAATATGTTCTTTATTTAGATTTTTTTTACATATATTAGGAGGGGGGGGGGCGTCTTTTTAAATCTTGCCCATCCCAACTTTGTTTATCCGGCCCTGATGACACTATGACAAAAGCTTCATCGCAGACCAACCAAGTGCAGTGCGAAATACATTATAGTTACAGTATTGATAATACTTTTGTTGGCAGGGCACCCGTCCAACGTTGATGCTACCTTGGCTGGTGGTCAGCGCTCTGAAGAACATTGGCACAGGTCTGATTACTCTCGCCACAGGCACATACACGTGTATAGTGTACGGACCTTTTCGCCCTGCTTGTGTCCGTTTCATCGCATCGCAGATAATGGGCCTGGGGCCTGCATTTTATATGTGGTTCCTGGGGATTAGGTAAGAAAAACAAGTAGGATATCGTACGCTTTTCAAATATAATAATTTCCAAAAATGCTAACATCTTAAATTGTTATAACTTTTGCAAAACATAAACTTACATATTTTACTTGTTTACTTTAACAGCCGTATTCATAGTAATTCTGACTTTGTTTAAACCGGGTCTATCTTAACAAAGGCGCCCACAGGGGGGGGGGGTCGAAAGGGTCGACGACCCCCCCCCTTTCATTTATGGACTGTATCCATTTTTAAAAATAATTTTTTTTTTCATTTCAATGTATCATTGTATTTTTTAATAATTATTGGTAATATTTTCTTTTATTTTAATCAAAAATTTATTACATTTATTACATTATTTCAGCGGAAGGTCATGATGCTGCAAATTTTGTTGCATATACTTGCAGTAAATTATGTTATGTACTGTTAAATGTGTATTGCAATTATTTTTACATTATATTACATTATCTTCGGTGTTGTATTTTCTTTAATATGCCGTAGCTTAATCTAATCATTTTATGATCACGTTCTTCTCAAAACTTTCACAATTATCGATTTTACTGTTATATAGAAATTAAGAAATACAAAAGTAAATAATGAATAGACATTGCATATTTATTTATATAAAAGTACCTACGTATGATTAGGGTTGCCGTATTTTGTGAGGAGCGCGATTTAATTAACATTTAATTATTATACATTTTATTTTGAGCAGTTCAATAAAATAATTATATTGTTACTCAGTAATATAATATTTTAATTTAATGCAACATTGTATTTTCAGATTGTCTGTTTGTGTAGTTATTGCTTATGCTTGCATCTCGCATCATAAAGCCTAGTAGAAGGGGTAATTCTACGCTATTAGAGCGTACATACGCATTTTCGTCATAAAATATTGATTTTAATTTTTTTAAGAATTTGTTAAATTTGCTTCATTGTAAAGAACTCTATATTATCTTACCTTGCATTAAAACACGTTTGACCTGCGGCGCATTTTTTCTTACAACAAAAATATCGACCCACCTTGTAAAAAAGTCTGCGGGCGCCCATGTATCTTAGGACTAAGGTTTTTACTTATTCATAGTAACGGTTGACAGACCTAGTTTAAACCTAGTCTAAAATTTAGACCAACCCCTAGTTTAACCTAAGTTTAAGTCCTGTCTTTATAGCGAATGCAGTGTTCTTATAAAAAAATTGCATTCGTAAGATATATTTATTAATTGTCAAATTGACAATTTTGATATTAAACTAATAAAATTCAGGATATTTCAGATATTTTACACACATCGATGATGTTGACGATGAAAAAAAGATCACATGTCAGTGTTGAAGGTACATTTTTAAGTAAATTTGATATAATTGAAATGTGTATTTAATTTTAGATAATATAATGAGAGACAGAGGAACAGATGATGCTGAAGTAAATAAAGCTAAAAGTAACGAAGCAGGGCATTTATTTAGACAAAAATTCTGAGAACGAGAACTCTTCCACCCGCACTTTTTAGCTGTCAAATATGTTTATATAAAAAATAATGTGTTCCTCAAATTTTGAGTATAAATAAATTCTTTTTAGTTAATTTCTCAATTTATCTAGTCCTTCTACTCTACTAAATTATTTCCTGGGTCAATTAATTTATTTATTAAATTTGTGTATTTTAATTTCTAATTTTTTTTCTTCCCATTTTTCCTCATATATACACATACATATATGAATACAGGCTTCTAAACTTATTGTTGTGGCTCATACTATTCTTATTTTAGATAATATTAAATATTACTTTTTACACTGACAACTAAATGACATTTGAAAATATTCGAATATTTATGTCTGAAGCTTACTTCATATTCATCGCAGACCATGTCCTGGACAAGGACTAAATTCGGTATACGTAGACTAGGTTTAAACTGGGTCTAAAATTGACTATGAATAGGTTCAGGATAGTGTAATTTAGACTTAGTTTAAACTGAGTCTATGTAGACCTAGTTTAAACCAGGTTTATCTCAGTTACTATGAATACAGCTGTAAGGGTTTAAGGGATAATAATACAGCTAAAAAGGAAACCAAAAGTCTTAATCCGCAAAGTACAATTCTCAACTGTTTCCGAGATTTATGTAGATCATCTAATTAACTGATTTTTCATCTTTTTCCATTAATATCTTAAAAACTATAATGGCCACTTGCACAAGTTAGGGTCGGTTGTACAATTACAGTTTAAACTTCAGCTTAAAATATCGGCAATTTAAAGTTAAACTAAGTTTACCTGTAGTTTCAACGGTCGATCACGAGCGTTTAACAAAAGTGCAGTAGTTTAAACGTATAAACAGTAAACCGTTGGTGTACAACAAGAGTTTTGCGGGTTACCATGGTTTTGCAATAAACCTAGTTTAAACTGTGATTGTACAACCGGCCCTTATAGTTAATTGTCTTCACTACAGCTTAACAAAAAAGTGTGTATCGAAATTTTTACAGTAATATCATTTGACATTTCGTTTCGATACGATATTGTCATGTAGAGGTGGGCGCGTGAGTAACTTTTTGTTCACGATCACGCACGCTCACGGAACTAAAAATGTAATCACGACCAATCACGCACGACTTTTTATGTTTGATTCAAGATCACTCACGCTCACGATTTTATTTTGGCACTCACGCCCGATCACGCCCGGCGGGTCACGTTCGTGTGACGTAATTATTTCTATGTACATTTAAGCCTGCTTAACACAGTCATAAGTTGTTATCAAATTTGTTAACAAATTGATAATAAGTTAGGTAACAGATTGGTTTCATTGGAAACGAATGTTTATGTACAAATAGGTTGTTCTATTCCTTCACAAATATCATAAATTTGGTAACAAATTTGTTAACAAAATTATGATCGTGTTAAACGGGCTTAAAGATTTGTATATCTTTAGTGAAATCGGAGCAACTGTGTATATAATTTTGGGTACAACAATAACACTATTTTTATGCAAAAAAATATTGTTGATGACATATTTGGATAAAATAATGATAAAAAGAATGTAAAGTAAAAGATGGAAATTGACAATTTTTAAAATAAAAAATAGAAGAAAACTTGTACTCACGCCCGATTAAATTTCAATCACGCCTGATCACGCACGATAATTTTTTAGTGCCTCACGCTCACGTCCAATCACGACGCAAAATTTAAATTATACTCACGATCACGCGGGTCACGTCGTGACCCGACAAAATCACGGCCCGCGCCCACCGCTAATTGTCAATTTAACCAAAAGTTAATTCAATTAAAGCGGTGCAGCTGGCTATAAGAGTTACGACTTTGGTCGAATTTTGGTTTTTGTTTATCTTTAAGTGGTCTTCTCGTATATATTTTTCATTTTCTAAAATTTCTCATAATGTGACAATCAGCTGATGTTTGGCTAATTTTTATTTTTGAGAATTGGATTTTGCATATTAAGACTTTTTGACTTACTTTTAACTGTATTATCATCACTTAAGGCTTAAGGTTTGATCCATAAGTGCAGACTTGAAAAAATAATGATGTAAGTTACATTTTTCTAAAAATTGTTCTTTTTACAGGAATAATGGGGTGATTCTGTTCACATCTGTGAATTTGTAAATAATGAACAAAATCGCAAGGAAAGTAGCCACTCTTATGTATACTTTTATATTAATCAACAAAAATAGATGGTTTTTTGTCAGGTTTTTACAAATTTACAGATCTGTAAGACTTACAGATGTGATCAGAATCGACCCATAAATTTAAGTACAGTAAAAAATTTGAAAGATATCCGATCAATATCAATCTACGAATTGTATGAGTTAAGATTTTGTTCTTTCAAAGTCAGTAGTGTCGTTCAGTTGACCCTCACGTCATTGATTTCTGAACCACAAAATAACAAGTAATTGTATATTTATCTTTGTCTTACTTATGGTTTCTTAGTACATTCTATCTTCGATAAGTATGTCTAATAGCTTCATCTTTGTCTTACTAACGCATTTGGAGAAAGATAGTTATACGAAATTTGAATATGACATTCGTCCGCAGTGGTACTTAATATTTTTGCATGCTTGTTCGCAACCAAATTCAGGCGAACTTAGTGAAGTATGAATTTCATTTGGACAAATTTGTGTGAAATATCTCAAATGTAGGTTTGATATTTTACATGTACATATTTGTCAATGTTATTTTTATAATTTATTGGCGATATTTATCCTTTCCTACAATGATTTTCGTGTTTAAGTAAATGTAATCTTAGGAATAATCGTAAAATGCAGTACCAAATTTACAAATTTAGGTTAAATTTTGCACAATTTTGGATTACGAACACATGGATTTCAAGAAACATAAATATTTAAGAATGTGGTCTGAAATTGAAACATCAAAGAACAAATTGAAGAGTGATGCTATAGAAGCGTGTAATTAAAGTATTACTACTAAGATAAATTGTACAAATGCGAGAGAAAAATCAGCTGACGCCGGGGTTCGAACCCGGGACCTCCAAATCTCTAGTCTGGAGCTCTACCAACTGAGCTACGCCAACCCTAGCGTCAACTGAAACATTATCTCTCACTTGTATAGTAAAGTCTAATGTGGCATCGTATCAAAGACTTCTCTTTAAGAGCTATTGACAATGATTACGTCCACGAGCGACTTTGATAATTTAAGGATAATTATACCGATGGTTAAATTGAATTTCTCTCGCATTTGTACAATCAAAGAACAAGTTGCAACCATTTACTTACCAGAAGTGTAAACATCTAAAAATGAAGAAAAATTCATTCCAATTTCAACTACGTAAGAAATGATCAGCTCTGTAGACTGTTAGAAAGTCGGTTAAAATGTTTTATAAAAAGTTGGAACAGACATACAAATAGGCAGACAAACAAGCAATGCAAGTTAAATAAATGAATAAAAAAATATGATTAGTGATTATGATAACTAAAGTTGTATAAATATTTACGTACACAACTCGGTACTACATAATGAAGGTAGAATATATACTTTTTATAATAGTTATTTTGGAAAATGAAAAGGTCAATCAATACATTCGTATTTTATAAATGTAACCATGGCTAGTCTATGACGTATTATATGACGTAATTGCCCTGTACACAAAACTGTTTGAGATCTGTGGCCTGTTTCATCAAACACTAGTAATTACTTCAGTATATTACTGAAGTAAATTTCAAAAAATACTTGGGTAAATATAGTTGTTTCATAAAACATAAATAGATACCCACGTATTTACCCAAGTAAAAATAAACAGTGAACACAGAATACAAAACATTTCGTGAATGCAAAAAAATATTGAAAATATACCTAAGTAAATACTAAAGTAAATTTGAAGTATACTGTAGTATTTCATTTTTTACATAAGTAGCTTTATGAAACAAAATTTAGAAAATACCGGTGAATTACCAGCGATTTTTAATGAAACAGGCCACTGCTGGTAATCACATTTCCATCACTACCAGTACCATTTGATTCATACGAATATCGAACGTGAGGGTCAAGTGAGAAAAATCGGTGTATATAGGTTTGACCTCTCTGATTGGCTAAAATTGGAGACAAGTGTACTTAAAACTGGCGCTGATGCGAGCACCATCTGCTGAATAGCTTAAATGGAACAGAACATAGTTCTAAACAATAGCACAATACTATGTTAAGAAACAAATTTAGTGAATTAGGCGTAGAATTTAATTATCTACAAGTTTTATTTGAAATATTTTTGTCTAAAATTAATTGGGAACTTTTACGCAAAGGAAAACTGATTTCCAATATTAAACGCCTATGGCCCGCTTTTTGATTAATGCCCTGTACCTATGTATATCTGTATCAAGAGGGGTAATTTAATGAAAATATGTTTCTCTGAAAATTTTTTGGTTAAAAAATTATCCAATTGAATCCCTGTATTTCTGACCACGTGTACGAAAGTAACCAATCAAAATAAACTTACACTGATTGCTAAGTAACAAACACTTTTTGACAGATAATTAAAGATTAATTGTTTTAATTTGAAAATGTCATTTTCACGATATGGCAGTGAAAATAACGATTCAATTAATAAAATTATTACTATTAAAAGTTTGTATAACAAAATTGGACATTTCTTGTCTTCTCGTGTCAATGTCAATCTTATTATCGTTACACAGTTGACGATGAACATATTCATAGGGTACCTTTATAACCAGGGTATGGCCATGGGCCAAGATCACCGCCATTGTCGGTAATTCATTTCCCTATTTATTTGTAATAAATATGATATTATATTATAAAAGAATATTAAATTATCGCACTGTGAATTTATAAAGGTAATAAAAATTAATTAATTTAAGAGATACACAATTATTAATGACATACATTTAGAGGTTATGTAGAATATATGACAGGGGTTGTTATTATCACATCTAATTTAATATCTGTAGTTCTTATTTACATAATAATTGTATATTCTAAACTTACCTTTTAAAAATTTAAATGATTGTGCTTAATATTGGTAATTTATAGTTGTTTTCAGTGACAGTAATCGTGGTGGGTATCTTAACAAACTACACAAGTAAATAAGGTAAAATATATTACTTACACTTTAAATACATATTAAAATGATAATTAAATGTGTTTTTCATTAAAATAAAACAAATAGCCACGAAAATACATAATAATTTGCGCAAGAACAACACATATAACAGATGTCCCGGTAATGGCGGACAAAACGTGAGCCACGCCATGGCCATACCCTGGTTATAAAGGTACCCTACATATTCATAGCTATTACTGCCATCTATTGGGTGATTTTATAATTAAATTTTGCTAAATACAAATTCTTCGTAAAATTAATTAAAATTGCAAAAAAATCTCACGGAATACCCCTCGATCATTGATAAATACTTATAATTTTATCAGAACTACCTCAAGCACGTTGCTTTTAGGTAACATCCCTCCGCCTTCGGCGTCGGGCGGTTACCAAGCAACGCGCTTTCGGTAACTGTCATAAAATTATTTCGTAATTATCAATGTCCTCGGGATATTATAGCTGACTATATTCCTAGGGGTTGCTTTTAAATTTTTTCTAGGAGCGTTGTAGATCATGGCGGCTCACAAAATTTTCTCATAGGGACACAAGATTTCTAGTTACTCAATATAATATAATAAATTACTTCAAATATCAAAAAGTCAAAAACATGGCATATGTCAATCACATACTAGCACTCAGCTGGTTTAGGCAAGGATGTCAAAGTGATGTGCACGTACTCTGTAATATAAAGATCGAATCCAGATTTGATTTTTTGCCGTTATTATAGATGTTCAAAGATGACGGGTTTATATTATTTTATATTGGAATTGTATTATTATTTCTATTAAAAAATCTGATGTGGACACCACACGACTTCCTTGTACGCAAGACTAATATGAAGTATAGACTCAATGAGGTGTTGCACGGTTTTTTTTTCTTTGCTTTAATCGAAAGATTAAGAAAAAATATTTTACCCCTATTTTTTATTTTTTTCGTATTATTCTTTATTCATGAGAAAATTGTCTTTGAAATTATAATGTTTGAATTTCCGCTTCCCCTTTCGACTGATGACGTTCGAATCGAACTTACCAATGAGGGTGTGGCTTACATTTGCCACCAACGGAAATAAAACGAGTGACAGTCATGACAGCTGTCAACTACTACTGATTTTTGTATTTGGAAATAATCAAACATGGTTGTAAAAAAGTGTTTTGTGCAGTGTGTCCAAATAGAACTGATAATAGGGAAAAATATTTCTAGTAGTGCCTCAAAACGAAGAAAGAAGAATGAAATGGTTGTCGCTAGTAAAGATAAAAGCATAAAATCAAAACTTCTTTGTCGTGAAGATAATTTTGATGTAAATATAAATATTTTTATAATTAAATAAGAACTATTGAATACATTTAATTTTTTAGCTGGTATGTGATGCACTCAGGCTACGGTTTCTTATACCGGCTAATCTTTGTACTACTGGAGCATAAGAGAGATTGATAAATCTAGGATAAAACATTACTAGACGGTATTTCTTAAGACCACTACTGGCGATAATGTGAATCTCCAACTGGAGGATCTGTTCCAAACAATGTCTCGCTGGAATATGTTTTATATAAGTTTTAACAATATGTATTCTGTATGTTCCTAACACGAAATAAATCCAAAAGTCAAAATAGACAATAATGTATGTGTGCGTGTCAGGTGTCAACTAAAATGGAAAAAAGAGAACGGGAAAAAATTACTTAGAAATAGACAAAGCAAACATGTTGGAGATAAATAAATGTAAAAATAATACATGGGATGAAATGTATAATGAATTTAATTTAGTTAATGTTGACATGTGTCAAATTTATTTTACGGGATAAAATTTACTTCCTCGCACATCGTTGGAGTAATTTATACTATAGATTTAATTAGCTAGTATTTTTATTCTTGTTTTGACGAAAATCTCTGGAATAAAGTATTTTACTTCAAGAGTAAATTTTACTTTGCTAGTGCTTTACTTATCCATCTTTTATAATACAGGGCATTGAACTCTGAAATATAACGCTGTAATATAATAATAAATAACTAAGAACTACACTAAAGAACCAAAAATCACGCTGCACTATAAGTCAGACCTTATGTCACACAGTTGTCATTAAAGCAATCATTGACGTTGATGTATGATACATTTGTTTTTTTTTTTCATCATCTTTCCAGTTTTGTCATTGGCTAATGTAAGTCTGATATCACAGGCAGTGTAATTTGGCGCCAATTCAAAAAGTAAATTTTTAAATTGCTACTGTGCTTAATATATACAGTAATTTGAAAAGAAAATCATATTTAATAATACTGTAGAACATACTTATTCAAATTTCAGAAGAAAAAAGATATGTTAATTTTTTTTGCAACACCTCATTATAAAATTGCATATATTTGACGTAATTTGACATTGACATCTATTTTTTATTTTTTTGTTATTTTTGTCTTAATCCATAGCAAGCTTCATTACAAAAACCAAAAAGTATATAAGTTTTAAATTTACATATCTCGCTTATACAAAGAGCTAATTTAATAATACTTGATGTGCTAGACGCAGAATTTAATTCTCTAAAACTCTTATTAGAAGCATTTATTTCTAAAATCAAAATGAAACCATTTTATTCAAGAAAAACTGTTAACAACTTCAGGTAATATATCACTTCCGGTTAGCCTGTTTTAACCAAAATCTGCTATGTTATTCCAATTGATATAAAAGTCTTATATACCAAATTTGAAAAGTTTTGGATTATATTTTAATATAGTTTTTCATTAAAATTTATTATAGGCTTCAAATAAAGTACCATTTCTGGATATTATGTAATGACCAAAAAGGGAGGTGCACAATTAGATGTTATAGATGTCCTAAATACAAAATTTCAACTTTCTATGGCTTGCCGTTTTTGAGTTATGCGAGATACGTACGTACGTACGTACAGACGTCACGACGAAATTAGTCAGAATGGATTCAGGGATGGTCAAAATGGATATTTCCGTTGAAATCTGGAAACCGAAATTTTTCGCGAATACAATACTTCCTTTACTTTGTACAAGGAAGTAAAAACAGGTTTCACATATATTGCACTTACCTACATCATTATTTATTTCAAGTCTTCAAGTATAGAAGGACCCTGTATAAACATATCTTCTGTATTTTACAATTAATCGGATAAAAGCATCAAGAACATTTTTTTATTATTTATTTCTTTTTAGTATTTACCGCGACCTAAGCCAACCCCCAGCTGTTAACAAAGCACTAGTCAAACTTTCCGAAGAAGAAGAGCTCAACCAGGCTCTTCGTCGCCGCAAAGTCAAATCCATTCTCGGCGAGGATATCATTCGGCAGCAATTCGAGTCAGAAAAGACGCCCAACGAAGAAGAGGTGCAGGATATCTTCATCCCTGAGCATGCGCCGAAGATAACCAGGTCCCTCGACTCCCTGCTAGACGTCATGAACGCAGAAGTTGAAATCATGGATATGAACGGAATAGATGAAATGGAAGGATTGAAGATGAAGGAACAAACGCAGAAAATGTTGGGGATTACAGATAGTGAGATCAGCAGGATCAAACACAATAAGGGTGAGTCAAAATGTTTTTTTTTATGTCAAATGATATGAATTAACAGGGAAAGTTCACTTTCAATCAATTTGGAGCTATTTTAATTGTTCCTTGAAGCAATGACAACCCGTGAAAAGTACAATATTTTTATACAACCAATTTTTCAACACCAAAGAACAGGGAAAAACAGAAAAAGGCATTTGTCTTATTGTATCTAAAAATCCAGTTGTTTCTTGGATGTACTTCATTATTAAATTGTTTAACATAATTTTTTATTTTATAAATTTAAAATATATAAATTGTCTACAACTACATGTACAGAATGTTAATGAATACACAGATATTACAAATTTATATAGGGCATGTACGGTAAAGTGACCAGGGGCCTGTTTCTCAAAAAATACGGGACTAGTATTACTAGTCCCTACACTAGTAATACTAGTGAAGTTTACTAGTTTTTGTTTCTGAAATATACAAGTGTAAAATACTAGTTACAAGTTGGGAACTAGTATTTACTAGTGTATTTGACAAAAAAATACTAGTATTTTGTTTCTCAAAATATTTGAGTTGTCTGTCAAACTAGTAATTTACTAGAGTAAAGTTACAAGTGTCAAAAGTCTTGTAAATTTTGAATATAAATTTTACTAGTAGTATTATTTGACAGTTCGTGGGATTTATTTTGTAATGTATGTAATTCAATGGTTCTTTGTTAATGTTATTCAGATTCATGTAGTGTCTGTCGTTGTTTAGAGTTAATATATTTTTTTATATAATATAATGTGGTCTAGTGATGAAGAAGTAGTGCGACGTCAAAAACTAATTGAAGCAAGAATAAATTATGTCCATGCAGAAACCCCATATGAATGGGAGGTTACTCATCGCAAATAAGTTAAAAACATCAATTTTATTAATTGGGACCTATCCTTCAGCTAGATATGAACAGAAACCATGCATTATCCGTAAAAATACAACTTTTTTAAGTTTGATCAAAATGTGACCCTGATATATTTCTAGTCTTGTCTACTCAACCCGAAGCGTGACAAGTTTGACAGATTTTTATCCATTCATTGAATCTAACTGCTTTAGACAATTTATTTAGAGAATGCTCCAAATAGAATACCTTTACCATCTCGAATTATTCCCAAAATTATTAATTTCGCATTCAGTGTAGACGTAGACATTTTTATTGAAAAATAATTTAATTTCAAATTAAAACACTTGAAAATGTCAACGTCTGTCAGAAAATAAAATCACTTGATTTAAAAAATATTGGATTAAATACTAGTATTTATTAAAAAAACTACTAGACTATTGAAAATGTTTCAGAAACACTATTTTACTTGACTAATAAAATTTCACTTGTAACTAATAACTTGTGAACTAGTAACTTGTAAACTACGAGTAGTAAAATAGTTTTCAGAAACACAACTTACTAGTACTATTAAAAATTTCACTTGTAACTAGTAACTTGTAACTTGTAAACTAGTATTTTTTGAGAAACAGGCCCCTGATCTCTTTGACCTCAATACTGCACACTATTAGACGAAAAAAAAAACGTGTACCTTAATTATATTTGTATAATCAACCTTAACTCTAAGTCAGATAACTCAGACCAATGTTTCCCCACTAGAAGACCATTTTATTGGTGTATTGTTATTTGAGAAAAAATTAATAGGTTATTAGATATAGGCGAAAATGTAAATATTACAGTTTTCTATTTTTGTGAAAAACTTTCAAATGTAAAATAATACTGCATTTTGGTTTACACCACTGTAGGGCATTTTTTTATATTCTTTCGAAAGGCGATGCTCAAGTTTTTTTTGTCACTCTTGAATTTCGAGTAATAAGTTTTAATTTTTATATGAACGTCATATTGAAAAGTTGAACAATTGAAAAGAATTTATTTAGCTTTCCAAGCTTTCACGTATCTAAGGTCCTTTGTTTTAAACACAAAGAATTAAACAATTATTAAATTTATAGATTAAAAACAATGATTAACGAAACAATTGGAAAATAGAATTAAAGATAATAATTTGGTTATTTTTAAGTTTATTTTCTTCATTCTCATTAATATTTTTCGGCGGGCGTGCGTGTGTGTGTGTGTGTGTGTGTGTGTGTACGCGCGTGTGTGCGTGCGTGTATGTGTGCGTGTATGTGTGTGTGTTTGTGTGTGTGTGAGAGGCGATTTTTTCCTCCACCATAACTGTTACAACAAACTTCTGAAAATTTCTATTTTCCGTATGTAAACTGTCTACATTCATATAAAGAGTTGATTAGATTTTGGGTAAAACTGGACAACCGGAAGTGATACTTTACATGAACTCCATAACAGTTTTTAATGAAAAATTATATTAAAATGTAATCCAAAACTTTTCAATTTTAGTATTTAAGACTTTCATATCAAGGAGAATAACATATTAGATTTTGGCTAAAATTAACAAACCGGAAGTAATACTTTACTTGAAGCTCTCAATAGATTTTCGTGAAATACATATTATGATATATTCCGAAACTTGTCAAATTTCGTATTTAAGACTTTTATATGAAGATTAGCAACATATTAGATTTTGGCTAAAATTGGTAAACCGGAAGTGATACTTTATTTGAAGTTCTGAACTTATTTTCGTGAAAAATATATTGATACAATCCAAAACTTTTCAAATTTGGTATTTAAGACTTTTATATTAATGAGAACGACATATTACATTTCTTTCTAAAATTGATAAACCGGAAGTAGTACTTTTCAGAAAGCTATAAACAGATTTTCTTGAAAAAATATATTAAAACATGATCCAAAACATCAAATTTGGTATTTAAAACTCGATTTTGACTATACTTATATATTAAAGACTTTTCTATTCATTGGAACGAGAAATTAGATTTTGTTTACAAATGATCAATCGGAAGTGTTACTTTATTGAAAACTCATTGCTATTTTAAACATGGAATTGACGGGTGGTTATGTGCTGGCCACATCAGATTTTTTAAATAATTTTATTCAATCTTGTAATTCATATTGCTCAATATGACGACCACCTACTTCAATACGAGCATTGCACCTTCGGAACATATTTTGATACATTTGTTCAAAAAACGCCAAAATTTGTTTGAATTTATTATGTTGCCGTACACTCGGCCGTACATTAGTACCATAATAGAGTAATCGCAAACAGTAGGTACCTATGCTCATTCATAATGCGTCTGCAATTCAATAGTTAAAACAAGCAAAATAATAACTGAAGTGATAGGTCACAGCTAACTAAAATTAAGATAGGAAACGGTGCGTTTCCGGAAATGAGTTTATTCGTAATAAATGTCTATTTTGCATCCCCTATGCCCTATAAATTTGTGACATGTATTCAGTAACAGCCTGTAGAATTCATTTATCTTGTTCCCAAACTGTCAGTCATCATTATTTTTTGACATTGATGCACTACTTTTAAAACATTGAGGTCATTGATATTTTCGAAGTAAAGTCGTGGACTGATTTTTTTATTAGGAAAAACTATAAATATAAACAAGTATTTTCACACATTTATGTTCTAAACTTAATGATATGGGTGTTAAAGTAAACTCAATAATAAAGGCATAAACTATATAAACTTGACAGACATACATGTCAATCATATCACATCACACAATAAAAATTATCAAAAAGTATTTCTATGACAACCTACAAAATGCAACTAGATTCAAATAATCTTAACAATGGGAAAATTTAAATAAATACTATATTCATACATGGTATTATATTGTTGACAAAGCTATACACAGCGCTAAAAACAATTAAGGGGTCAATTTTTTTGGTGGATAACTTTTTTCCTAAATGCAGAATTCGTATAGAATACCTTAAACCTTTATTTTAATAATTTTATTAAATTCAAATTGGTATTGTAAAGTTTTTATTATTTGGGTAAAGTGTAAAAATCAAATAATTATTATTAATTAAAATGGATGTTTATTAAAACGATAAATAAATATTTAAAAGATAATAACAATGAAGATTACTAATATTAAACAAATAATAAATACTAATTAAAACTACGAATATACTTAACTAGTTAAACACTAACACTATTTATTTAATCAATGAACACGACTATTTATTATTACTGTGTAATTATTTCGACTATTTATGTCACTATTTATTTATATCACTGTCACTGTTTAACTGTCCGACCTACCGACCTCCACAGCGTCTATATGCTCATTTGACTCAACAGCGTCTGTATATTCAATTAAGTAACTAACTGCCTATCTAATTATCCTTCTGACGAACTAACTGTTCGAACTTCCACAGACTTAGTATTACCTACTGTCCGTAGGCCACATCTCTTCAACACCACCGAGTATCCACTTCTACCCGCCGGTACTTTCCCCGTATACCTAGCTTCCCAATACTCCTCAAAACTACCAAGTATTCACTTCCATAGCTATACTAGTAACTTCCCGAGTACTCCACTCGACACAAAACTGCGACCGCTCATTACGATACTGCTGTTCCAGTCAACTCACTGACTTCTTACTTCTTGCTATCTATGTAACTGTCTGTCTTTGCACACACGTACGTCGCTTATATAGTTGCTTTTAACATCTTCTGGGACATTCTCATGACGTCTCGACCTATATAACAATGCGCGGGTAATTACGCTTATCTCCCCTTGTTTACGCTACACTGTGTTATATATCGCCTGCCTAGGCTCCTCCTACCTACTATTCATAGGCGTCGGTTTGCACGCGCTGGCCGAGCTCGCAGACCAAATGTTGTAGGTACTCTCACGTTTGCCATCAACAAAAAATGACTATAATTGTTTTGAGCAGTGTATTAACATACCTATAAACAATAATAAAATTTATTTCAATTAAAGTTATAATTATAATCAAAATAGTAATTTATGATATATGTGTTACAAGTGACATTTTATTTTGTGAGGAGGAAGTTAGAAACACGACGCTATTTTTTCTACAAACACATTTTTTTTTATTTTAATTTGTATTTCTAACAATTCTTTGACATATGCAAAAATGTCGATTTGTTGTTCCATTCATCATTACCAAGGTACTAGTTCACTTTTAATACTAGTGTTAAAAGTAACAATGATCTGTTTTATAAAATGACATTTTTAACCCTAAAAACAACCATTAAGAAGCATACTTTTAGTAGATTTGTATTAAAAAAAAATTCTACAATTTCTGCAAAGTAATACTACATTGCTAAACTTATATTATAAAACGAACACAATTTTAATTTAAAGTGTTATAGTGAAGATAAAGTTTATTATAAAAACGTCACTTACTACAAAAAGCTGATGGTTACTTACTGCTCGTCTACGGTGGAAATAGCTAAAAGCACTGCCATGATATGTGCTGCCCTTCCGCTTACATCTATCGTATTAAGCACAGTCAACAAGAATGTGCAACAATGACTATTTCAGCGCGGGCGATTAAAATAGCTGGAGTAATCTATTTCTGAAATATTGTCACTTTACTGTTCCTTTTTGAGTCACTCTAATTTTAGTAATTTTTCATCTTTTTGGACCTTATAAAAACTTTTACATAATCTATTACCTTTCCCCTTTTACAGAAATGAACATCGAATGTCCTTTTCCTCCTGTGAAACCCCAGCGCAAGGAATACCAACTCCCTCTTATAATCCCTGATTCTCCTGTAAAGTTACTACCTGGTACCAACCTGTACACACCTCCCAAACCAGTGCGGCCAACCAAAAGCGAGCTGAAAACCCCAAAAGACTTCCTTCGACTGAAGGTTCCATCAGATTTCATACAAACGATTTCGAATAGCTTACCTCAGTTCCAAAAAAGTACGACGAACACCGAGGTAGAAGAAATAGAAGTAGTGAATTGTGTTCTTAACGAAAAGAGTTTAACTGACAAGCCGTCAACTGGAACAAATTCGACAGTAGAAAAAGTTAGTTCTAGTAACTTTTATACGGATCATGATAGCGGAGAAGAGGAACCAAACTTTAAAGATTGTCAAAATGAGAATGATGTGCCGATCGAGTTACCTCCAAAAATAGAACCACTCGAGTTTTCTTGCCAAGTCTCAACTCTTTCCAAGAAAATTCTGGAAGCTCCAGCTAAGGAAATGACTGAACAATTAAAGTCAAAGAAAACTAGGACAATAGCTATTCGCCCACCATCAAATTCAGGCTCAAGACGTCCAAGAGCATTATCACGTGTAGCTAATAAAAGCAGACCAGGTTCCAGAAAAAGTGGCAGAGATTCTGTACCTAAAAGTAAACATTCTCCCCAATCAACAAGAGAAAATTCATATCTGGGTATTCATTTACATAAACTAGAAATGGAAAAGACTTTTGGAAACACTAAGCTAGGCATGGATAAATTTGGACTTACACAGGATACAAAAGAAGATAATACAGATGATACATCGTCTGGTAAATTGGGAAATTCGAGAAAGAAGTTTGATAATATTTCGTTTAAAATTTGAATGTATTTATTGTAGTATCTTATTTGTATTGCTCAAATGAACGTGATAAATTTTTAATAATTTAATTTCTGAGTATAAAATAGATACAGTTCACCCAATTTCTACTGACGATTGGGATCACTGCATCGCAGAGAGAAAAAGTATTCGGCCAAAAAGCGACAGGTAATACGCTGGACTAAATACACTTCGCGGCTTAAGTTTGGACGAAACTATGCAATACTATCAAAAATGTATGTTATACTTAACAAAAAATATATGTATACTATTATTCACGAAAGATGACTATTCAAGGTCATTTGTTCGAAGAAAGAATACACATAACTTTACAGCAGTAGCTTAGCAACATTTTGTATTAGAAAGAGAAAGATTATTTGACCTACGTCTGTTTAATTTATGTGGTGTGACAGATATACGTAAATAGTGGCATTACTTTCTAACACACTATAAATAATAATGACATATGTCGTAGTATTACAGATATCTAATTATCTACTGCACTGCCCTCTGTGCTAATATTTACCCAGTGGCGTTGCGTTTAAATCAAATTATTTTTCCTTGGTTTATAAGTTAAGACTATGTTTTTGTATTTTGCAAAAACATAAGTGAAGAACATAAATCTTTCAGAAAGGCATTATTTAGAAAGAAACATAATTTTCAAATAAATTACTTTTATTTTTTCAGTTAAGATGTGTCCATAAATATTTCATGTTGCACGCCTATGCAAACGAAATGCAGTGAAATTATCTGCAAGTAATATTATATCAGACGGCTCACAAATGACCTTGAACAGTCTTCTTTCGTGAATAATAGTTTACAGGATAATTCAGGACTAGTGTTCCAAACTTTAACAACTTATTCCTGAGGTCATTTTAAGAGGAATATTTACCCCTGTCCTAAATTTGAAGCGAAAATTTAAATAAATTGTTCCTGTACTAGAACTATTAACATTTTAAAAAATTCAACGGAATACAAACATACTTGCGTTATTAACCTGCATTTTTTAAAAATAATTATTGAAATCTATTAGAATTTGACCTTGATTTTATAGGCGTAACGAGAAATGCCGTTTTTCCTATAAATTCAAAGTCAAATACTAATAGATTTCAATGATTATTTCTTTAAAATGCAGGTTAATATCGCAAGTATGTTTGTATTGCATTAAATTTTTTAAAATGTTAGTTCTAGTACAGAAACAATTTATTTAAATTTTGCTTTGAGACATGTGCAATTGAGTCGCTGAAATACGCGCACACTCATGGTATGGGAAGGTTGGAGTCTATGTGGGTATCTGGGTACTTTTACTATTTTTACGATATCTATATATACAGAGAATTTATTTTAAAATGCAAAATATGATTCATCACTTCCATGGTTGCACACTACTGTCAAAAAATGACAGCAATGTAATATATGTCCATTTTAAAATGCAACATTATAAATAGTATTGAAGCACAGGAGATACCTCCAGAACACATAACAAATGGTGTCAATTCTTTCTATGACCGACTAGGATATTGCTCCAGTGTAAATGGAGGTATTTTTGAACAATTATTACATTAAAATTATGAATTTGGGAAGTTAACGTTTGTTAAGATGTGCTACATTAAAGATTTGATTTTTTGTTAATCATATATAGATTAATTTATTGGAAATTAATATTGGTAATACATAACTACAAATTTTGTATGTTGCATTTTAAAATGGACAAAAATTACATTGCTGTCATTTTTTGACAGAGATAGTGTGTAACCATGGAAGTAATAGACCATATGTTGCATGTTAAAATAAATTCCCTGTATATATATATATATATATATATATATATATATATATATATATATATATATATATATATATATATATATATATATATATATATATACCGGGTGTCTTAGGCCGACCGACACATGGGCGATTAACATGTAAAATTAGTTAATTGTGAATAGTATCTCCCCAGTGCAAGATATTAAGATGAAATTTTGCATGCTTATCCGGGGATACTATTTCTATGGATTTCAATTCAAATCAGTCAATTTACAAGTGTAATATTAGAATAAATTAAGAAAAATTGTAGAAGTACCATGAATGTTATTCATATCTTGAAAATAATAGTATCTAAGCAACAGCTCTGATAGAGTAGGGGTAACGTGCGCGCTTCACAATTTAGAGAGTCGGGTTCGAAACCAACCGACAGCAATATTTATTTTTTAATTTTTTCTTTTCAAAATAATTTTTATTATTAATATGTTTTTAATTTTTTATTAATATTTAATTTAATAAAGTGGATACATTGTACGTAACAAGATTTATTTATTTAAAAAATATTTTATTATTTGCTTTATTGGTTTATTATAAATTAAATTTCTTCAAATTATAGTTAGCCCTGACGAAAATAAAAAAACGAGAACATTTGATTTGAATAATCAAACGTCAAATGCAGATTTGTATTGTACTATCTTTATTTGTTGCTAGTGTTATTTAAATAATATGGATTTAACTACAAAAGATAAAATTCGTATTGTGAAATTATTTCACATTGGTAATAGCCTACAGCAAACTGCTGATGTATTTTCTGCCGAAAATCCAGAAAAAGTAGTTAATAAATCCCGTGTAAGGCGTATTATTAACAGATTTGAAGAAACTGGGTGTGTTGCTAATCACACAAAGCAGGAAATACAACCAATTGAAAATGAATTTGAAGAAATAATAATTGCGCGGGTTGAAGTGGAGCCTACTATTAGTTTAAGAAGTTTACAAATGGAATGTGGAATAAGTAGAACAAAAATTGCTAGAATACTTAAGAAAAATGGATTTAGAAGTTACAAAGTAGGTAACCATCAAGAATTGCGAGACGGCGACGAAGAAAGAAGAGCAACTTATTGTGAAACAATTATGGATAAAGCCAATGAAAACAGAAACTTTTTGTACTGCCTCTGTTATACCGATGAATGCACATTTACTCTTCATAACGAACCGAATGTGCAAAACTTTCGCCACTCGTCAAAAGATAAACCAACTCTTCAAAATTTATCAAGAACCCAATATCCCCAGAAGGTTAATGTTTGGGCGGGAATTTTGGGATCACACATTATTGGACCATATTTTATTGAAGGGACATTGAACGGTCCAAAATATTTAGATTTATTGGAAACAGTAGTTGGGCCTAGACTTACAGAATTAAATATGGAGAGGATATGGTTTCAACAGGATGGGTGTCCAGCGCATAACGTGCAAATTGTCAAAGAATATTTGGACAATTCATAAGCATGCAAAATTTCATCTTAATATCTTGCACTGGGGAGATACTATTCACAATTAACTAATTTTACATGTTAATCGCCCATGTGTCGGTCGGCCTAAGACACCCGGTATATATATACGAGTATATATATATATATATATATATATATATATATATATATATATATATATATATATATATATATATATATGTGTGTGTGTGTGTGTGTGTGTGTGTGTGTTAAAAAAAATTCATAAATTCTAACTTTGTAAACAGCTGCTTTATTAAGAAAATTCTGATTGAAGGTGTCAGTGTCAAGTGCAATAGACAAAGTATAGTTGTGTTATAATTTTACTGGAAATATAGGATCTTTTGCTAGAAACTTTCTGTATGGAATTTGTATAAAATACATACAACTGCCAGAAGGTAATGTACAATAAATAGAATCTTTTGGAAGGAACTCTCTGTATGAAATTTGTACAAAATACATAAAGCTAACGAAAGATAATGTGCTGGCCACATCAGATTTTTTTGAAGTATTTTGAGTACAAAATTTTTATAATTTTGAGCTTTTTTATAAAATTTTAACCTCTTGTATTTTGGTAACTAGAAGAGATATGACCTATGTTCATATACCATTTTTTGCTTAAAATTACCTCAGGAATAAGGTGTTCAAATTTGTAACATTAGTCCTGAATCACCCTGTATATAAAATTAGACTCGGGTCAGAGGAAAAGTAGTATAAACAATAAATAAATATAAATAAACATTATTAATCTGACTGTACAAAACTGCCTAGCTGATCGACGTACAACTGAAATATACTAGAAACAAAGCTCCCCCCACTACGGACCTTAATGTGCTACTGCGCATGCAATCATCATTGTCATCATAAATATTAGGTGAAGTATAAGTACAATAACTTTATTTTATATATTTATTTAAATGTGGCATTTTTACAGAAAACAATGTTCCAGAAGTATAAAATATTTTAATAATATAAATTATGACTGAAGTAGGACAATTATTATACAGAATGAACCAAAAAGAATGTAATATAAAAACAAGTTCTTTAAAAGTGCTTTTATTATAAAAGTGCGCTCGTAATATAGGTCATTATTTTTAAAGAGCGCTGCAAAAAAAACTATATTACGAAACCCTTGTTGCAATGAAATTTTTTTGTATATTCTATTTTTCTTCGAAATATGGGACTTCTTTTTTGACTCATCCTGTATGTTTACTAACATGAAAATAATTACAACAATAATAAAAATTGTCTAATAAAATTAATAATTTTAAAAGACTAACAAAATAAACATAAAAAATAACAAAATCACTCAAATATAAACAAAAACAGTTATACATTTCTATTTCTAAAAATAAATAATTCTAAAGAAAACTAAATCAAGTTCAACTATTACCACCAGACAAAACAGTAAAACAAAAATAAAACAAAGTAAGACTACACAGTCATTGTCATTTTATTATAAAATGTTATTTATTTCTTGTGCTTTATAGGTTGAATTCTTTTACTTAGAATAACGCTATCATGCACGACTTAGTTTATATAAGTTTTATAGAAGACACAACTTCTTAACGTAAGATAATTTAAAGTAATGCATTTAATCGTGTGTGTACTTTTATTTTGAAAGGGTTTAAACCAAACCAAACAAAAGATCTCAAATATTACAGGAAAAACCATTTTGTAATGAATTATTTGTTAAGTAAAGAACATAATACATTAAGTATCTACTATTTACTTTGATGATTTTGAGTTATGATATTTAAAATTTAAAGGCAACAAATTGTTATAAGTTAAAAAATTAAACAGGTCTCCAAAACCTAGTTTAGAAAAAACCGGCCTAGTGGGTTTTATTGGAGTATTTTGACTTTTATTGGGCTTTTTTGGATTACATTTTATATCAAAAACAAATGATACATTAGATTACCATCAAAAATTTCCGCAAATAAGGAAAGTATAAATATAAATATCAAGTCAAGCTAATAACGCTTTAAAATTTCGTCGCCATTCCTTTCTATTTTGGCATGCTATTTCGCCTAGACCTCATCTTGTCATAGTTTCATTTATTTCGTCTCTCCAACTATGTCGTGGTCTACCCCTTATCCTTCTTTTGTGTGTCCATGTCATTATTCTATTTGGCCATCTATTTTCTGTCATTCTCGTCACGTGATCAAACCACAGTATACCTTTCCAACTGCAATTTCAGAAAAGTAACTTCAATTCCAAAAAAAAGTAAATGCAATTTCGGAAATAGTAAATTCAATTTCAGTAAAGTATCTTTAGTTTCAGAAAAAGTAAATGCAGTTTCCGAAAAGGCGAATTAATATTTTGACATCTTTCTGAAATTGAAGTTACTTTTTCTGAAATTTAAGTTGAAAAGGTATAGATAGTGTTTGGTCTCGACTGTCATTTCAGATTTTTTCTGTACCCACCATTTCTCTTATATTCTCATTCCTTATCCTTTCTTCTCATGAAAATTTAATATCTAGGCTAATTTTAAATAAAAATGCAATTATTTGGCTCTTTGTAAAGTTAATTTGAATTACTTTCAGGAAATATATATAAAAATATATGTAACGTCGAGTTAAATTTATAGGTCGATTCTGTACAAAACTGTAAGTCTTACAGATCTGTAAATCTGTAAAAAGTAGACAAAAACACATCTACTCTTGTTGATTAATACTAAATTATACATAAGAGTGGCAGCTTACGTTGCGATTTTGTTCATTATTTACAGATTTACAGTTTTGTAAGATTTACAGATGTGTACAGAATCGACCCGTTCCAAATGTACTGTGGCCGTATTCTGTACAAAATTATAATGCCCGGGTGCACCGCATAGTTAAATTTTAACTATAGGTTAAATTGGAATTAATAGACCGTAGGTTCTTTTATGTTTACGGCATAGGACGTTTCTGACAATATTTGTCCATCCTCAACAAGATAATAAATTACATTATACAGGGTATCTCACAACTCGCAGCCCAGACGAAACTGACACTTGCCGACGACAATAGGTTGCCAACAAATAGAAGAAAATAATTTGCGGCTGCTTGCATAACGGAGTTACAAGACTATTTAATCCACCAATCTCGGAAGGATATCTTGAGGTGTGATGATATTATTACAAAATAATACTGGTTGCTAGGTTTTAAAAATACTACTCTAGTGAGTTACAAAATTTGTTTGACTTACTATAATTTTGACACTTTAGAGTTGACTTTTCACTGTCAACAAATTTAGGTTAGCGAAGGTGTCATCCGAGATCATTTATATCGTACAGTGCAACGTGTTGTAGCAGCTGTGTAAAATGTGTTAAACGAAAATATTGTCATTTGATCTGGGATAACTTGACCGGGCTCATGCGTCCTTGTGATGGCTCTCAATATCACTTTGTGATCCACAAGATTTCTATCCGGAAAACGTTCCGAATAGACTCGTGCTGCCTCTCTGGCGTTACGTCCACATTCTCCGAAAATTATAATCATTTCTAAGTAATTAGCGGCTGAATACATGGTAAGAATTTGTCTTTTTTATTCACCTTGTCAAATTTAATTTGACACTGACATTTTTCGAAAACTACAGACGCCCACACATTTTAAAGAAGATTTGATTTGTATAAAACCATAGTAACGTAAAATTACGGCAAACCCACGTTAAAGGTATAGGTCTCTGATTGGTCAGTTTTAAGACGTCTTTTTTCGAATATCTTTTAAGCTAGATTTTTTTTTCTTCGAAATTACACATCCGAGTGCAGTCTCGTGTTTCCTCATTCGCTCTGGGGCGCGAGTTGTGAGACACCTGTATATTATTAATAATACAATTTGTCAACTACATTCTATATTATTATAAATTCAATGCCAGCCCAAAATTTTGTCAAGAAGCAATGCAAAAGATCAAAACAAAAATTAAACATGTTAACTTCAGGGCAGCAAGTTGAGCACTCAATATAGGCACGGTGTATAAATGTAGAAGGTAAGATATATCATCAATTTTTGTTGACAGGTTGACAGATTGATGTCGGCGATTAGTAGGCCGAGATTCTAACATATATGTAGCGCATCTAACCAATGTGCTCTTCCACATAACATTGTAGAACTAACATGACAAAAGACAATTTAAATGGCATTGTATAATCCGGGCCTATGTACATAATTGTACAAGTAATTTAATCAATAATATGATGATATCCCTTTAATTTTTGCCGCCACTTTAATTTTGGAGCCGGACCAACAGAATGGCTTGTCTGTTCAAAAAATTGTTCCACATTCTGTCGTTTCAGCGAATGGAGAATAGTACAAGGGAAAGAAATTGAAATAGAATTTTTATCAATTTTTACCTCGATGGATCTATTTGAAATTTGAAATGATTTACATTTAATGTTAAAGAATGAAGATGAAGCCGATATATCTGCAATTGCTCTCAAAGAGAAACTAATAAATTTTTGACTAATTTTACCAAAGGAACTAAAAAATGCACAAGATTTTTTTTTCGTTAATTTGAATTCAATTTATAATGCCAAAGGGTATTGTAGGTAACATTACTAGTAGCAAACTATAGCAGAAGCTAGCTAAACGCTGAACGCAGTTTATCTAAACTGAAATGTATAATTATTACGAACAACAAACCCAAAACCTACGAACGACTAATAATCTAAGAATAATTTCCAAAGAAAACTACATCTAAAACAATAGGTTACAGATTATAGAGATACTAGTAAACTATTTACTGGAAAAACAGGTAGAAGATTTATGTAATAAATGTTTTTACCTCCCGCCATACCGTAGGTAATGTTATCGGTCCTAAAATTCGATGGTGTATTTTCAGTGATACTTTACTTGAAGCCTATAACAGTTTTTAATGAAAAATTATATTAAAATATAATCCAAAACTTTTCAATTCTATTATTTATGACTTTCATATAAAGGGCAATAACATATTAGATTTTAGCTAAAATTGATAAACCGGAAGTGATATTTTACATAAAGCTCCGAACAGATTTTCGTGAAAAATATATTATGATATAGTCCAAAACTTTTCAAATTTGGTATTTAAGACTTTTAGATTAATGAGAACGAGGTATTAGGTTTTTTCTAAAATTGAAAAACCGGAAATGATATTTTACTTGAATCTCTGAACAGATTTTCGGCAAAAATATTTTATGATATATACCATTTTTCAAGTTTGGTATTTAAAACTTTTATATTAATAAGAAGGACATTTTAGATTTTTAAATTGATAAACCGGAAGTGATACTTTACTTGAAGCTCTGAAGAGATTTTCGTGAAAAATGTATTATGATATATTCAAAAACTTTTTAAATTTAGTATTTAAGACTTTCATATGAAAGGAAACAACATAATAGATTTTAGCTAAAATTGATAAACCGGAAGTGATATTTTACATAAAGCTCCGAACAGATTTTCGTGAAAAGGATATTATGATATAGCCCAAAACTTTTCAAATTTGGTATTTAAGACTTTTAGATTAATGAGAACGAAATATTATATTTTTTTATGGGGTCTCGTGGCTGCGTGCCTGAGTGTCGCGAATCTGAGGAAACGGGTTCGATCCCGACCGTCACCATATATTTCGAATTTTAAATGGCACAAAATTGACCCCTGGACAGATTTTCGTCAAAAATATTTTGATATATACCAAAATTTTTCAAATTTGGTATTAAAACTTTTATATTAATAAGGACATATTAGATTTTTTAAATTGATAAACCGGAAGTGATACTTTTCTTGAAGCTTTTAACAAATTTTCGTGAAAAATATATTATGATATATTCCAATACTTGTCAAATTTGGTATTTAAGACTTTTATATGAAAGGGAGCAACATATACGATTTTGACTAAAATTGATAAACCGGAAGTGATACTTTATTTGAAGCTCTGAACATATTTTCGTGAAAAATAAATTGATACAATCCAAAACTTTTCAAATTTGATATTTAAGACTTTTATATTAACGAAAACGACATATTAAATTTTTTTCTAAAATTGATAACCCGGAAGTTGTACTTTACAGAAAGCTATAAACAGATTTTCTTGAAAAAATATATTAAAACATTATTCAAAACTTCTCAAATTTGGTATTTAAAACTCGTGTATAATTTGAAACAATCTATTAGATTTTGACTATACTTATATGATAAACCGGAAGTGGTACTTAATTTGAAGCTCTTAACAGATTTTCGAGGAAAAACATAATAAAATATAATTCAAAATTTCGTATTACAGTCTGTTCTATTTATTGGAACACTAAATTAGATTTTGTTTACAAATGATCAACCAGAAGTGATACTTTACTAAAAGCTCATTGCTATTTTAAACATGTAATTGACGGGAGGGTATGTGTTGGCCACATCAGATTATTTTATTGTGCAATACTATGTTTTTAAACATATTTTGTTCTCTCTTCGATATTTTTGACGATCAATAACTTGTTTAAATTAAAATTTCTTATTATTTAATTTTTTCTCTATTACATCCTTTGCCATTTTAATTTCAATATTTCAGGGTATTTCAAGATATGGGAATGGGTCAGTAGAAAATAATACGTCAGCGTAGATTTCTTTATTTTTTACTCAGTAAAATTTTCGGTCTTGTTTTTATTATTAATTTTACTAACAATATGAATATTTCGAATAATTTAAAAAGGCGTTGTTTTAGATACTTGCCCCTGGTGCCAGAATGCTTCGGCCCGGCCCTGGCAACGAAAACTGTCACTTATGTATAATATGATATCAAGAAAATTATATGCGTTTTTGTTATTTTTACAGATTCATAGATCTGTAAATCTTACAGATTTTTCAGAATAGGGCTATTATATAGAATACGGCCATAACATTAATTGACCCTAACACGCCTATTCAGAAACAAAAATTTAAACAGTGTGTAATTTATACACTGTTTAAAACAGTTTAAAATAATCGACGTTGATTCTAATTTTATTCATTCAGAACACGGTGTTTAAACATTTAAACATCGTTGGAAGTTGGAAGATAATTTTTAGTTATTGAAGATAAAAATGTGGGGAAATATCAATAGAAAGAAAAGTTCATGCTGAGAATTAATATATCTAAATTTGCTCTAACAAGAAAAGAACCGGTGGCGAAAAAATCGACAGATATTAGGTACGTTGTATCGGTCAGAAATATTCCTACTAGAATAAGAATATTCTAAAAGCAAGAGAACACTCAGTAGCAAATAACTGTCAGTCAAGTAAAAAATAAATATAATAGAACAGTGGCAGTGATTATGCGTTATTGTTAACAACTAAAGATAACTTTGTATGTTTATTTTGGATCTTCAAAATGTTGTTATGCAAATATTATAGAGATTATAATTATATAAAAATAGATTAAATAATAAAAACGTAAAGGAGGTATTTTTGTTGAGCACAGTCTACTCTAAACATTCACAAATGTGACAGAAAGGTACGTGCGACAGTCGGCTAATAAAATTTTGAATTTATCTCCACTCTATATATCTTCCTACCAACGCTTCTGTCTGAAGTTGGAATGATTCGTAGGAATATTCAGATTTTTTTGACGCAAAAGAACGACCACTGATATTCTACTAGAAGTAGGAAGATTTCTGACACCAATAGAACATACCTATTGAGTGGCAAATTTGAAATTTTAAAAGATCAGTTTACGAAAGACAAATTACTATGAAGACGATATGGACATAGACAACGTACTGCAAATTTATACTCTGGCAAACAATGAAACTATTTCGGCCACTACCATAAATTTAATTGTAAATTTAAAATGTAAAATATTTCATGTAAAGAAATTTAACAATTTTTATTTTTAATAATATGTAACGGAAGAAATACAATAATTCATAAAACTTTACATTACATTTATTTATAACATTAATTAAAGTTTAAATTAATATACTGTGTTCTAAAAATATCGTCTCTTAAATTTGGTCGTTGGGTTGCATTTCTAATAAGATTTACTTCTGAGTAATCCCCAGCATTCCAGTTCTCTTTCTTATATTGTGTAAAACTGCCAGTAAAAGTGTAAATTAACGTTCACGTACGTTTATATTCATTCAGTTCCCTAACTTCTCCAATAATTTCGAAAACCTCGTCAATTCCACTCAGTTTGAAAAATATAAACTACCCCAACACCTTGTTTAAATTTGCATGTTTAAATAGCTGTTTAGTTACTGTGACTACGATGAAAAAGTGTCTATGAATGAGTAAAATGCGTTTAAACAGGGTTACTAAGGATAAACACTGTCTAAATTAAAACATTGTTTAAATATTTAAGCAGTGTCTAAAAAAAGTAGTCTCTGAATAACAAAATGAACGAAATGTCAAAATTAAACAGTGTTTAGCTTAAACACTGTTTAAATTTTTGTTTGAATAGGCCTGAAAATGTTTTATTTTTAAATTATTGAATATAGTGGGTACAAAATTAAAAACCGGAAATATTGTAATAATATAATTCTTTAAAAATCAGTAACAATCTTCCCCATCAGTATACTCGCGATACGATCCTGGCCTAGAATACTTAGGATCACAAATCGTCCCTTTTATAGCTTCATCCGTATAAGCATGCATTACTCTAAAATTATACTCATCTTCGTCCAGTCCTCTGTACAAATAAAACGGTAGTCTATTCGTTATAACCCATATTCCTTGTCTTTTTTCTTTGTCCAGCCTTAAATCATTCGGAAACACCATCGTCGTTGAATTTTTCGCTATAACCCCCAAATTTTCTCTTTTGTATGCCTTTCTCGAATCCCAACACCCAACGCTATCTCTTGTTACATAATTGAAATAGAGGATTCCATTTCTGTCCATAGCTGCACCAGAAACATGTCCACTCCTGCCTCGACTTTGTCCGAGGACTTTATATTCGTCCATTGCATCGTCCCAACCAGTTTCGTTACAGACTACACTAGTTTTAACATAAAATTCTCTAAAACTGGACATAGGATGGAAATATAAAATTCTATCGTCTAAAACTTTGTCATAAGGACTTAAGGATACACCGAAAAGACCATCTGTCCAGGCGAACTCCAGACCGTGGACATTATAAGCAGCAGCTAAAGGATCAGGATAAAATAAATGATTAGTTATCCTCCAACTTCTGTCCTTTTCCAAACTATAAACCAATAATCCAAACCTCCAGACGTCTGAGACGTAAGCGTGAACGTTTTCACAATCGTCATCTCGAATGTCGACGACGATGTTGGAGTATAAGCTGTCTTGTTTGATGTATTTTTCGGGAAATACATATCGACGAATAAGTTTATCGGTGGTAAGGTCGAAAATGACGATCTGTGGAGGACATACTTGTATGGGGTCGATGGTGATTTCAATCTGACCAGAGTCTAAGACCCATAGACGGTTGCAGGTGTCGACTTGCATGCGGAAGACTGAGGTTAGGCCCTTGCAGGATTCTGAAAAGAATTATATTTGAAAATAATTTACAAATAACAATTACAAGGTTGTATGTCTGTGGGACGTAGGCTAGTATATTTATTCAAAATTTAATATACAGGCTGTCCGTCTATAAATAACCTAGCAAATATCTCGCTTATTATTACTTTAGCGATTTCAACTATATAACATAAATTATAGTATGTTAACTCCTCTATAAAATTTCGGAAGTAGATCAACTTCCGGTTTTGGAAAAATTTATAGCAACTTTTAATTTTCAAATGGTACACCCTACATATTTTTTCAAATTTGAAAAGTACGTGAAATTTGTTATCCAACTATATAAAAACAATCGTATGTTATATTATTAAAAAATAAAATGACCAATGATTAAATTATTATACTTTTGTTAATTTTAGGAGGCTTTGCATTTCATTTATTTTTATTAAACCTTTCAAATATAAAGAATACCAATTAATTAAATATTCAAATTGATGTAAAATTACTTTTATATGATATTTAATTATTATATCTGTAATTTCATGTCAGAAATTTCTTATTCAAAAAATTTGTATTGCAATGCCTCCTACATTTAATAAAAAAATAATATTTTAATCATTCGCCATTTTCAATAATATAAAATATGATTGTTTTTATACAGTTGGATAGCAAATTTCATGTACTTTTCAAATTTGAAAAAGTATATGGGGTATTCTATTTGAAAACTAAAAGTTTCTATCAATTTCTCCAAAACCGGAAGTAATAATATTAATCTACTTCCGAAATTTTATAGAGGAGTTAACATACTATAATTTATGTTATATATACTGAGTTTACATGCAGATTTGAAACCGTTTTTAGAGTTATAAAATTATAAAGAAAATTAAATATCATAAATTAGCTAGCTACGCTAGAAACAGCTTTTATATTGAGAAAATTTTGATTGAAAGATGTCAGTGTCAATTGACATATTCGTAGTATATTTGTGTTATAATTTTACAACTATCGATATGGATATAGAGTTAAAGATCATAAAGAAATTAAATTTCACAAATTAGCCAGCTACATGCTACAGGTAACTATGGAAACAGCTACTATATTAAGAAAATTCTGATTGAAAGATGTCAGTGTCAAGTGCAATTGACAGAGTATGTTTGTGTTATAATTTTACTGGAAATATAGGAACTTTCTGTATGGAATTTGTATAAAACACATGCAACTACCGGCAGGTAATGTACAAGAAATAGAATCTGTTACAAGGAACTTTCTGTACAAAATTTGTACAAAATACTGACGCTTCTTGTTACGCCACTGCGCAAAAATCAAACAATCAAACAAAAGAACAGAGTATGCGCCCAGACCCCACAAATATAAAGTTAGCAGAATTGGGCAGTGGCGTCACAACTATATTAACTGGATAAACTCCCCTCCTCCTCAACTTTATTATCTTTTACCTGTTGCATGCCAATCCCAGTGTGGATAGGGTTTCACCTTCGGACTCTCCTCTTCTGCTGTTCTCGGCAACCACCCTAATGTTGCCGGCACACCAGGTTTCCATTTTGGCATGGAAATAAATATTTTGTCTCTCCAAATGTCTATTCCCAGAGGGAGATTGTTCTTCTGGATGAACTTTTCATTGATTTCGGCGTCCAGACGAGCCTCTTCGGAGGGGTATTCGAAGTCTATCTGCTTCCAGCGGTATACGGTGCGGAAGGCGCCCGTACTTTCGTGGAAGGGGTGATGTGAAGAGGAGGGGGAAGTGTGAGAGTGGGAGGGGTGGGTGAGGCCAAGTGTGAGGAGAAAGGGGAGGAAATTGTTCATTGTCATCTCCTGGTTGTCTAAAAGAAAAATATTGTAAATTAATAAAATTCGAGGTAAAAATTATATACCAGTATTTTTAAAAATTAGTTTTTGTGCAACCGGACGCGAAATAAGCATTTCGCAGCCGCAATACAGGCCGCGAAATTGAATTTCGCGGCCGTTGTCATGGTAGCGGCCTCGAAATTAGGTAAACAATCACTTTGACACTTGAGAATTGCATGGTTTTGTTTATCAAATGTTAATCTCATAGCCACCTTAAAAGCTAACTTTCTATTTACAATGAAACTGTTTAAAATTAATAAAATTTGTAATTACATATTTTTTACGGTTGCACAAAAAATATTGTGTACATCTTGTCCGCGAAATCCTTTAGCGCCCTCGAGATTGTCTTGCCTCGGCCGCAAGCGGCCTCGGCGACAATTTTTCTCTCGGTACGTTAAAGAGTGATTTGATATACAAATAACTATAAATATTATTAGAACTCGATAAAAACTGCATTAAAGCCTCGGTAAGTTGGAATTAGAGGGAGGTTTGAAAAGTTCGCGATCTATCATATTGTAACGTGAGAGGGTAGGTACGTACGACACTTGGTCCGCGAGCCCCCAGCCAGCGCGTGTAAGTCGACGCCTATGATAGAAGTTCTAGAGTTTAATAGTGATGGAATAGGCGGTGCCTAGGTAGGCGATCGATAACATAGTGAATCGCGCGATAGGCGGGTGACGTGAGGCGAGCAGTTGTGTGAGCAAAGGGGAGATAAGCGTAATTACCCGTGCATTGTTATATCGTTCGAGACTTCATTAGACTGTTTCAGAAAAATATTGAGCAACTATATAAGCAACGTATGTGTGTGCGAAATTAGTGAGTCAAGAGTTACACAGTGAGAGAATGACACAGTTACATAAAAAGAAGGAAGGAGTCAGTGAGTTGAGTCGCAAAGCAGTATCGTGGTGAGCGTATGCAGTTTGGTGTCGAGTGGAGTACTCGAGAAGTTACTTTTATATTGGGATAGCTGTGGAAGTGAATACTTTGAGGAGTATTGGGCAGCTAGGTATACAGGGACAGTAACGGCGAATAGAAGTGGATACTGGGCAGTGATGTTGAAGAGTTGTGGTATACGCACAGTCGGTGATACTGAGGCTGTGGAAGTTAGAGAGGTAAGTCCATCAGAAGGACAATTAGATAGTTAGACAGTTAGTTGCATAAATAGACAGACAGTGAGCTGAAAGGTGTGAATTCTGTCTGGGCAGTTGAATTTACACACGGTGTTGAGTCAGTTGAGTATATGGACGCTGTGGGGGTCGGTAGGTCGGACACTTGAATGTGATATAAATAAATTGTGACATAAATAGTAGAAATAATCAGTAATATCGTGTAAATAAATAGTCGTGTTAATTGTTTAAATAAACAAATAGTGTTAGTGTTTAACGAATTAATTAAAGTTATAGTCTTAATTAATATTTAACATTTGTTTAATATTAGTAGTCGTCATTGTTATTATCTTTTAAATTTTTATTTAGCGTTATAATAAACATCTATTTTAATTATTAATAATTCTTTGATTTTAACTCCTCACGAAAATAAATAAGAACGTTACAACAGAGAGGGCAGCACTAACCGCATAATTATTATTGTGAGGTTATGTGAACAGTCATTAATGTCTGCAAAGATTTACGTTAAACCACTTCTAATTTGTGACTTAACTTCAATTTTTTGAATTAACGTGTGCATTGACTTTTAAATAGCTACTCAAAACCTACTTAACACCGAAGCAAATTAATGAAGACATGACAGGCAAATCTTAGTCTTCATACATAATGGTAAAAAAATGGGCAGTAGAATTTAAACGTGAAAAGGAAAGCAAAACTAACTACTAACAGTTTGCTGGTAGTTAATTTGAGTTAGGCATTTGTGCAATATCCTCCAGACATCGCATTTTAGCATGAACCCAATTTTGTTTCTTACGCTCGCTTTCTAGTGTATTTGTAGACTTTTTCTTTCCTGTCAATTTTCTATTTTTACTTTATAGAATATACTTTTCTACTAACAATTTTCAGTTTGATGTTGGTAAGCGTCTTATTCTCTTTTGCGATATGGTAAATGACGCGTGATACATATGCCACTATTGCGTCGTGTGCAAATGTCCTAACCTCCTAAACGAAATCATCCCGCACTTCTTTTGATCCAATTTGCTTTTGCCTTTTGCTGTTCATATTATGCGATACTGTAGTTGAATATACGTAGGAAGTAAACAAAAATGTGAACAGTCTGCTTCGTCCGTTCGAGTGTTGCGAAGTGTGCTTATGCACCTACCTTTAACATTAACAGTAACTTCAGTATAGAGATAATTTGCACTATAAATATGCAAGTAAGTATCCAGTTTATGAATATTGTAATTAAAAATACTTATCTATTTACAATATTTGTTATTGTCAACTATATATATGTATATATTTCAAGGTAAAAATAAGCAAATCGCAATGAAGTGACATGTGGTAAGCACTCTCAACGATAAAGATAAAATTTTATTAACGAAATCTACGAATAAAAAAGAAGTTTTTGCTACAACTAGCAATGGGCAATAAGACGGGATGATATATTCATATTTATTTATTAATTTAAATTATAATTTAAACAGAATTTTTCTATGAAAATTATAAATTCACCAGGCACCTAGCCTAGGTATCACTAAAACTTAAAATGTGTTTTTTATATATTATTATAAGACCGTCGATTAAGATGCACCCCAAATTAATGAGACAATTAAAAAACAATATTCACAATTTGTTTATCAGCACATTATCTGCACTCTGTGTATTATTTTTGCCTAAACTATTGCTATTAATCTTTTCAAAACACAAAAACTAATCACCTTCTGTATCATCCAATGCGTTCGTTATGGTCAGTTTAACCAACAAGGCTTAAATTTTAAGCTAGGATCAAACAAAAAAATCTAATCTGACCAACACAATACCTCCAGCCATTTAATTTTTATTAATTTAAATACATACCTACATATTTACTTATGTTTGAAACTGTATTAAGTTCTTTTCATATAATTATTATTCTATTTACTATTTTCTTTTTAAAACGTTAACGTTACTTTTATTGATATGAAATAATTAGCTCTTTGACAGTGACATTTATCTGTCAGTTTCATACATTTCAGATATAAAGTGTGTAACCAAGGGGTTGTGTTTGTTTAAAGCGTAGGATTCGAGATTAAAATTATAAATAATTTTATAAATCTATCCTTAAATTATATAGAAAAAGTATTAATGCAAACCTGTAGAAAATTGAATAATCTTTAATTTTTATGACATAAGTCTCGAAAAAATAGCATTTAAAGGTATTTTTTGAAGAAAAACTATTTTGAGCTTGAAGTAAATTGACATTTCCGGTTTTCTGATTTACACCAAAATCTAATGACTTCTTTCCATATTCGAATAAGATAGGTATAAAAATGGGCAGGTAGTACATACACGCACGCACGCATGCACACACGCACGCACCCATGCACACACGCACGCTCGCGCGGACACACACACGCACGCACGCACACACACACACACACACACACACACACATTATATTTTTTACCTCCCACTACCCTTGGTAAGAGAGGTATAGAGATCGTTCTAAAAATCTCATATCGAGATTTTGGTAAATAACTACGTTTTAAGGTCCCTAGATAATGACGTCTGTGTATATGTGTGATTCCTATTTACGTTCTAACTCAAATACTATCATTCAAAAAATGTTGAAATCTTGTATTTCTACCTTATTCTAATATGAAAAGAAGTCATTAGATTTTGGTGTAAATCAGATAACCGGAAATGACACTTTACTTGAAGCTCAAAATAGTTTTTTTCCGAAAATGTAATTTTTACGAGATTTATGTTATTATAAAAATTAAAGATTATTAAATTTTCTACAGGTCTGCATTAATACTTTTTCTATATATTTTATGGATAAATTTATAAAATTATCTATTATTTAAATCTCGGAGCCTACGCTTTAAACTTTAAACAAACAGCGAACACAACTCCTTGGTTATGCAGTTTATAATCTCCAATGTATGTAACTGACAGATAAATGTCACTATCAAAGAACTAATTTCAATTTAATAATAGTAACGTTTTTTTAAAAAAAATAGTAAATAGAACTATAATTATATGGAATGGGACTTAATACAGTTTTCAGAATAACTAAATATGTTAGTATGTATATTTGAATTAATAAAAGTTAAATGGCGGGAGGTATTGTGTTGGCCACATCATATATTTTTTCTTTAATCCCATAAAAGTAAAAATAATGCATTAGGCTTAGAAAAAAGGGCTTGAAATAATACTTTTACTTTCGGAATGCAAAAATTAATATGTAAAACATTAGCTATAACTAATTAAGAATTAAATTTACGACTAAATAATGCGTTTCTTTGATCATTAATAATATAATTTTATGTTCACATTAATTTTACATACCTTCACTATAGTTTCACTTTACAAACAAATAAACCAAAAGAAAAACTAATAACGTCTATTTCAAACGTAAGTATTTGTATTATAAAAATAAATACTTGCGGTCTATTAGACTGCTCAGCCCGTATTAACTTATTCTGGTCCACATCCACACGCAGAAATTCTTTCCAGTTTACCTACATTCGAATGATTTTTAATTAAGGCCATGTACCTTATCCTTCAAGCCACACGACAACGGGTTTAAAATATTGTGCAAAAGGAAATGGTAAATATATACGGTCAGACCTAGTGGACGGTGCACGACCACGACCTCAAATGTTTATGAAACTTATTTGAAGATTTATTGTCAGACAGACAAGGCAATGTCAAGACTGTAAATGTTTTGTAGAAATTAAAAGAATGTGTGAAAATGAAAGTTGAAAATTTGCTTGACATTGAAGGGATATAAACATAGTCGTATAATAAACAGTGCGTCATACTAAATTACCACGCACGGAACGATTATCCCGGGAAATAGATCGCGAGGAAACTTAAAACATTAATAATTTATCACAGGAGCACCACAGAGAAGATTGATTGCTGGTAAATTAGTCGCTAAAAAAAATTATCGCCGGTAAATTAATCGCGCAAAAAAAGTTTTGCATGAGAATTTAATAATCGATAAATTGAACCTAAAGAAAATTGAACGTAGAACATATTAGACAAAACTTTATCGAATTATTTAATATCAAGTTAAATATAAATTATGAAACTTTATTAGTTTTATACGTTACATTAGTTTGTGTTAAGATATATTTAGAAAAATTACAAGCGAAAATAACCAAATATTTTTTAAACAAAACGGACATCTTGTGGACAACAAAATATTTTACATTAAATTTCTCTATAAGTAATTTTAATTACCATTGACTTATAGGCGATCAATATTTTTCAGAAATAATTTTCTTCACAATAAATTTACTGGCGATAAATTTTCTACACAACTAATTTTTCGGCTATTAATGTATCAGCATTAAATTTTTTAATATTTACAGGGATTGTTTCAACATATACAGGCTGTCTCACAACTCGCGCCCCAGAGCGAATGAGGAAACACGAGACTGCACTCAGATGTGTAATTTCGAAGAAAAAAAATCTAGCTTAAAAGATATTCGAGAAAAGACGTCTTAAAATTGACCAATCAGAGACCTACACCACGTGTGTTTGCCGTAATTTTACGTTACTAGGGTTTTATACAAATCAAAACTTCTTTAAAATGTGTGGGCGACTGTAGTTTTCGAAAATGTCAATGTCAAATTAAATTTGACAAGGTGAATAAAAAAGGCAAATTCTTACCATGTATTCAGCCGCTGATTGCTTAGAAATGATTGTAATTTTCGGAAAATTTGGACGTAACGCCAGAGAGGCAGCACGAGTCTATTCGGAACGTTTTCCGGATAGAAATCTTGCTAACCTAAATTTGTTGACAGTGAAAAATCAACTCTAAAGTGTCAAAATTACAGTAAGTCAAACAAATGTTGTAACTCACTAGTAGTATTTTTAAAACCTAGCAACCAGTTTTATTTTGTAATAATATCATCATACCTCAAGATAACCTTCCGGGATTGGTGGATTAAAAAGTCTTGTAACTCCGTTATGCAAGCAGCCGCAAATTATTTTCTTCTATTTGTTGGCAACCTATTGTAGAAGGCAAGTGTCAGTTTCGTCTGGGACGTGAGTTGTGAGACACCCTGTAGGTAGGTTCAAATTTTAAAAATGTTTTTTGTACTTAGAGAATTATTAAGTTTTGTAACAATCTTATTAGATTATGTTATTATAAGTAAAAAATCTGATGTGGACACCACACGACTTCCTTGTACACAACTTACACAAGACCAATATGAAGTATAGACCCAAGTATATAATTGCACATATTTGACGTTATTTGACATTAGCATCTATTTTTTATTTTTTTGTTATTTTTTGTCCTAATCCATAGCAAGCTTCATTATAAAAACCAAAAATTATATAAGTTTTAAATATACATATCTCGCTTATATAAAGGGCTAATTTAATAGTACTTGATGTGCTAGACACAGAATTTAATTGTCTAAAATTTTTATTTGAAGCATTTATTTCTAAAATCAAAATGAAACCATTTTATTGAAGAAAAACTGTTAACACCTTCAGGTAATATGCCACTTCCGGTTAGCCTGTTTTAACCAAAATCCACTATGTTATTCCAATTGACATAAAAGTCTTATATACCAAATTTGAAAAGTGTTAGATTATATTTTAAGTTGGTTTTTCATTAAAATCTATAATAGGCTTCAAATAAAGTACCATTTCTAGAAATTATGTAATGACCAAAAAGGGAGGTGCACAACTAGATGTTATAGCAGTCCTAAATACAAAATTTCAACTTTCTACGGCTTACCGTTTTTGAGTTATGCGAGATACATACGCACGTACGTACGTACGTACGTACGTACGTACAGACGTCACGACGAAATTAGTCAAAATGGATTCAGGGATAGTCAAAATGGATATTTCCGTTGAAATCTCAAAACCGAAATTTTTCGCGATTACAATACTTCCTTTACTTCGTACAAGGAAGTAAAAATCTGATATACCTTCTTACATATTTACTTATGTTGAAAACTGTATTAAGTCCCATGCCATATAACTGTGGTTCTATTTATTATTTTCTTTTAAAAAAGCTTGTATTATTAATCTGAAATGATTGGTTCTTTGACAGTGACATTTATCTGCCAGTTACATACATTTGAGATATGAACTGTGTAACCAAGGGGTTGTATTTGTTTTATGCGTAGGCTCGGGGATGTAAATTATAGATAATTTTATAAATTATCCATAAAATATATAGAAAAAGTATTAATGCAAATCTGTAGAAAATTTAATAGTCTTTAATTTTTATAATAACAAAAATCTCGAAAAATGGCTTCTTTCCATTTTAGAGTAAGGTAGAAATACAAGGTTTCAAAATTTTCTGAATGATAGTATTTAAATTATGTAAGAGCGTGAACGACACACATACTCACACACATTCACACACGCATACACACACACGCGCACACACACACACACACACACACACACACACAAACACACGCACACACACACACACACACACACACACACACACACACACACACACACACACACACACACACACGCACGCACGCACACGCACACATCATCGTGAAAAATGTTAAAATTAGATTCTCGGTACCTTAAAACGTGGTCATTTCCCGAAATCTCGATATGCGATTTTTAGCAGGATCCCCACCAAGGGTCGCGGGAAGTAAAAATCATATAAAAATTATCTAAAAAATAAGAGAGATACGAAATATTTTCAAAATGAACGAAAATAGTTATTTATTAGACAAGACGATAAAAAGATATTTTATCGACAAGTGAAAGATGTTAGTTCACGAGCGATAGCGAGTAAACTATGTATCTTTGACAAGTCGATAAAGATTCTTTATCATCGTGTATAATATATTATTTTATTTTGTTCCTGATGTAACATAATAATTAAAAATTCATTTCGATACTTTGTAACTTTACGCGGTTTTGTCAAAATTATAAATTACAACTTTTCTTTACATTATTACATTATGCTTTATTATTTTGATCTATTGTCGATGTTAAATTGTTACTTTAGCAACAAAAAAGAACATACAAAGCCTACTTTTAACATCAGGTGCAAAATAAACAAATTTTAGCTTGGAGCTCAAATATAAAAGATGTTGGAAAATTCCTGTAACGACTATTAAATTCATCTCAAAAATTGACAACGGAATGTCAAAAGGTTTTGTCATTCGCTAATATTACCCGAGATACCTTAAGAAACATCGAAAATAAGACACTTTACACGCAACCTACCACTTAGATACTTCTGTTAGGTAGATACTATCAACACTATCTATAAGAATGTTCTTTTCCTACTTTTGGGAGTTTAAAATATCTAGGATGTTACTTTTTTAATTACGAAATTGCATAAGTACCTACTTTTATATCCTAGTACAATATTGTACTATTGTTTCTGTTGTGTATTTTAAATTAACTCAAATGTTTTCTGACGAAAATTAAAACTCTTTTTAATGAATTAATTATGTTTTTCTCAATATTAATTACTTTTCTATTAGTACTATGCAAAAAAACCTGCCTACTTTAAATTTGAAACATGGTCCAATGAATAAGATGACAATTTGCGAACAGGTTGAAATTATTGGTCTTACTTTCTATTAATTAGTTGCAAAATATGCTATTTTTAAAAAAATTCTTCCTAGGTGTCAATGTTTTTAATTTTTTATCAAAGCGCCGGGAAGAAATCACAGTTTTATTATCTTTACTTATATAAGACATGCAAATACATTGTTTTATTTGATTGCATTGGCAATACAAGTTTTTTTTTTTAAATAATGAATAAATTTAAATGTGCAACACAGGAACATTAAATTCGTGGCCTCCACGACAATATTATAATAAAATGATTATTACATGTTTATATATACATTCGCTGTAAATAATATTCCATTGGGCAAAATGGGGTCTCGTGGCCGCGTGCTTGAGTATCTGATTGCGAATCTGGAGAACTCTCCACGCCAGCAATGAGTGCCCGTGGGGTGATGCCTGGTAAACACTCGCACGGTACAAATATGTCATCATTACCGATATCTAGCGTACAAAGCAGATTGGAACACCCAGAAATGGGTAATATGCCGTGAAGATATATTTATTTATTAATTTATTTATTTAAAATTATGTCTTTTTGATAAAATTTCATCTTATACTAGGAGTCTTTAAAATTTAACAGCATAAATGGACAGTATTTCAGAAAAAGACCACCCCAAGAATTTCAAACTACTGTGTATGAAACAAATATTCTTGCAAAAGAATATCTGGTTACTATCCGGTATCCGGCCAATATATTATTATTTATTTATTTTGCTGACCATATACTGAATAGTGATCTGATAGAACACTATATTTATACAAAGTGATCAAAAATTATATATCAAATGTCATGCACCTATCATTATCTGTCATATATGGAATATAGTTTTGATGAATTATGGAAAATTGATATATAATTTTACATTATTGTGGAACAAAAGTTGTTATGTGACCCTCATTTTTGATCACTCTGTATAAATAGTTGGAGTAATAATTTTCATATGGATTATTGTATTACTAAAGAAGAGAAAATTCGAATTGACGGTTACTTGGTACAATACTGGTTATAGTTTGAGAAATGATTGTGATGTGTTTGCGAATTTATATCCTAAACATCCATTACAGTAAGTCAAACAACCAGATCCTTCTACAGTTTCGAGAATATTTACAAAATATAAAAGTAATGGATGTTTAGAAAAGAATCATACGAAAACAGCAAAAATAAAAATTTCGCGAAATGAAGAAAAAAATCTACTACGTGCAATAGAAGAAAATAATCAGATGTCTACAAATTTTCGGCGAATCTAATAAATATTTTTTATTTATTTTTTAATGATGCAGTTTTTGAAAATATATTGTAATTTGTGATTTGATACTGCTCTTATTACTTTCTGAAGTTATTTCTAAATCAGTAAATTATGATGACAAGTTCATATTTTCACATTGACAACATGACAACTTTAACAACGTATGTTACTTTTTATCTGAAATGATGGGAACGATGCAGTATGTGTAACTAGTATCCACAGTAATAAACATTAATAACAGACAACAGTATAGTAAATATTGCATTTTAGCTGAAACTCCCTGCATATGACTTGAATTTTCACGGTATTTCATTTAGGTTTCACAATTTATTTAGGAAAAATTAAACAACTATTACCTACTGTAACTTTTCCCTAAAGGGTTTTCCTAGTCACGAATACTCCACATGGATGTTCTGTTGGGAGGCCGCCAGCTTTTAGACAGTGGAGGCGGGCTGGGTTGAAACCACAAAATTGGTTTAAAAAGGGATAAGGGCGCCACGTAATTTTTGTCCGGAAAATTAAGAAAAGGACGGTGCAAAAACAAGATATTAATATTTACTATTCCTACCGTGAACTATGTTACTTGTAAACGACTGAGGTTTTACAAATAAAAGATGAGTTGAAAAAAATAAAATTTAATAAATGCAAGACTATACGTGCAGAAGGCATGGTAAAAATTGCAAAATGTAAAGAATGTATTGTACAACAATGGAACAAAAATTTAAATCAAAAGCTAAGTTGTAAAAAAAGTAAACTATTAAGTACAAAAGATTGTTGAACCCTGAACCCATAACCCAGTTTCGAGCGCCGCATCATTCGAATTGATATCAGTCCGAACGTGGGCAATCATGCCAGTTGATTTGAGCGTTCTAGTTGAATTACAAGTTGCAACAAATGAGCAACAATTGGCTCGTCCTAGTCTTCGGCTTTTTAGAAATTACATGTCGCATATGAATTTTGAATATAAATAAATGAAAACGAAATAAAAATTGCTATATATTTTGTATTTTTATACCTATAATAATATAATTAAAGTTTTTATAGCGTAAAATCGTAGCCATGTTGTGATGTCAGCGTCATTACACTCGTCCAGTTACCCTGTGAAAATGTCACTATAGAGTGGACCATGCATATTTTGCTCATATATTCGCGATTGGCTTTACACATACTCTAACATACACAAATTTAATATATCTGAGTAATTTTTTATTAAGATAAAAAGAAAATTTATTTATTAAATAAATTTATATTATAATTTATGTTTTAATTATTGTAATCTCAATACTTGTCATTGTTGTAATTATTTAGTAAATATGAATGTAAATGTTGGATTAGTTTTTATTATGAACTATTACTTTGATTATTGTAATCATAATGTCATTGTTGTATTTAATTATAAATATAAAATAGTTTAAAATACTATTTAAATTATATTAATGGCACTTGGTGAGTATGATAACCCTCAATATTATATTACAGAAATTCTTAAAGTCACATTAATTAAAGCGAATAATTAACCTGATTATGAAAACGAGAAAAAAATTACTTACCTGATTTTTATTTATGTATAATATGTACTATCGAAGTTTTGCATAAATTAACATTTAAAACTACTGCTACACCTATTCATATAAGTAAATCCAACAAATGTATATTTTGAAATGATATAATAACTATCTGGCCTACTTTATTACCATTAGCTCTAAAGATTTTTCATCACAGTTTGTAATGGATACATATTTTGTGCTTGCAACATTTATAGTATATTACCATATTAATGATAACGTATATCGGTTCTCTATACTTATGACGGAGTGACGCTAACGTCATAACTTTCGCGCCAAAACTTTAATTATTATTTTAGGCGTTATTAAGCATAATTTCAAGAAAACAAAAAATACAGAATTACTATTTTTAAATTCTTCGTAACATAAAAAATTCAAAAAAAAGTTGGACGGGTCCATTCAAAAAACTAAAATACCGAAAAATGCTACTTTACAAAAAAAATAGTTCTGCAACAATAATGCTACAATGAGCTGATGGTTCCAATTACAAATTATATTATACAACAATTTTTCAGAAAGGCTGACGGCTTCAATGTACATATAGTACACAAAATACGAAACAGTGAACTACAATTGACGATACCAACCTTTCCAAATAATCAAAATTACGTAGAACAATACCCATTACATAATCAACAACAATTAAACGCCAAATAAAAGTCGTACTATTTTATCACAGTCCTCCGCGACAACACTGTAAGTTGTAACACGTGGGGGGAGGGGTGCGGTGCTGAAGACGATGATGATACTACTTCTTACTCCCAACGATGATACACTGACTGACTGGTGAGAAAGACTACGGGAGAAGGACTGCGTGAGAAGGAAGAACACACACACACTTCACTTTTACACTTGATGAACACTACGGACATGGACATTACTTGGGTTTTAATAACTAAACTTTTTAACTGAATGATTACATTATTATAATTAATAATAATAATAATAATAATAATAATATATTTAATTGTTGTAAAGATACAATCCTCATACAATCGGTTGGCAAAATAACACATCTAAATAACATCAGTATGCTATAAGTATAATAAATACAAATATTAGTTTTGGCACAAAAATTTAAAAATATGGAAATGTACTACTTTAGAATCTTGATTACATATAATTAACAATTTGTACTGCCCCTTAAATACTCAATTAGGTAACAGAAAAACAATAGTAAATATGAAAGTGGAATTTATGATAAAGCTTTGTTTTGACTACTCTTAAATTAAGTTAAATGTTACAGGCAAAAGTAGATACCCTAAACTAACAGACAAGAGAAAAAATTAAAATATTGATGTCTGGTTAAATTATGGTCACCCAATACTAACAGAAAATAATAACATTAACCAAACTAGGCCCGGTCGCCTCAATGTTGCAGCCAGAAAGTAAACAAGTAAGATCTACGCTATCTTTAAATAACTTTAAGTAGAAGATTATGTAGCATAAATAGGCATATCTAAACCTCACCCGCCCTCCTATTGAAACATTGATGTGACCGGAGATAAATATACAAAAAACAATAGTAAGAATTTATAAAAAAAATAGTTAATGCTCCCCATTAAGAAACCTTCCAATAGCGAGAGCAAGTGACTGGACTGTTTGTAGAAAAGTTATTTCAAATTTTGTTTACTCATTAAGTATAAAACTCCGCAGTTTGAAGCAATTAACAGTGTAGTTAAAAATGTTATTAATTTTTTCATGATTTAGATTTTTAAATAGTATGTAAATATCGTCTATGACCTTTATTGGTCGCAAATAAGAATTTATAAACGCTTCTCGCATAGGAGAATAAATAGGACATTCAGAGTAAAAATGGAATAGATCCTCCACTTTGTGTAAGTTGCATAGTGTACAATTTTGCTCGGAGTACAGTTCGTATTTTATATTGTTGAAAATTACTCGTAAACCTCTTTTACTTGAGAGTTTAATTTGAGCAATGACCCTAGCTTTTGTAAAGTTAATGTTCGTATTTAAGTAATCATTATCCTTTATATCGAAATTTTTGTATATATTGTTGAATTTAGAGTTCTTTGAATTACTGATGTCTTTTTCTATGAGTGAATTTTTGAATATGTCGATAATTTGGAGAATTATGTTCTTATTGACGTATTGGTCCTCCCAGATTTTCTCAAAGCCTAACTCTGTAAGTATGAGTTTTAATTGAGTACACCAGTTGTATTCGCTTTTATTCCCTGACCATTTATCTAATTGCAACAAACGATCATATAGCAGTCTGGGGTACCTGTTACGATTCATTTTTAAAATTTTTTCCCACCAGTTAAGCGCGCGTTTTAAAATGTAAAACGATATGTGTATGATTCCTGCTTCAAGACGAACCATATGGTTGGGAGTGTTTTTTTGACACAGAAAAATGGATTTGAAATAGTTAAGTTGACATTTTTCCAGGGTTGTGTGTTCTCTCATCCCCCAAACCTCGGTAGAATAAAGAGTAGTTGCATTAACGGTTGTTTGCAATAATTTAATTTTTTCGGTCCAGTTACAAGACTTGCCTCTTCCTAACAAATTTTTGACTGTAATTGTAGCTGTTTTGCCTTTTCTTAAATTTTCTTTAGCTGCTAAAATAAATTTTCCTGAGGAGGAAAAAATAGTACCTAGGTATGGGTATTGAGAGACCACCTCAACCCTGTTGTTCATGTATTGGAAATTTAAACCACTTGGTAGTCTGCCTTTATGAAACGCTAAAATCTTTGTTTTATTTACGTTTACAAACAATGAATTTTTCTCGCAATATGCTTGTAGGTGTTGTAGCTTGTTTTGGACATCTACAGGGGAGTCGCACAAAAGCACCATGTCATCAGCATAGGCTAAGAGCAGTATGTCATTGTATCCATCTATGTTAAGCCCATTTAAGCCCGCATTGCGAAAGAAGTCTTCTATGTCATTTACAAAAATAGAAAATAGGAGTGGACTGAGGGTATCTCCTTGAAGGATACCTTCTGTTATATTTATTGGGTCCGTAGTACCCTCATATGTTTTTACTTTTAATACTGAATGGTTATAAAGGTATTGTAAAATTTTTATGAAATTCGCGGAAATACCGAATTTGTACAATTTATGCCATAAGAGTAGATGATTAACAGAATCAAAAGCCCGCTTATAATCTATAAAAATTGCATAACAAGTTCTTCCTTTTAACCTCAAATACAAGTGGGAAATGGATGCGAGAGTAAATATGTTATCCGATGTGCCCCTGCCCCTCCTAAATCCAGCTTGATTTTCCATCAAAATATCGTTTTCCTCACACCACCAAGTAAGGCGACTGTAAAGAATACCGGTAAATAGTTTACAAATTGAATTTATTAGAGCTATGCCTCTATAGTTATAGGGGTCTTTTTTATTGCCCTTTTTGTACAAGAGGAATAATTCTACGGATGACCATGAAATTGGCGTACACCCTGTAGCTAAAATTGTATTAAAAAGATTTAAGAGGTAAGCTGTCCAGTTGGCTGGCATGCATTTGTAGAATTCGTTTGGAATGCAATCAATGCCCGGAGCTTTATGATTTTTACTATTACTTATGCTGAGTTCGAGTTCATCTAGCGTTATTAAAGCATCAAGGAAGGGGTGGGTGCTATCGAAAAAAGGTATTATTGGAGTTTTAGTTATATTTGAATAGATTTTTGTAAAAAATTCTTGCCAGTTATTTAGCGAGATTTGCGAACTATACATATTTTTGATTTTTGGCTTTAAAGAATTTACTGTTTTCCAAAATTCTGTGTTATTTCGGGTATTACTTAAATTTTGTTTAATATTATTTATATACAATGACTTACTGAGTTTTATAGTGTCTTTATATATTTTCTTATTATTTATGTATGCTTCTAAATTTTCTGAGGAGCGGCATTTCTTGTATGCTCTCAAACTTTTTACGCAATCTGTTCTTGTTTTCCTGCAATTGTAATCAAACCAAGGTTTGTTATTTATTTTAGGGGTGTTATTTTTAACAAATTTTGCCATTGCTGAGGTGCACGCCGCTTCCTTGAATGCTTCAATAATATTATTATTTAGTAAATCTACATCATCGTTGTGGAAGTATATTCTTGGGTTACTTTGAAGGGATATTTTGAAATTCTCTGAATTATTTTTATTAAAAGCGAATACAACATTATAGGCAGATTTTACGTTTTTATCGTTATTTGAAATATCTAATGTTAAATTACTTTCTATGCTAGTGATGCATATAGCATGTTCACTTGAAAGGAGGGGTAAAAATATCTCGAAATTCGTTATTACATGAAGTGCGTTTAAATTCGCCCATGTTAAATCTATTGTACTCCTACCCACTGAACTAATGAAAGTGTAATTACCTAATTCGTCTCCTTTTGTACGTCCATTAAGTACAAAGAAACCCATGTTTTCCATGCTTTCCACAAGTAATTTGCCTCTGGTATTGCAAAGTGTATGAAGTGCAGATCTTACACCCCGAATATGTGGAGAGTCTATTACATTTTCCTCCGTCTGATTTAATAAACCAATATGCGAATTAAAATCGCCGGAGATTACTATTTTGTAGTCAGGGTATGTGTCTACGATCTGAAGAAGTGTGTCAGATAGACTGGATATACATTCAACATTATTTAATTTGGGGTTAAAGTAAATAGATATAATAATGTACTTATCTTTTATAGTGTGGATTTCCAAAATGATCCACAGATTTGTGGCTTCGATGAGGCTTACATAATGAAAGATGTGATTTTTTACGAAAATAATTAGTCCGCCACTCGCTCTGCCTCTGGATTTCTCCTTAATTGCGGGGCTGAAGAATATATTGGCATTATGATTATCTAAAAAATGAGGGAGAGTATAATTAGCATTATATAACCACGTTTCAGTTAAGCAAATAATTTCTCCGTGTAGTATTTTGGTTTCAGTACTTGAATCTAAGTTATATATATTTTTAAAACCAGAAATGTTCCAAAAAACTACACGAAAATTTTGTACTGTTACATTATTATTGATGTTACTTAACTCAGTTAAAGTTATAGGTTCTTCTGGTGCAGTGGGGGTTATGCTGTGGGCTGCCCTCCTCTGCTCAGGTCTAAAAAACTGTCCAGTGTTGAAAGTCCTTTTTCATTCGCTGGTCGTGGAATTTTGGGTTTCTGACGAAGTTTGCTAGGCGTTTCCTCTGAAGATAGGCGGTCTCGTTTGCCGGGATTTTGTTCCTTCCCTTTTGCCTCTTTCTTCTGTCTAAGGTGTTCTTGTTGTGTCGCTCTTTGGCTTTTTGTCATGTCTTCAGTCGCAAATATATTGGTGCCCTTGAATAATTTTCTGTTCTTCAGTATATTGGATCTCGTTTTTCTGGAGCAAAAGCTTACTAATATCGGTCTGAGCTTTGTGCTTTGATTGTCTTTTTTACCTATTCGAAATATTTCATCTATATTATCATTGAGTAATTCTATTCTCAAATGATTTTTGATAAGTGCTATAAAGTTTGATTCTAAATCAGCCATGGAGTTCTCGTTTTCGGGAATGCCATAGAAAACCAAGTTCTTCTTTTTGACAGTTCTTTCTAACTTTTCGATGGTGGATTTCTGCACGTCGATTACATTTTCCAAGTCTTTTAATTTTTCATTTACCGTTACGTAGTTTAGTTTTATTTCTTTCATATCCTTTCTCGTTTCTTCAACATCGTTGCCTATTTTGTCTAGCACTTCAATTTTTTTCATTATTGAGTCTATTTTTTGTTCCATTATTTTATTTATACACGTGCTGGTGTTTATCTGTTATGTTATGTGCGGTTTCACTGGTACCTGTATTTCTGCAAATAAAACGTTTTAGCACTGTGTTTTTAGTTTATTGTGTACACTGATTTATTAAAAGTTGTATTGAGATAGTTTTCTTATTAATTTCACTGGTTTTGTATTATAATTTCATTAAATTTTTCTTCAGTAAAATATTTTACTCCATTCACTTAAAAACGCTGTTGCCAGCCGATTTAATGGTTTATTTTTTGTTCCATTATTTTATTTATACACGTGCTGGTGTTTAGATGTTAGGTTATGTACGGTTTCACTGGTGTATTTCTGCAAATAATACGTTTTAGCGTTGTGTTTTTAGTTTACTGTGTACACTGATTTTTAAAAGTTGTATTGAAATAGTTTTCTTATTAATTTCACTGGATTTGTATTATAATTTCATTAAATTTTTCTTCAGTAAAATGTTTTACTCCATTCACTTAAAAACGCTGTTGCCAACCCGGTGAGTATGATAACCCTCAATATTATATTACAGAAATTCTTAAAGTCACATTAATTAAAGCGAATAATTAACCTGATTATGAAAACGAGAAAAAAATTACTTACCTGATTTTTATTTATGTATAATATGTACTATCGAAGTTTTGCATAAATTAACATTTAAAACTACTGCTACACCTATTCATATAAGTAAATCCAACAAATGTATATTTTGAAATGATATAATAACTATCTGGCCTACTTTATTACCATTAGCTCTAAAGATTTTTCATCACAGTTTGTAATGGATACATATTTTGTGCTTGCAACATTTATAGTATATTACCATATTAATGATAACGTATATCGGTTCTCTATACTTATGACGGAGTGACGCTAACGTCATAACTTTCGCGCCAAAACTTTAATTATTATTTTAGGCGTTATTAAGCATAATTTCAAGAAAACAAAAAATACAGAATTACTATTTTTAAATTCTTCGTAACATAAAAAATTCAAAAAAAAGTTGGACGGGTCCATTCAAAAAACTAAAATACCGAAAAATGCTACTTTACAAAAAAAATAGTTCTGCAACAATAATGCTACAATGAGCTGATGGTTCCAATTACAAATTATATTATACAACAATTTTTCAGAAAGGCTGACGGCTTCAATGTACATATAGTACACAAAATACGAAACAGTGAACTACAATTGACGATACCAACCTTTCCAAATAATCAAAATTACGTAGAACAATACCCATTACATAATCAACAACAATTAAACGCCAAATAAAAGTCGTACTATTTTATCACAGTCCTCCGCGACAACACTGTAAGTTGTAACACGTGGGGGGAGGGGTGCGGTGCTGAAGACGATGATGATACTACTTCTTACTCCCAACGATGATACACTGACTGACTGGTGAGAAAGACTACGGGAGAAGGACTGCGTGAGAAGGAAGAACACACACACACTTCACTTTTACACTTGATGAACACTACGGACATGGACATTACTTGGGTTTTAATAACTAAACTTTTTAACTGAATGATTACATTATTATAATTAAACATAGACTAATATGTTACATTCCGTAACCCAGCGGGCAAGCGTTTAACACGCGCCCCAAAAACTAAAACACTACATGTACAAAAACAAGAAACGTCTTTACGACGCGATGAACTAATCTAGACTCTTACATGTTTACTTCACGAGTATCTAAATTCAACTCTCTAAAACAAAACGCTATCTTCAGGACAGAATGATCTTAGGGGTACGGGGTGCATAGGCTAGGGCATTCAAAGTCACGCACGTATACATAATAATTTCTAGACTAATGATAAACAAATAAATGTCGTGACTATCATAATACGATAAGAATTTCTAAACTGAATTTTGACATTTATAACTCAAACAGATAAACAGAGTTAAAATATGATTATTGAAACTAAAATTTAGAAAAGTTTATAAGAAGTTATTTATCTGTTATTGCTCTTACCCTCGCCTTGTCACAAAGTACAAGTGAACTCTAGTTCTCCCTCGCGACAATTAACACAACAAAAGGGTAGAACGATGTTAAATAAAACAGGTAACTTAGCTCACGTGGCGTCTTCAGGGAAATATGGGCTTTGCAGTAGGGCAACGGTGACGACGGGCGGCTCTCCACAGGTACAGGATGCCCCAACAATGTGATGATGACAGTAATGTCGCAAATCCAAGGTGCGATGACTTCCCATGTAATACAGCACCAATCCGGATAAACCGATGAAAGATTTCGCCAACAATGAAATCTTTCTTGTGCCCGTGACTAGAAGTATTCCGCCAATATGCGAATTCATCCCAACTCGACGCCAAGATGTACCCGACTTGTACAACCGCGTCTGGGTGAATATTCACTCCTAGCCACAAATATTACAGAACAACTCACTCCGAAATTCTTACAAACGAATCCAAAAATACTGATTCTAAGACAGCAATCGAGCACTACTTTACCCAACAAAACTAAATCACTTCGTACCGGCCATATGCCACTATGATGGTTAAAGATATAACATCATTCCCGAAACCACGTTTCGTACCAGCAGGCCCGATCCTAGCGGGTGTTCATTTTGTTCCCAGAGCAAAGGCGGCCAAGTATGGGGGCGGCAAAACTATCCTAACTTTTTATAGAAAAAAAATATATTTAAGAATTTTAAAAATCTCAACAATTTATGAAATAAACATATTAATAAAGCATTATTATTTTAAATACTTGGTTTGGCTGACTAGTAACATATCTATCCTAATAAGTATATAGTTTATTTTATTAAAAAACTGAGTATACTTATGATGTCAATCAGTAGCGTAACTAGAAATCTTGTGCCCCTATGAGAAAATTTTTTGGGCCGCCTTGATTTACAAGGCTCCAAGAAAAAATTTAAAAGCAAAAAAAATTATAATTTTTACATTATAGGGTGACAGTTATATTATAATCATTTTTACGTAATTATTAATTAATTTATTTTATTATTGGAATCAAATTTTCATTGTTTTAATCAAGCTTTTCTTTGTTGTAATCAAAAATCTTTTAAAAAACCCGTAAAGAATATAATCAGAGTAACATATTTTCATTAAATTACCCAACTCTTGATACAGAAATACTTAGGTACAGGGTGTTAATCAAAAAGCGGCCCATAGGCGTTTAATATTGGAAATAAGTTTTTTGCTGCGTAAAAGGTCCCAATTAATTTTGGACAAAAATGTTTCATATAAAACTGTATATAATTAAATTTTCGCCGAATTCACTAAACTTATTTTTTTAACATAGTATTAGGTAGATGATTTTATTTCTAATTCATTGTGTGCTATTGTTAGAACTATGCTCTATTCCATTTAAACCATTCAGCAGATGGTGCTCGCAACTTGTCTCTTCTCTCCAATTTCAACCAATCAGAGAGTTCAAAACTATTCCCTATTCTCTGCAATATGAATAGCTTAAATACCTGAAAAAATAAAATGGTGGGGGGAGGGGCGGCATTTTTGTATAAAAACAAAGGCGGCTGATAGCTTAGGATCGGCCCTGAGTACCAGAGACTCACGTCTAACACGGACCACGTTCCATGCCCAAGTCTTTCTGACTGAAGATTTTGTTTTCCGGACTTCCATAATCCACCGGAAAACAAACAGCGCCACAGTAAACAAAACAAGTAACATGAAGAAGAAACGATAACATAAAGATGAATTACATTTCAAAAATTGTCCGGCACACCACTGAAACTTGACCGCTAGAACTTGTCAAAATTAATGTGATCAATGAGCCTGTATCACATTTTTCAAAAAGTATTTAAAAAAAGAACTCCCCACTTCTGTGTCGTAGAAGCACATACATTACGTCATTCACAGCCAATAGAAAATCAGTTTTTCCATCACATTCGTTTATTTTTGTTATTTAGACAGTTTGTCACATGTTAATAACAAACTTCTAATTTGACATTTGATGATGACATTTCCATTATAAATGAGTAATAAAGTAATAATGGCTAGAATAGACTACACTCAAGTTAGGTTGGATAGTTTACCGAAAAGCGAAAGCTGGATGGTGGCTAAATTTAATCAAAAAACAATTGTTTGTTCCAGCCACAATTTTCTTTTCTTCGCATCTTTTGGCATATTTATAAATTAAACAGTAGGTTTGCTAGCAAAATTTTTGCAAGAAGGCACAATACGATACTGTAAATTACTCATTTTACATTAAATTTTTTATTATCTAACACGAAATTTAACACTTGTTTTGACAAATTTGACAATATATTTATCATAACACTTGTAACAAAACACAAAAAATTGACACTTTAAAGGAACCAATTGGAGCCGATGAAGATGTATTGTGCTGTGACGTCACGTTCTGTTTCAGATCACGTGACTTTTTAAAATATCCAAATTTCAAAAATTAATTGTAAAATATCTAATAGATATTTGGTGATATTTTCAAATTTGAGGTTATTTAAACAATATCTTTTTAAATTTAATTCTTAGAAGGCATATAAAAATTCTTGCAACAGCCCTATTCAGGAAAGTCGCCACAGAATGAAGGATTGAAAGAATCAATAAATAAAATACAACTAGGGGTAAAATAAGCAAAATAGGAATACAGGTAAGTTACTAATTAGAAGTGAAGCATATTTTACATGAGCGACATTCACAGATAAAACTAGAACACAACATATGACCAATAAACACATGAGTAACAACAACAGAAGATATTTATCAGACAGATACAAACATAAAAAGGTATACAAATGGGAATTACAGCAATACACGAATAATAGATAGAGTAAAAGTATTAATTCAACGAGGGAACTCTAGATAGGCAGGTGGGTCGCGTAAACTATTCAGAATTTTATAATTTTGATTATTAAATGCTAATCATATTTTTGTAAAATGTATATTACATCTCACTAAAATATTACTAATGTTAGCAATACAATGTAGAATTGCTATTGCTAATAAACCCTACCGAGACCTTGAATTCATTTTGCTTAAAAAAGAAAAATCAGTCTTGGGAAATAAATAATTGAAAATATTATTACCTTTTACCTATCTAAAGCGAATATGGGTTTTCTGCGATAAAACTAAATTTTAGAAACCACCTTCAACAGGAAAATGAATACCGTCTTTCAAATATAAAACCGCGATTTGAAGAACTTTCAAAACTTATGCAAATTCAGGGCTCACAGTAATTAACATTAATTTTTTGTAAGCTTACTCGTATTTTTGATATTAAGTTTTAAAGAAATGCATTTTAAATCATGTTCAAAAGTCAAACTGAAATTGGACAATATGGGAAGGTAATATGTACCTATGTTCCCGACATTTCACTATCACACAAGATTAAAATTGTATCAAATTCATGTACCTACCAGATTATTGTAACAAGAATAAGTTTCGTTTTATTTGAATTTTTTGATCTTATTATGGAGTTAAATTTATATTATTTTATTTATAAATAGGTATGTGGTACTTATTCATTTTCTTATTTACATATATAGATTATTGTTTATAATAATACAAGTGTTTTTATATTTTAAATAATTTTCTATATAGTGGGTCGCGAAACCAATACAATAGTTAAATTTGGGTCGTGCCCTGAAAAGGTTAAGAAACGCTCCCTAGAATAAGAATATGGAGCAAAAATGCCATGACGAAAATTTAAACCGTAACAACTTAATCTAAAATAACTGTACTGAATACGAATTGACAAAATAGGATGCAGGCGAAAATGATCCTTTTTACCTCTTGCTAAGAGAGGTATTGTATTCATGCTAAAAATCGCATATCCAGATTTCAATGAATAAGCACGTTTTAAGGTCCCTAGAATCCGATTATAACATTTTTACGATGATGTCCGTATGTGTGTGTGTGTGTGTGTGTGTGTGGATGTTGGATTCACTATATCTCAAATACTATAAGACTTAAGACATTTTTAACTACGGATTCCTCAATCTAACAATAATGGGAAGAGTCGAGTCAGTTTTGGTAACAATTGGACAGTCGGAAGTAGTAGTTACAAGAAAAAAATCATCTAAATATTATTTATCGAAAATTTCTGTAAATACTTATATAAAAAGCGTTAAATTCTTTATTCGATAAATATAAATTCATTATTATATCTTCTATAGATTTAGAGATAAAGAAATGCATATAAAATAATTTAATGTAAAAAATCTCAGATCAAACTACTACAAGGCAAGAAATTCAAATGTTTGTAATTGACACATAAATGTCACTGTCAAAAATATTTGTATGCCTCTGCCAAAATATTTGTACATTATTATGAAGATTATGATAATAAGAAAAAGTCAACAACGCAAAAGAATATAAAAGGAATTTGCGAAAAAATGACGAATATAAAAAAAAAGAAAAGGAAAGTAGAAAAAGAAAATTTCAGGATATTGAATATAAATAAAATGTATGTATTGTACATAATTTATATCAAAATATCCCATAGATTTTGAAATATATGTGAGAATTATTTTGTAGTGACATGAATATATGTATTTGTATTTAAAAATATTTTTCGTTTTATGCGTACAACCAGGTAAAATATCTGGCGAGAGGTTATGTGTTGGCCACATCAGATTTTTCATTCTGTTTTTGATTTCCTTATTTATTTTCCTTTTATTCTTAAGCTGTTTCTCAGATAGTCCATTTTTTTGGCTAAGATTCTTCTTTTTAAGATTTAACAAATACTAGAAATCTTAGTCATACAACATTTATATTCTTACTAAACCAATGTTTTGGTATACAGTAGTTTTACCTTCCTCAGGGTAAGTAAGATCTTACAAATTCTTACATAAAATTATGTATGCAGGTACACATAAATATATACATTCGTTTAAACATTCAAGTTTACAAATATTGTACAAAAATTCGCAAAAATCATATACACATTTGTTCGCTCTCAAAATCGACAACGGAGTGAGAAGGAATAAGTGTATGTACCGACTTGACGGTTTTGTAAGAATAAATTCTGTAAAAAGGAAAAAGTGTATACCTACCGAAAAATCGGTTTTTTAAGAATAGATGCTATATAGCTGAGATTTCGAATATTTGTTAACACTTAATCTACACCATAGTTGAGAAATTTACTCACTTTACTACCACTATTAATAATGAAAACTTCAAATTCAGCAGCACTATTTACCACTAAGTTTTTTTTAGGTTCATTTGCCAACCCCTCTTCTGTAAAACCGTGTAATCATGGCATTCTTTCGTCACCTTTAGGTAAGGAAGGTATTGTCTTTGGTCAAAAAATTCGGTGGTGAGTTTTTGATGAATAAGCACGTAATAGGGTCCTTAGTATACGATTTTACTATTTTTACGATGATGTCTGTATGTATGTATATGTGTGTGTGTATGTGTGTGTGCCTGTGTGTGTATGTATGTATGTATGTATGTATGTATGTATGTATGTATGTATGTATGTATGTATGTATGTATGTATGTATGTATGCATTTATGTAAGTATGTGTGTGTGTGTGTGTGTGTGTGTGTGTGTGTGTGTGTGTGTGTGTGTGTGTGTGTGTGTGTGTGTGTGTGTGTGTGTGTGTGTGTGTGTGTGTGTGTGTGTGTGTGTGTGTGTGTGTGTGTGTGTGTGTGTGTGTGTGTGTGTGTGTGTGTGTGTGTGTGTGTGTGTGTGTGTGTGTGTGTGTGTGTGTGTGTGTGTGTGTGTGTGTGTGTGTGTGTGTGTGTGTGTGTGTGTGTGTGTGTGTGTGTGTGTGTGTGTGTGTGTGTGTGTGTGTGTGTGTGTGTGTGTGTGTGTGTGTGTGTGTGTGTGTGTGTGTGTGTGTGTGTGTGTGTGTGTGTGTGTGTGTGTGTGTGTGTGTGTGTGTGTGTGTGTGTGTGTGTGTGTGTGTGTGTGTGTGTGTGTGTGTGTGTGTGTGTGTGTGTGTGTGTGTGTGTGTGTGTGTGTGTGTGTGTGTGTGTGTGTGTGTGTGTGTGTGTGTGTGTGTGTGTGTGTGTGTGTGTGTGTGTGTGTGTGTGTGTGTGTGTGTGTGTGTGTGTGTGTGTGTGTGTGTGTGTGTGTGTGTGTGTGTGTGTGTGTGTGTGTGTGTGTGTGTGTGTGTGTGTGTGTGTGTGTGTGTGTGTGTGTGTGTGTGTGTGTGTGTGTGTGTGTGTGTGTGTGTGTGTGTGTGTGTGTGTGTGTGTGTGTGTGTGTGTGTGTGTGTGTGTGTGTGTGTGTGTGTGTGTGTGTGTGTGTGTGTGTGTGTGTGTGTGTGTGTGTGTGTGTGTGTGTGTGTGTGTGTGTGTGTGTGTGTGTGTGTGTGTGTGTGTGTGTGTGTGTGTGTGTGTGTGTGTGTGTGTGTGTGTGTGTGTGTGTGTGTGTGTGTGTGTGTGTGTGTGTGTGTGTGTGTGTGTGTGTGTGTGTGTGTGTGTGTGTGTGTGTGTGTGTGTGTGTGTGTGTGTGTGTGTGTGTGTGTGTGTGTGTGTGTGTGTGTGTGTGTGTGTGTGTGTGTGTGTGTGTGTGTGTGTGTGTGTGTGTGTGTGTGTGTGTGTGTGTGTGTGTGTGTGTGTGTGTGTGTGTGTGTGTGTGTGTGTGTGTGTGTGTGTGTGTGTGTGTGTGTGTGTGTGTGTGTGTGTGTGTGTGTGTGTGTGTGTGTGTGTGTGTGTGTGTGTGTGTGTGTGTGTGTGTGTGTGTGTGTGTGTGTGTGTGTGTGTGTGTGTGTGTGTGTGTGTGTGTGTGTGTGTGTGTGTGTGTGTGTGTGTGTGTGTGTGTGTGTGTGTGTGTGTGTGTGTGTGTGTGTGTGTGTGTGTGTGTGTGTGTGTGTGTGTGTGTGTGTGTGTGTGTGTGTGTGTGTGTGTGTGTGTGTGTGTGTGTGTGTGTGTGTGTGTGTGTGTGTGTGTGTGTGTGTGTGTGTGTGTGTGTGTGTGTGTGTGTGTGTGTGTGTGTGTGTGTGTGTGTGTGTGTGTGTGTGTGTGTGTGTGTGTGTGTGTGTGTGTGTGTGTGTGTGTGTGTGTGTGTGTGTGTGTGTGTGTGTGTGTGTGTGTGTGTGTGTGTGTGTGTGTGTGTGTGTGTGTGTGTGTGTGTGTGTGTGTGTGTGTGTGTGTGTGTGTGTGTGTGTGTGTGTGTGTGTGTGTGTGTGTGTGTGTGTGTGTGTGTGTGTGTGTGTGTGTGTGTGTGTGTGTGTGTGTGTGTGTGTGTGTGTGTGTGTGTGTGTGTGTGTGTGTGTGTGTGTGTGTGTGTGTGTGTGTGTGTGTGTGTGTGTGTGTGTGTGTGTGTGTGTGTGTGTGTGTGAGTTTGTAATCGCCGACATGTGAGGTCCTCAACGAGTATTTCCATTACACGCGTGAGGACCGGTTGCCGACATATGGGGACGGACCTCATACGAACCACAGTTTACCTCAATTTACTCGTGAAGTAAGCTATACTGTGCGAGGTTAGCTTAACTATACATAGTACTATATGTTATTTACCACTTCTGTGCTAATTGAATTTCCTACTATTCGCTGACACCAATAACACAACTTTTTGTAAATGTCCTGATACTCAGGTCATTCGATTCGGACCTCATATTTTTTTCTGGACGGGTGCAAAATTACTTTCACTACTTACCAATAGATGGTGGGCATATTTATTTATAAATATACTCTAAGGATTTCGTAAAAGATAGCGCTGTAAGTTGAATAGGCAATAACCAACATTACTTCATTACGTTACGCTTATTATGGCCGCTTCAAATCGTCATTTTTTCATATAAAAATTTGACATGTGTTTTTAACAGATTTAGTAACGACATTTTTATTTTAATAAGGAAGAATGTGTGTGTCCGTATCAGTAAAGTTAGACGTGCAAATGTGTTGTCGGTTTATTATTATTTATTTATGATATACAAATTTAATATTTATTTGTGACAAAATAATTTGGCAATTTTTTTGCAAATATTCAAATTTAGTATCCTTGTATTCCATAAAATGCACCACAATACCTAAGTATTATTTCAGTTGTTATTTCTATAACGATTACGACTATGACATAATTTCGTGGTCCTTATATTGTGGTAATTTGTCACAAACTTGTGGACTAATTTGTCAATTCTGTACATATAGGTAACAATAGCTTTTAGAGACTGTTTATACATAACTTGTAAGTCTATTAGATCAAGTATTATTCGTATGGTCCTCATACTCTACTCATTTTTGTTCACTAATTTATAACAATACTATACATATGGTTCTCAAAGATTATTTATATGACACATATGAGACCATTTGTTTATGTAATAAGTATTATTGTAACTATTTTTTCCGCAACTATTGAGATTTTTACAATATCATATCTTGGACCTCATTTGCATTTACGGCAACCCTTGTTTTTATGGCGGGTATTTTTAAAACGCTATGTAAAATTATTATTAATCTCTTGCTATTTGCATTATAATTATTACAAAATGATTAAATTACGTATATTCTTTGTGACGTTCATTTATAATATGGCAAATAGTCATTTTTTCCATTAATTTGTTATAATTAGCAGTAAAAGTCTTAGCTATAATATAGAATTTAGACTGGAATAAAAGCCGAAATTCTAGTTGTCTCACAAATTTCAATTGGTTTATAATTTTGAATCTACCCTCTCAGAAGATGTAAGACTATCAGTTTGTGTACTTTGTATTATTTCAGTTGTTTTCTCTATACCGATTATGATTTTATACAATTATTTCGTGGTCCTCATATTGTGGTAATTTGTCACACTTGTGGACTAATTTATGTGAATTATATACATGTGGTACCTATGGATTTTAGAGAATGTTTACACATGATCTGCAAGACCATTAGATTATGTAATAAGTATTATTTCATTTGTTATTTCTCTAATAATTGCGACTTTCATAAATAATTTCCTGGTCCTCATATTGTGGTAATTTGTCACAAACTTGTGGACTAATTTATGTCAATTCTATACATATAGGTACCTATGGCTTTTAGAGAATGTTTACACATAATCTGTAAGACCATTAGATGATGTAATAAGTATTATTTCATTTGTTATTTCTATAATAATTGCGACTTTCATAAATAATTTTCTGGTCCTCATATTGTGGTAATTTGTCACAAACTTGTGGACTAATTTATGTCAATTCTATACATATAGGTACCTATGGCTTTTAGAGAATGTTTACACATGATCCATAAGACCTTTAGATGATGCAATAAGTATTATTTCTTTTGTTATTATTATATATATATATATATATATATTATATAATTATACCACATAGTTATAGCATAGCTGGCTAATATTTGATATTTAATTTCTTTATAATTTTTTAGCTCTATATCCATTTAATATGAAGTATAAAAGGCATTCAAATCGTATAGAGAATAAAATATTCTTTAATATTTATAATAACAATAAATGTGAAAAAATGATATTTAACATCGTTTTTCAAGAAAAACTGTTAAAATCTTCCAAAGAGAGTACCTCCGGTTGACCAATTGTAACCAAAATCTAATCAGCTCTTCTAATGGATGTAACAAAGAGGAATATAAAAGAATTATTATTTTTGGAATTGTAGTATTAGAGTTATCGCACATACACACACACACACACACACACACACACACACACACACACACACACACACACACACACACACACACACACACACACACACACACACACACACACACACACACACACACACACACACACACACACACACACACACACACACACACACACACACACACACACACACACACACACACACACACACACACACACACACACACACACACACACACACACACACACACACACACACACACACACACACACACACACACACACACACACACACACACACACACACACACACACACACACACACACACACACACACACACACACACACACACACACACACACACACACACACACACACACACACACACACACACACACACACACACACACACACACACACACACACACACACACACACACACACACACACACACACACACACACACACACACACACACACACACACACACACACACACACACACACACACACACACACACACACACACACACACACACACACACACACACACACACACACACACACACACACACACACACACACACACACACACACACACACACACACACACACACACACACACACACACACACACACACACACACACACACACACACACACACACACACACACACACACACACACACACACACACACACACACACACACACACACACACACACACACACACACACACACACACACACACACACACACACACACACACACACACACACACACACACACACACACACACACACACACACACACACACACACACACACACACACACACACACACACACACACACACACACACACACACACACACACACACACACACACACACACACACACACACACACACACACACACACACACACACACACACACACACACACACACACACACACACACACACACACACACACACACACACACACACACACACACACACACACACACACACACACACACACACACACACACACACACACACACACACACACACACACACACACACACACACACACACACACACACACACACACACACACACACACACACACACACACACACACACACACACACACACACACACACACACACACACACACACACACACACACACACACACACACACACACACACACACACACACACACACACACACACACACACACACACACACACACACACACACACACACACACACACACACACACACACACACACACACACACACACACACACACACACACACACACACACACACACACACACACACACACACACACACACACACACACACACACACACACACACACACACACACACACACACACACACACACACACACACACACACACACACACACACACACACACACACACACACACACACACACACACACACACACACACACACACACACACACACACACACACACACACACACACACACACACACACACACACACACACACACACACACACACACACACACACACACACACACACACACACACACACACACACACACACACACACACACACACACACACACACACACACACACACACACACACACACACACACACACACACACACACACACACACACACACACACACACACACACACACACACACACACACACACACACACACACACACACACACACACACACACACACACACACACACACACACACACACACACACACACACACACACACACACACACACACACACACACACACACACACACACACACACACACACACACACACACACACACACACACACACACACACACACACACACACACACACACACACACACACACACACACACACACACACACACACACACACACACACACACACACACACACACACACACACACACACACACACACACACACACACACACACACACACACACACACACACACACACACACACACACACACACACACACACACACACACACACACACACACACACACACACACACACACACACACACACACACACACACACACACACACACACACACACACACACACACACACACACACACACACACACACACACACACACACACACACACACACACACACACACACACACACACACACACACACACACACACACACACACACACACACACACACACACAGACATCATCGTAAAAATAGTAAATTCGTATTCTAGGGACCCTAAAACGTGCTTATTGATTAAAAACTCATCATCGAATTTTTTGACCAAAGACAATACCTTCCTTACCTAAAGGTGACGGAAGGTAAAAAAATTAATTCGTATTCGTTTTTTCTATTCTTGACATTCTTATTATAGCCTTATTTTAATCAAATTAATATGAAACTTTACATGAAGTTTTCTCAAAAAAATTATTATGTAGGGGAATAAAAATATTATATCATGAATTCAGAATTAAATTCTCTGACGAATGAGCAAATAAAAAATATATGATCTTATTTAAAATTTAAAAGTCAGGTCCCGTATTTTGAGAACCACTGGTCCAAAAAAAAATTTTTCTTTTCTTTAAATTTGTCTTGTGAAAAAGAAATTGTTTGCCCATTTAACCGTCATTGTAACTCATATAGTTCTCGAGATAGCAATGGTGGCGCATTTAAAATGAACAGCCCTGTATACAAGATCTGCGTCTATAAATAAACCAGAAAAAAACTCGCTTATTATTACTTTTAGCAATTTCAACTATATAATATTTGGAACATTTTACATATTTTTTCAAATTTGAAAAGTACATGGAATTTGCTATCCAACTGCATAAAACAATCATATGTTATTTTATTAAAAAATAGAATAGCGAATGATTAAAATATTACAATTTTATTAAATGTAGGAGGCATTGCAATACAATTTTTTGAATAAGACATATTCTAATGACATGAAATAATAGATATAATACTTAAATATCGTATTAAAATAAATGTACATCAATATAAATATTTAATCATTTTTTTATAGCAAATTTCATGTACTTTTCAAATTTGAGACAATATATAAGGTATTCCATTTGGAAATTAAAAGTTACCATCAATTACTCGAAAACCGGAAGTAATAATATTGATATACTTCCGAAATTTTATAGTTATATAGTTGAAATCGCTAAAAGTAAAAATAAGCGAGATATTTGCTGGTTTAATAATAGACGGACAGCCTGTATATATATATATATATATATATATATATATATATATATATATATATATATATATATATATATATATATATATATATATATATATATATATATATATACCATATTGTTCTCATTGATAAAAAGTGAAATATTTGATCTAAACGACTGAAATAGAAACCTAATTTATTTTATACTCGCTATGCTTTCTGTATAGTTTTTATAAAATACCTATTTTGTTGTGGGTTTTTGTTGTGATACGTACCAATCAAAACATTGACCGTTACGCAAAGAGATCGCGCTGTTTTTACATCATTCCGCTTTTAAGAGTGAAAACAATAATCGGTTAAGCATTAACTTTTTACGCAGGAAGAAAAGAGGAGAAATGTTAAATAATCTATTATCATTTATCATTGTTGAAATTTCCGTGTGGCCTTCAAAAAAATTAAATTCTTTTTTAATTATTATCAAAATCAATCGAAATACAGGCTGTCCCACGGAATAAATTTAAACCACATATTTTTTAAACAATTTTTAACAAAAGGTTTAATTTTATAGAATTTTCGCATCACCTCTTATTTCTTGATTATATAAATGAAGAATGGTTGGGGTAAAAACAATGCGAATTTTTTATTTTTAGAGTTTTATTAATTTCGTTTGACTTAATTTAAAAGTCCTAATTCTAAATTCCTTTTCGGCCTTATGGGCCTCTTCAAATAAATTCCAAAAATAGAACTTCAGTGCCTTGATACATAAATAATTACTTTGAGTTATATAATTAATTTTTTTATAATTTTTTACCTACTTTATTATAATTCTGATTAACTATCCACGGTGTGTAGGAAATTTATCGATGAAATAATCACTATATTCCATTCACGATAGAGAGTGAATCTGGAACTAATTCTCTTGGTCAAAATAGGATAATTTTAGAGCCGAAAAGATGTTCAAGAATTAGTTCCATATTCTCTCGGTATCGTGAATGGAGTAGGTATAGTGCAGCGAACAGGTTGTTAAATTTTTTAATACCACCACGACATGAACGCTCTAATAAACACGCTTCTATGTTTCCGTACATCCCGCATTCAATCTCCTAATTTATATTGTTATATTATTAAAATAAATAGAATATTTTTCCAAAATTCCGTAGAAAATATATGGGAACTATAAGTATAAATCTGTAGAGAATGCGTATCTGGTTTTTAAAAATTGAAACAATAGGTAATAGCTGTAAAAAACGTTCATTTTAAATTTATCGCGAAATTCGTAAACTGTAATACTATTTCTTTCCATTTTTATTTAAATTAAAAAATGATAGAAATACAAGTATTATAATTCGGTCTTAATGCTTGAATGAGTTTCTATATTAAATATTATACAAAATACTCGTAATTAGAAAATACTAATAAAGAAAAATATAAACGTGATGAATTTTATATTAACTTTTTATTTTCAATGTTATATAATTTACGAAATTTCCTATTTTAATAAAAAATGAAGAAATATTTATACATCGTAGTTTTATCAAAAGTCGCAATTAAGCATTTCGTGCATTAAGCGCCAACATTTCTTAAGTTACACAATTTATTGTTATAGGTTTTTCACTAAACACAGTAGTTGTTGACGGTTACGGTCATGATTTCATGTTGTTTTATTATAAAGTAAACTAAGCTATGGAACATAATCTTTAAATTTTCATTTATACTGTAAAAACTTCTTTTTAATAAATGCAATTTTATTTTTATTTAATATTTTACGAAACGTGATTATATAGATTTAGCTGCAAGTTTTTTACTTCCTTGTACAAAGTAAAGGAAGTATTGTAATCGCGAAAAATTTTGGTTTTGAGATTTCAACGGAAATATACATTTTGACCATCCCTGAATCGGTTGGCCGTAGAAAGTTAAAATTTTGTGTTCAGGACTTCTATAACCTCTAGTTGTGCACCTCCCTTTTTGGTCATTACATAATTCCCAGAAATGGTACTTTATTTGAAGCCTACAATAGATTTTAATGAAAAACTATTTTAAAATATAATCCAAAACTTTTCAAATTTGGTATATATAAGACTTTTATATCAATTGGAATAACATAGTAGATTTTGGTTAAAACAGGCTAACCGGAAGTGATATATTAGCTGAAGTTGTTAACAGTTTTTCTTGAATAAAATGGGTTCATTTTGATTTTAGAAATAAATGCTTCAAATAAGAGTTTTAGAGAATTAAATTCTGCGTCTAGCACATCAAGTATTAAATTAGCCCTTTGTATAAGCGAGATATGTAAATTTAAAACTTATATACTTTTTGGTTTTTGTGATGAAGCTTGCTATGAACTAAGACAAAAAATAACAAAAAAATAAAAAATAGATGTTAATGTCAAATTACGTCAAACACGTGCAATTTTATAATTGCGTACAAGGAAGTCGTGTGGTGTCCACATCAGATTTTTTAAACATCATTTCCTTCAGTCTTTAATTGGATAATGCAAAAAGTTTACATAAACCGAACAAATCCAAGTGTTTTTACTTTCCTGTACATAAAAGGAAATATTGTAATCACAAAAAATTTCTGTTTTCAGATCTCGTCGTGACGTCTATACGTACGTATGTACGTACGTATCTCGCATAACTTAAAAACGGTAAGTTTAGAAAGTTGATTTTTTTTATATAGGACTGCTATAACATCTAGTTGTGCACCTTCCTTTTTGGTCATTACAGAATTTCCAGAAGTGATACTTTACTTGAAGCCTATAATAGATTTTAATGAAAAACTATTTTAATATATAATTCAAAAATTTTCAAATTTGGTATATAAGACTTTTATGTCAATAGAAATAACATAATAGATTTAAGTAAAAATAGTCTAACCGGAAATGGTTAACAATTTTTCTTGAATAAAATGTTTTTATTTTGATTTTAGAAATAAATGTTTCAAATAAAATTTTAGAATTAATTCTGCGTCTAGCACATCAAGTATTATTAAATTAACCCTTTGTATAAGCGAGATATGTAAATTTAAAAATTATATGCTATTTTGTTTTTGTAATAAAGCTTGCTATGGATTAGGACAAAAAATAACAAAATAAAAAATTAATGTTAATGTAAAATTACGTCAAATACGTACAATTTTATGATTGGGTCTATACTTCATATTCGTCTTCCTCGGACGCTTTTATGTAATTATTTCGTTATTAACAAATATGTATAGGCATACAAGGAAGTCGTGTGGTGTCCACATCAGATTTTTTTTAAAGCTATTTGTCAATTTATACCTGCAAAGACCATGGTAGGGTAGACAAATCTTTATCATGTGTATTTGAAAGTGTATAGCATATATAAACAAAGTTGGCCGCGGCATAATTTCAAGTTCAATGAAAAGTTGTCTACAACTTTCTCTGGAATTTTTATATAACTTTTATGTAACTCTTAATTATTCTTTTTTTTGTCATTTGGAAATAATATCAGTGTGACAGGAATTGCCCTTTAGCAGAATGGCGTATGAAATTTTTTGTGAGTGAAATACGGCAAATATTCCGTTATCCGTTTAAAGAGAAAATTTCTACTAGCTAGTTTTTAGACAAGTCAAGCCAGGATCTAAGTATGCATCTAGCAACTTATGCTGTCTATTTTATAGTACAAGAAATATTTTTTAAGACTTTCTAATTCTTGCCTTTATACACACATCATCAAAATTAAAGGAACGCTAAAAAACCTGTATATTTAAAAAAGTTTGAACCCTCTGTCTTTCATATTTGTGTTGTTGAATCTGCATTACTCATAACAACAAATTATAAATGACGATATAAGATATAACACCTAAATATAACTACCAAATAAAGATTGATTACGATTTATCGAGGTGTTAAATATTGCTCGGACTATAATTTTATTGAATATTGAATACGGATGTTTAATTCGTCAAGTGTTAACAATCATATCTGCTTTTGTTGTTTAATTTCTAAGTATGTATGTAAGTAAAAAAAAAATGGAAAATTATAATTTTGAAGTAGGTAATAATTAATAACAATTTATAATTTATAAATAATGGAAAATTTAGTTTTTTAATTAGCTTTGCAATATGAATTTGGCGCTACCTAAATTCATTCAAATAAATCATCAAAAAATATCGCAAAACTACTAAGTAGGTACCTCTAATTTTTCCGGTGTGTGTACTTTGACCAAAATTCAAGGACAGTACTCACAATAGTGTTGCCGCAAAACCGAGACCAGTTTTGGTCTTGACTAAAAAGTCAAGACGAGACGAGACCAGTACCGAGTCTTGTCGAGAAAGTCTTGAAATCTCTACAAGACTCTGAACTTCAGTTATGCGGTATTTTTTAAAAATATTTTTCTAAAAGTGCTTCAAAAAAGAGCAATGCTATTAATACTATTTGAAAATTCATAATAACAAGAGACATTAATTTTTAATCATTTGTTCTTGAAAAATTAATTTATGTACATATAAAAATTCAAATACTATTAAAATTCGCAGATTAAGTTGGAATGTTACATCTACACAAATAATGAAATAAGATCATATTTACTGCATAGATTTTTGTATAATAGATAAATTCATAAACCATTAAACCGTTAAATTACAGTGTATGTATACGTAGGATAAAACTACCCAATAGAGACCGAATATTTAAAAATTTGTGATTGTATCTATATTCTATGAAATGTACTAACAAAACTGAATTTTCAACTTGACTAAAATTATTACCAATTTTCAAATAGCAAAAAAGTTATACCTACCTACAAAATATCATAATTGAAAGTAAACATATACTCTTAAGGCAGCAATTATTACTATGTCGCTTTTACCCTAATATCTGCAGAGTATTTTCGACAACAGCAATGAATATCGGTTTCATTTATTTTATTGTATTTTTTTTTTGTTTTATATTTTTTAATACTGTACCTATTGTAATTGCGACATAGTGCTGCTGTATTGAAACATGTAGGTATTTTTCACTTCAAATATATAGTATTTTTCATATATTTACAAAAAAAATCTGTTGTGATTCTTAGAATTGTGTGTTTTAAAATTAATATCTCAAACATTTTTTGAATTTTTTTAATTGCGTTTTCTTAGGTATTCATGCTCTATTACATATAATTATTATTATAAGCAATTTGTTGATAGAAGTGTAGTCGAGACTAAGTCAAGACGAAGACAAGACCGACCTCAAGTCTTATCTCGTCTCGTCTAGTGCCAACACTACTAACTCTCAATGAAAAATGCAATAAAAATACCTCAGCCATTTCTCGATTTTCTCATATTTTTTTTATGTAACGTACCACAAATTTGGAGAACCGCTGAACTAAATCCTTTTTTATCGTAATGGGGGAGTTTAGTCATAAAAAGCTTAGTACAACTCACCCTTAGCGTGGGTTGTACAAAAATGATTGAATGTCAAGTTCAGCTGAACCGTTGATCAAAACTGATCGTAGTTCAAATAGTTTATAACCGATTTGTGTTGTACTTACACAATTTTGTACATGGTCACTTGAACGTAGTTCATTTACAGTTGGCAGTAGTGTAAATTCAAATTTTCAAATATTATTTACGTGTTTGGCTACATTTTATGTCAATTTGACGTTTGATGTTTAAACAAATTAATATTAATAAGGTAATATTTTATTGAAAAATAAACATATACAATTTTATTTATTAATTCATGTTGACGTTGCAGATGACTGCGATTAAAGAAAAGATAGAAACGGTTCCAAACTTTACTACCTTAGAGCAATCAGTATTAATGGAATTAGTAACAAAATATGCTAGAGATATAGAATGCAGACAAACAGACGCTAACAATTCTCAAATGAAACGCGAGCTGATTTTCACGTGTGTGCAATCTAATGTATCGTGGAAATTTACAAATGTTGTAAAACCCCTGTCTAATTTCATCAATTTCTGCCTGGTTAGTCGGCATTTCTATATATTCAGGCCGCAGAGTAACAATGCATCGTATTACTTCATTTATCGTTCGACTTACTGTTGACTTGTCTATAACTCTTACATCACTGATGAGACGTAACATTAACATCGAACCAGTTGCCAAAAACCTTAATGTTGCAAAGAGTTGACGATTACTACTAGTTGAATTTCCAACAACTTACCTATTAGTAATGAGCGAAATTTCATTAAATATTTTATCAATCAATATTCTAACTACATTGACGAAAATGTTCATCATCCGTCAATTCTTCCCATTTTTCCAAATAATCATACATATTTTACTTACAATATAGTTATATGCTCTTTTCAAGATAAATTCATAAACAAATGTCAAAGAATAATCTAGGTTAAGTTCTCTTGATCATACATTGAACGGGGAAGATCGGGTGTTCAGTGAGAACTAAGTTCAATAAGACTTGATCGAATGTTCAACCTTTGTACAACGTTATTTTTGATTTAGAACCAAGTTCTAAACTGAACAGAGTTCAAACAGCTTAGTACAATTCACCATAAGGGTGAATTTGTCTTGAAAAGAGCATACTATATATTCGTCAATTAGTTGTGCAAAAAACCTGTAGTTAGAATGTGTATTGATAAAATATTTGATAATATTACGCCCATTACTAATAGGTAAGTTGTTGGAAATTCACTATTCATTTTTTAACTAGTAATCGTCAACTCTTGGCAGAAGATTTGAATTCTCTGCAGACGATATGTTTTTTGCAGCATTCAGATTTTTGGCAACTGGTTCGATGTTATGTGTCATCGGTGATGTAGAAGGTATAGACAAGTCAACAGTAAGTCGAGCGATAAATAAAGTAATACGACGCATTGTTACTCCACGGCCTGAATATATAGAAATGCCGACTAACCAGGCAGAAATTGATGAAATTAGACAGGGGTTTTACAACATTTGTAAAATTCCACAATGCATTGGAGCATTAGATTGCACATACGTGAAAATCAGTTCGCCAGGAGGAATCGATGCAGAAATCTATCGAAATAGAAAAGGTTTTTTCTCTTTTAATGTGCAAGTTCTATGATTCTACACTAACAATTAGAAATATTATATGTCGCTGGCAGGGTTCATCACATGATGCAACAATCTTCAATAACTCTCGTTTGAGGGCAAGATTAGAAAACAAAGAATTTGGCAACAGTAGTTTGATTATTGGAGACAGCGGTTATGGTACAAAGTCTTATTTAATAACACCACTTGGACATCCACAAACTGCAGCAGAAAATTTATTTAACAAGGCGCAGATTCGTACTAGGAACCCTATCTAAAGGTGTTTTGGAGTTTGGAAACACCGTTTCTCTATTTAAGCGTTGGGAATAAGATTTTATATAGCCAAGGTGCAGCCCCTAATTGTACATACATACATAAAATTACGCATTTCCCACTTAGTGGATTAGCACAAACCCGAAAGAATAAAAATAGCATTAGCCAAAAAATAATCACTCTCTCTTTCAACAACATTCTTACTAACCTGATATCATAGGTACAACATATATTTCTCACTCTTAACATATTAAAGTGACCGAAATACCGCAACCGGACCACAATAATAGTTACGAAACAATCATCCTTCGTCACATATTCCTGTCTAAGCACACTTCTTTCGCCTCGGCCACATTCATAATCGCATTCATACACGCTCTTCTTCTCTTCCAACTCGGAAACTTTCTCTCTTTTAGTACCTTATCAATCACATCCATCCACTTACACACTGGACGGCCACGCAATCGAACACCCTCAATTTCACCAAGATATATACGCTTTACAAACCGTTCACTCTTCATTCTCTCCACATGACCAAACCATCTCAACTGGCTCATTCCTACTCTCTTAACAACATTCTTCCTAACCATACATTCTTCATACACCAAATTATTCCTCACGTGATCCCGTCTTACATATCCACATACTCCACGTAAATACCTCATTTCCACGGCAGTCACTCTCTTTTTATGCTTTCCCGTCCATGCCCAACATTCGCTCTCGTACATCAAAGCAGGCACTAGCACTCCATTATACAGACTTAAACGAGCTTCTCTAGGTACGTTTACGTTTCGAGCAAACGTACCCAGAGCACCCATTACCTTACACCCCGCGCTCGCTCTCCTTTCAATTTCTCTATCAATTCGACCATCTCTTGACATCATGCTACCCAAATATACAAACTCAGTCACCAATTTACTCCTTTCAAATACTAACACCTTGGATTTATCAACATTCAACTCCAGATTCATACTTCTTCCAACTACATATGTATTCTCTCTATCGTTCTTCTGAGTTGCTCTTCAACGCTAACGCAGGCACAATACTTTTACCAATTTGTACAACATCCATTTCACTCAATGTCTCTACTTGTAACTATACCATTACCTCCAATAAATTTAGAAATAGAAGCTGCAATTAATTTAACAAATAATGTAAATAGGCATGTGCAAGAAAGGAGGAAATGATAATTTATCCAGGAATATTTTAATAAATAATTACTTTCAAAGCTTACTATAAATATTTAATAAAAATATTTTATGTATTAAATTACAATAAAAATTAATTATTGTTCAATATTTTTTTCATTTTTATATCGTGCTCTTCCAGGTATTGTCGATGTTATTCTTGTGCTTCTTCGGCTTGCAGTTGTATAAATTGATCGTGCTTCTCTTTCATATATTTTAATTTTAGAGCGCGTTCTTAGAGAATGTACTGCTTTTGTAATTTGACTAGTTATCCCTTAGCAGCAGCCCATTTACCCATTTTTGATCTCAGCGGGGTACTTGTTTTTGGACTAATCACTGTAATTTAAAATTATTATATCTCCTTTTTACTTTCTTACACAAAATATTGGAATTGTATATGTCCGTGTTCAATAAATATAATTAAATACGAGCTTACATACATTTTGGCTGTAGAGCCTGTGATTTTTGTGTTCTTAACATTTTGGGATTGTATTTCTCCCAGTCATCAGGTTTCTCCGATCCTAAAAATATATGTTCGTACTTTGTAAATATATTTTTCCAAACTTTTTTTTTGTAAACTTACCAGTAGTTGAAGAACTGTTAGCCACAGGTGCCTCATCCACATTCACAGTTAGGGGTGAATTCAATGCAATAAAAACAAATTAATGTGACAAAAATTAATGTATAATATGCCGTTTATAACCTTATAAATTAATTAAGCAGCCAGGTGTGATAACCGGTGCAGGTAAAACTCCGCATGAAACAGGATTCGTAATATTTACTCCTAAAAATGAAAAAAAGTAAATAGGTATGTGCCTACTACTGCATTATGTACTGACCAATTTCATCAACAATTTGTAAATGATCTCTTTCCTTTAATTCAGTTACTTGTGGGATGTATTCGGTATAATCATCGTTGTATATCCCTTTATTTCCTGTCATCTGTCTGCCAATTATTTCTTTTATTCGCGATTTCCGTCTATAATTTATTATTATTATTTTTTTTTTTTTTGTTGGCCACCCCCCGTGAATATTTTTTGTCTTCCGTATATTTGTTTTTGTAAAATTGTGGCACTTCCGTAATTTTCGGACGAATGTATATTAAATTCTACGCAGACTTTATTCCAAGCCCCGCGTTTCATTTAAAATTGTTAGCGTCTGTTTGTCTGCATTCTATATCTCTAGCATATTTTGTTACTAAATCCATTAGTATTGATTGCTCTAAAGCAGTGAAGTTTAGAGCCCTTTTTACCTCCCGCTACCCTTGATAAGAAAGGTATAGGGATCGTGCTAAAAATCGCATATCGAGATTTTGGTAAATGACCACGTTTTAAGGTCCCTTGAATCCAATTTTAACATTTTCACGATGATGTCTGTGTGTATGTGTATATGTGTGTGCGGATCCTCCGCTCTAATTCAAATACTATCATTCAGAAAATTTTGAAATCTTGTATTTCGAACTTTTTCTGTATTGGAAAGAGCCCATTAGATTTTGGTGAAAATCGAATAACCGAAAATGGCACTTTACTAGAAGCTCAAAATGGTTTTTCTTCGAAAAATACCATTAAATGTTTTTTTCAAGATTAATGTTATTATAAAAATTAAAGATTATTAAATTTTCTATAGGTTTGCATTAATGCATTTTCTATATATTTTATGGATAAATTTATAAAATTATATATAATTTAAATCCCAGAGCCTACGCTTTAAAAAAACAAAATGCAGTTATTCAAATGTTCAAATGTATGTAACTGACAGATAAATGTCAATATCAAAAAACTAATCATTTCAAAATAAAATTAGTAACGTTTTAAAAATGAAAAAGTAAATAGAACAATAGAATAGAAATTCAATACAGTTTCCACCATAAGTAAATATGTAGGTATGTATTTAGATTAATAAAAATTAACGATTCACAAAATTATGTAAGCTAATCCTCAGTTATAAATAAATAAATCGCTGTGGGTTTATAATATTTTTGGAAAAAATCTTTGTTTAACTCAATTCAAGTTGGATTATAACGAAATATTAGAACATCCACAAATAGAAAAGTTGCGGAAACTGACGCTTCCAGAGTTAGTTCCTAAATATTTCTTCTGCCAAACCGCGTAGTGCGGATGTGGAAATAGAAAGACATAAAAGTACTAGCAATACTCTAAAAATTGTGTCTCGGAATAGCTTGTGGGTAGATTCCGAAAATGCGTTTTTATATATTTATTACAACATGTCTTCTCTGTCAGAGTAAGATCCCCGGCAAGTCACAACGATTTGATTAAATAAGCGTGAGCACAGAGTGAAGGCAACCGCTAAAGCAAAACAACAAAGATGGTACAATGGTATTTTTGCTGAGGCCAATGACAATGATGAGGATGAGGCAATCGAAGAGTCTGTAGATAAGGCTGAAGAAAAAGCTGGCACAATTTTAGTGCTTATGCAGGATGTTTCTAAACCTGTGTTACAAATTTAAAAATTCTGATGTGGCCAGCACATAACCTCTCGCCAGATATTTTACCTGGTTGTATGCATACAAACATTTTTAACAGTGACATTTATGTGTCAATTGCAAACATTTGAATTTCTTCCCTTGAAGTAGTTTGATCTGTGATTTTTTACATCAAATTATTTTTTATATTTATATTAATGAATTTATATTTATCGAATAAAGAATTTAACGTTCTTTAATATAAGTATTTACATAAATTTTCGATAAATTATATTTAGATGATTTTTTTCTTGTAACTACTACTTCCGGTTGTCCAATTGTTACCAAAGCTTAATCAACTCTTCCCATTATTGTTAGATTGAGGAATCCGTAGTTAAAAATGTCTTAAGTTTTATAGTATTTGAGGAATCGTGAATCCAACATCCACACATCCACACACACATACGGACATAATCGTAAAAATGTTATAATCGGATTCTAGGGACCTTAAAACGTGCTTATTCACTAAAATCTGGGTATGCGATTTTTAGCATGAATAATATCTCTCTTAGCGAGAGGTAAAAAGCTGAGACTGATCTTCAACTGTTTCCGATAAAAACGAATAAATGAAGAAGAAATGACCAAAGTCGCCACAACATATAAATTAGAACAATTTTTTTTATAACCAAAGTCGTAACTTATAGTTTTCGAGATAACAGAGGTAATACATAAAAATTCATTTTTCCCAACCTTGTATCTCGGAAACTATTGAAGATCAGACCTATGCTGATTAAACTTTTTTTACTCATTTTGGTCAGTACTATACACCCTTAAAATTTGTGACACCGAATTGGAAACACCCTGTATAAATATAAATCCTATATTATTTTAATTTTTTTTAACGAAAATTATTTGTTATATTCGTAATAAATGAAAAATAACTGCACAGATTTTAATGTCCCATTGCACAATTTGCTTTTCCTACTGCGTATTTTGTGTCCAACAACACGTTAAAATAACCTCTGGGCCTGCCGACCAATTAATGGTCTCTACAAGGAGACCTTACTTCAGTTAAAAGAATCTCAAACAAAACTTTTGATGGTAAATTACTAATTAAAACGAATGATTTTTACTAGCATTATAAAAAAATAGATCAAGGGTGGCTCTTACAATGCAACCATTGATCAGCTGTCCTCAAAGCTAGCCCAAACAAAACAACTCTAGACTTTTGTCAGACAAATTCCTATGCAATATAAACAAAAAATTCAGTGCGTAACAATCTAAAACTGACCTACTACGAGTATTATTACTGCTGAAAACTATCTTACAAGAATATATTAACAAATATTAAGTTGTAAAATTACAAAATAGTAAATACGTGCGTATACAAATTGTGAGAAATAATTGCAATTGCATGCAATGGTTCGTTGGGTGTGTGTTACGGTTGAATGATGCATTTGGTTCCCTTTGGTTCCGAGTCAATAGTTCCTTTACTGTCTTTTCGAACGTTTTTACCAACCATTTTTCTTTCGATTAGTGTTTGAAAGAAGTGCTTTTGTTGTTCACAAAAACTTAAATAAATCGCTAACAATATTGTCAATAGTATGCAAAAAATTGCAGCTTTATTTAGTTTTTTCTTAGCTATTTTTTAATATAGGTAATTTTTAAAATGCAATCGGTACTATTCTGTAACTCAATGGTTAATTTTTAACCAGTGGTTAACTATGTTGACATACAACAAAAATCTGATGTGGACACCACACGACTTCCTTGTACGCAAGACTAATATGAAATATTGATTCAATTATAAAATTTTACGTATTTGACGTAATTTGACATTAACATCTATTTTTTATTTTTTTGGTATTTTTTGTCCTAATCCATAGCAAGCTTCATTACAAAAACCAAAAAGTATACAAGTTTTAAATCTATATATCTCGCTTATGCAAAGGGCTAATTTAATAATACTTGATGTGCTAGACGCAGAATTTAATTCTCTAAAACTCTTATTTGAAGCATTTATTTCTAAAATCAAAATGAAACCATTTTATTTAAGAAAAACTGTTAACAACTTCAGGTAATATATCACTTCCGGTTAGCCTGTTTTAACAAAAATTTACTATGTTATTCCAATTGATATAAAAGTCTTATATACCAAATTTGAAAAGTTTTGGATTATATTTTAATATAGTTTTTCATTAAAATCTATTATAGGCTTTAAATAAAGTACCATTTCTGGAAATTATGTAATGACCAAAAAGAGAAATACACAATTAGATGTTATAGAAGTCCTAAATACAAAATTTCAACTTTCTACGGCTTACCGTATTTGAGTTATGCGAGATACGTACGTACGTACAGACGTCACGACGAAATTAGTCAGAATGGATTCAGGGATGGTCAAAATGTATATTTCCGTTGAAATCTGAAAACCGAAATTTTTCGCGAATACAATACTTCCTTTACTTTGTACAAGGAAGTAAAAAAACGGATTTTTAGTTGTCAAGTCAAAAACTTCGTCAATATCTATTGGATAAAAAAAGAATAGGCCCGAATGAATGTTATAGTAGTTAGAACGTACCTAGTGCATTTCCTTTATTATATAATATTATATAATTTTTTGTAGATCTATTTTCTCCATGATATATGGTAAGCAATTAGAGTGTAAAACTTTATTAAGAATGCGTATTTCCGATTTCTAATATGAATATTAATTCAGAGTAAAAGTTACAATCGCTATATTCACTGTTATCTAAATGCAAATCAGAATTCTTGTAACCCTATGTTGCAATTTGAGAACAATATTTAAATAACTATATTAGCACAGTTTCTAATTATTTTATTTTTTAGTAGTGTAAAGTAAGGTATGACTTCCTCCCTATTTTTAGCTTCCGTCACCTTTAGGGAAGGAAGGTATTGTCTTACACTTTCTTCTTTCCTTCCAATTATTGAAAGCTCCCAACCAATCTTTTTACCTTCCGTCGATGATGAGTTTTTAATGAATAAGCACGCTTTAGGGTCCCTAGAATACGATTTTACTATTTTTACAATGATGTCTGTATGTGTGTATGTATGTATGTGTGTGACGATTTTTTCGGATCGCATAACTCCAATACCACCTTTCCAAAAATTATAATTTTTGCGTATTCCTTTTCTTTAGATCCATATGAAGAGCTGATTAGATTTTGGTTATAATTGGTCGACCGGAAATGTCCTAATTTGAAAATGTTAACAGTTTTTTTTGTGAAAAAATGCTGTTAAATATAACTCTTTCATATTTAATGTTATTTTCCATATTTAACCTCTATACAATTTGATTACATTTTATACTTTCATATTCAATGGATATTCGCAATCGAAATTAACGATAGAGGCGCTGGTTTTCGAAACAAGATGGCCGCCGTACGATGGGTTTGACATATGACAGTTCACATTGTTCACTGTGTTTCGTTGACTGTGTATACAAACCGAGATTAAAAACTTATTTGTATGAAGGCGATAAGTTAAAATATTTAATTATTAATTACTACACTACAAACTCAGCTGTCACTTATTTAATATGGCGTTTGTACGATTGCTTTTTGTAGTACTGATTTGCGCCACTACAGGGAAATTTTTAATCTACGATTGCGAATGGAGTTAAAAAATTATAAAGAAATTAAATTTCACTAAGCAGCCAGCTGTGCTACAAACATGGAAACATCTACTACATTAAGAAAATTCTAATTGACAAATGTCAGTGTCAAAATGCAATTGACATAATATGTCTTTTTGTATGGAATTTGTACAAAATACATAGAACTGACTGAAGGTAATGTGCTGGGGATATATGGAGTCATTTGCAAAAAAACTTTCTGTGTGGAATTTGTACAAAATACATACGAGTAGAACTGACGGAAGGTAATGTGCTGGCCACATCAGAGTTTTTTGACATTGATCCGGTGATAAGTTGTTGTTTAATCCGGGCTTCTAAAGGCTTCAGTTAATTTAATAAAAAAATAAGAAAGGTCTCTTTGTATCTTCCTTTTGTTTATTTAAAAATATATTTTTCTACTGCCATGCGATACGTAAAATTATACAGAGTGCTAAAGAAATACGGAAGGAAATATGACAGAATGTCAATTTTAGGAAAAATAGGTTATGTAACTAATCATATTCCGCTTCTGTATTATGCCATACCAATAAAAATCTCATGTTCAAGTAAACACCTTTTTGCTAATACAGGATTACAAAAGTGACGTTTAAATTGTATATTTCAAATGTCGCTGTCAAGAATTGACAACCGGAAATGCATTTACTTGCAACAGTTACCTACGGTTACCACATTTTATTTAGCATTCTAGTTAATTGGGGTTACGTCAAACATGAAACCGCGGTATGTAGGATGGTTGCAAGACAGGTTACTATAGCTACCCTTTTTCTAGTGTTTTGACAATTTGGATATTTTGGTAATTAAGCATATTTCAGTACATGTAAAAATAGAATTTGCGACATTTTTACTTCCTTGTACAAAGTAAAGGAAGTATTGTAATCGCGAAAAATTTCGGTTTTCAGATTTCAACGGATGTATCCATTTTGATCATCCCTGAATCCATTTTGACTAATTTCGTCGTGACGTCTGTACGTACGTATCTCGCAAAACTCAAAAACAGTAAGTCGTAGAAAGTTGAAATTTTGTATTTAGGACTGCTATAACATCTAGACCTCCCTTTTTGGTCATTACATAATTCCCAGAAATGGTACTTTATTTGAAGCCTACAATAGATTTTAATGAAAAACTATTTTAAAATATAATCCAAAACTTTTCAAATTTGGTATATAAGACTTTTATATCAATTGGAATAACATAGTAGATTTTGGTTAAAACAGGCTAACCGGAAGTGATATATTAGCTGAAGTTGTTAACAGTTTTTCTTGAATAAAATGGGTTCATTTTGATTTTAGAAATAAATGCTTCAAATAATAGTTTTAGAGAATTAAATTCTGCGTCTAGTACATCAAGTATTAAATTAGCCCTTTGTATAAGCGAGATATGTAAATTTAAAACTTATATACTTTTTGGTTTTTGTGATGAAGCTTGCTATGAATTAAGACAAAAAATAACAATGAAATAAAAAAATAGATGTTAATGTCAAATTACGTCAAATACGTGCAATTTTATAATTGGGTCTAAACTTCATTTTGGTCTTGCGTACAAAGAAGTCGTGTGGTGTCCACATCAGGTTTTTTCTCAATATATTTTGTATTACTTGCAACAATATGCTTTAAAATTTAAATCATATGAATTACACTTCAAATATGCATGATAAATATTTGACAAATATCAAATAATTTATTTCCGAGCTTACTGCGCGAGTAACCATATGTAACCCGGTTGCCTGAATAAAACAAAAAACGCCTTAGGGTACAGTGCTACCAATTTCATTTTTTTGCCAACTGAAACAGTAATTTTGATCACTGTATTTTTGCACATTGATTCGTGTCGTAATACGTGAATTCTGACTTTTTAATTGCGATATGTAAAAGTAAAATACAATGCAATGAGTTTATTTTATGTACTAATTTTTGGCACGGATAAAAACTTTAATAGATTACTGTGCCTCTTTTTAGTCATTTTATTTGACAACTGCATTTGAAAGTTTTTTTAAATTGACTATAGAAAAAGTATAATGTGCAACATATATGCTAAAAGATATTTTACATTCTTGTGGTTACACCACTCTCCCACGACTCACGTCGCGAACTTCACTGTCATGGAAAAGCTCAGTGTCACGCATTTGTTATAAAATATAGTATTACCTAGTGTGATCTGTTTATAATCATTTCCTTTCTGACGATCACTATTTTTCGGGGTCAATTTAATTAATCACGTTTTAGAATTTCTCTCTCTTTAATATGATTTTACTATTTTTACGATTATGTCTGTGTGTGTGTGCGGAGTACGGGCACTTAGTGTGGGTGTGTACGTGCATGTATATGTGCGGTTTATTTTTTCGTCTTTCCAAAAATTATAATTTTTCTTATTCGTTTTTCACATTTTATATTATTATGAGCCCAAGCCCATAATAATTCGGCCGGTTTACATTTTTAACAAATTATAAAAACCTACACAAATGGTGAGAAATTTCTACAAGATTCTTTCGACTAGGTATGGTATGGCTAGCGAATGAAAGTTGTTGACGTTTAAATTATTTTATAGATGTGGTTTCATTTGAAATCCTAGAGAAGAATAGAATTCCTCGAAATATTCAGGTATGAAATTTTTGCATGAATCCATTTAAATACTGGACTAGGAAAGCACAGAAATACGTTACTATGTCTGGCTGAAAATAAATGGCCGACTAGGGTAACTGAATATCAAAACAGGGTTGCGTTTAAAAAATTTTAAACATTTTTCGTTTATGTTGATTATAACAAAATATTTTGATCTTTAAACTATTTAGATTGGCAATTTAGGCCAGGCGCTAGAAGCCAAAAGAGGACGTGTTCGGGAAATAATTAGAGGAAAGCTGCAAATGGATTAAATCGCTTTATTTAAGGTCTGGAATGAACATATTAAGTTTTCCCCCTCGAAAGACCTGAGCGTTGGCCGCCATATTAGAAAAAAGGAGCAAACTTGGAGTTTTTCGCCAATATCTTCGTTTATGTTAGCCTAAAAGTAAAAATACCTATTACCAATATTAAAGACAATTGAATTCTCTACAAAAATGGTTTTTTGTACTTTTTGCTAAGACTTATAGTTTGGAAGCAATATCCGTGAGAAGTGTGTTATTTTCGCGCAACCGCACGAAACGTCGAATTTCGCACGCCGTATTTCGTTTTCTATGTTAAATACGACGCTGTTTCAATATTTTAACAAAAACCAACAAATTTTTCAGTGAATATATCAATATTTTTTACCAGTTAACAGTTTTTTGTCTCTTTTCCACACCACAATCAGTTCTTGTAAGTTAATTTTCTTCGTTTCGAAGTTGATGGTCGGTAGAGTTCTTTCTCTTGGTCGGTCTTCTTACTTTTGTCATATTGCTTGCCCATTTCGCCGTCATTTGTTGCCTCGTAAAGTATCTCATTGTCGTCGGATATGAAGTGGTCCAATTGAATGTCAATTTCGGTGTCATCACTGAGTTCATCTAAAATGTTTTCGATATTTGTACACGATTGTCCCCGACAATTGTAACAAATGGCAGAACATCGAAGCCCAACTTTCCGGCAACTGCAGGCCGCTTTACATCCTTTTGTGCACTTGCAAGATATGGACTTTAAGAGCGATGGCGGAGCTGGTTCCTTAGTTGAGGTAATCGGAAGAAGGCCGTCTTTGGTCTTCTTCCAGCCCCAATCTAGCGGGGTTTTGTAGTTGCCGTACCACAGCTGGATTTGGTGGTATGTCCGTAAGGAATGCTGACGTGCAGCTGCCTGAGTAGGTGGCAAAGAAGTCAGATTGAAAGAAGATTTAGACATTGACCTGGCAAATAGTTGGAATCTCAGGTTATCTAACGAGTTTTGATCACTCTTGGCTACGTAAAGAGCTGTAATAAACTGCTGTCCTGCGGCATCAATTCCATTCGGAGTCGCATCTGGGTCCTTGAAAATCTGCACGGTTGTCTGCAAATTTCTATCTTTTTCCAATATCTTAACGAACTTTAATTTTCCCTGTCTGAACAATGCGGAAGTGGTGTCGCAGCCAGCCACTGATATAAAACCGCATAATGCGATAAAAACAAGTGCAATGTTGACCAAGGAGCACTATGTTGACCAAAGTATGCGGCGCCACAGTATATTACTACGTGATTCGTAAGGTGCGTCTGCGCGTCAGAACGTTTTTAATTTTCAACTATATTTGCAGTATTTGAGGTTATAATATATGTTATATTGAATTAAAATGTTAATATCAACACAAAATTTTGGTGGAAATCCTGGAACATTTTATTTCTAACAGTGTACCACACTTCTCGGGGCTATTGCTTCCAAACTATAAGTCTTAGCAAAAAAGTACAAAAGACCATTTTTGTAGAGAATTCAATTATCTTTAATATTGGTAGTAAATATTTTTACTTTCAGGCTAGCATAAACGAAGATATTGGCGAAAAACTTCAAGTTTGCTCCTTTTTTCCAATATGGCGGCCAACGCTCAGGTATTTCGAGGGGGAAAACTTAATATGTTCATTCCAGAGCTTAAATAAAGCGATTAAAGCCGTTTGCAGCTTTCCTCTAATTATTTCCTTAAAAAAACCTCTAGCGCCTGGCCTAACTCTATGAAGTAGGATTATTTATAATTTCCTCTAACAGTAATTCCGACTCGAGGGTTGCTTTCGCCTGAGACGAACGAACTAGAATATGCGGTATTAAATTTTTAAAATACATCCCTCAATCCTGTTGCTAAGGTCATTTTAAATGCCTCCTGGTATTGAGTACAATTCTAATCTTCTGTAACAGAATACATAAGGGTCAGTTTTCTTTCAAATCAAATATAGGGATATGTTTTCAAAAGAAACCACCTCTATTAAATAATCTAAACGTCAACTTTCATTCGCTAGTCATACTATACTTTAAATATACATTTATAAAACCTTTACTTTTAGCAATATGAAAATTTTTGTAAAAAAATCCAGTGCTTACAGTAAAACCCACGTTGCAAGACGTATGAGACAACACCAATACTCTAAGAAGAATGTGCAGAGTTGGTGGATATAATACCTAATAGAATTAAAGCTGCTGATATTACTTTAATAAAGGCGATGGAACCCAATATTAAATAGCGGAATACGAGAATAACATATTCAGATTTTGCAAGTTTAAAAACTATATTGTAAACTAGTCAAAAGAAATTTGCAGAAATTTCTTACTATTAACGTAAGTTTTAAAATTAATTTGTTGTCTGTATACCTACCAAGAGTTCAAAGTAATTATTTTCAGACCGAGCCACCAATCTAAGGTAAACACATCATCTTTTTCTACGATCTGAATCAATTTTTAAATGTAATTAATATTTATTTTTTTAACTTCATTATCCATGAAAGCGAAAATTTTGAATATAGACTTTGTAGACCGTTACTGTTAGCAACGGTTTGCACTCTGCATTGGTCTGCAATTATTCACTTTCTGTAACCAAATGACGTTAAAAATGCTAATTTTTTATAGAAAAAAAAATGCCTTATTTATACGGTTTGATTATAACTATTTCTTCGTACTCAATGCATTTAAATAAAGTTTCATAAAGTAGCAACAGCGAGAATGCTGAGATATACAAATATTACTAATTATACTTTTATTCACGAAAAATGACTATTCAAGGTCATTTGTTCGAAATAAAAATACGCAGCATTTTATAGCAGTAGCTTGGAAACATTTTGTATTAAAAAGAGAAAGATTAGTTGACGTATGTGTATTTAATTTATATGGTGTGACAGATATACGTAAATGGTGTCATTACTTTCTAACTCACTATATATAGCAGTGACGAATGTCATAGAGTTACAGACATGTAATGGGCCCGTCCAAGTCTACGTCTTTTAGAAATTACATGTTGCATATGAATTTTTAATATAAATAAATGAAAACGAATTAAAAATTACTACATATTTTATATATTTATACCGATAATAATGCAATTAAAGTTTTTAGAGTAAAATGGTCGCCATGTTGTGACGTCATCCAGTTACCCTGTGAAAATGTCACTATAGAGTGGACCATGCAAATTTGGACTGGCTTTAAACATACTCTAACATACACATATTTAATATATCGGAGTAATTTTTTATTAAGATCAAAAGATAATTTACATTTTAAATAAATTTATATTATAATTTATGTTTTAGTTATTGTCATCTCAATACTTGTCATTGTTGTAATCTTTTAGTAAGGAAGAATGTAAATGTTGGATTACTTTTTATTTTGATTATTGTAATCAACACTATCATTGTTGTATTTAATTATAAATAATGACACGTGGTGAGTATGTTAACCTTCAATATTATATTAAAGAAATTCTTAAGTCACATTATTTAAAGCGAATAATTAACCTAATTATGAAAATGAGCAAAAAATTATTAATATTGTTCACTCGATTTTTATTTATGTATAATACGTATTATCGAAGCTATATATAAATGAACTGCTATAACCCGCGCAACAATATTTGGCTCTGATTTTTGGGTGAAGTTTATAGAGTGTCATTACTACAGAATTATCCGTAATATAAGCAGGTAGAAATATACGAAATTACAGATACGTATTCAGATATTTATTTTTACCTTAATGTTACACTGATAGTGCATATTATGTGTAACATTATTTCTTGGTCTAAACAGAAATCAAAATATACCTACATATACAAATACTTTATTAAAATAATATGGTAAATATGTCGTCAAAAATTTTCCAAAAACATAATTATTAAAGTACGCAAAAGAGAATAAAAATGTTTAAATAAAATCATATGGCAAATATGTCGTCAAAATATTTACAAAAAACATAATTAATAATGTACACATGTACAGTATAATCCTGACAAATTAAAATTCTACTGAAAACAACCCATTCTACTAGGCGTAGCACTCCTTGCCGAGACTTGTAAAACCGCACATTATGGAGTCAAAGTGTCAGCCAAATATTGTTGCGCGGGCTATATGCCTATTCCTATAAGTAAATCAAACAAATATATATTTTCAAATGATATAATAACTATCTGGCTTACTTTATTACCATTAACTCTAAAGATTTTTGTTTAGTTTTTAATGGATACGTATTTTTATTCTTGCAACAATTATTGCATCTTACCATGTTAATGGTAACGTATGTCGGTTCTCTCTACTTGTGGCGGAGTGACGCAAACGTCACAAATTTCGTGCCAAAACATTAATAATTATTTAGTCGTTATTAAGCATAATTTCAAGAACATAAATACGGAATTTCTATTTTTAAATTCTTCTTAACTCATAAAAAAGGTGGACGGGCCCATTATCTACTGCTACTGTATTAATGTATATCCGGTGACGTTCATATTTAAATCAAATTATTAATTTCTGGTTTACGTCAAGTTTATATTTTTGTTATATGCAAAAACGTAGGCGAAGATGATAAAACTTTGCGAAAAACATTACTTAAAAAGAACCTAATAAAATATAGTACATTTATTTTTTCAGTTAAAATGTATCCATAAATATTTCACTTTGTCACGATATATAGTGATAAGTAGTTGTCATTCATGAATAATACTATAACAGATGTCAGTGGCAGTGGCAAGGGCATTTTACACAGAATGTTCTTAAAATATTTTCACTGGAAATACATATAGGTATATAATTCATTGCAAGAATCTTTGTATATAAATTTTATATACAGCGGGCCGTAAACGTTTAACAGTTATTCCTTGCGGAAAAGTTCCCTTTTTATTTTAGACAAAACAATAATAAAAGTTATAGATAGATAATTAAATTTTAAATCACACTTTTTGTATCTTCTCAAATTGATCTTAAAAATTTATAAATATATTTAAAGAAAAAGCATATCGAACTATCAGAAATTCGATTTTGCAGGTTACAAAATAAAATAAATAACAACTGTTCAGTAATTCAGGTGTAAAATACGAGTATAAAAAGAAAATGGCCCGTACCACGAGTACGGTTTTAACTAAAACGTTGTTTTAAGAAATGTCAAATTCAAAATTCAATATTTAATTTCGCCGTTCTGTTTATAGAACAATTTTTTAAAAAATATTTGTTTGAATACAAATTATGTTCTGCTTTAAAATAATATATTGATACATTTTATATTATTATTAAATAATGAAATTTTACATTTCTTAAAACAGCGTTTTAGTTAAAACCGTGATCGTAGTACGAGCCATTATGTTTAGTAACTTGGGTTTAGAGTATCTGTAATTTTTATTTGAAAATCGATTTACTGGCAGTTCAAACGATACGCATTTCTTTATCATTTTGTTTCAATAGACCTTTTCAATAGGGGATTTCACTATTTTTTAAAAAATAATTTCATCAGAAAGTATAAGTAAAACTAAGACTATTGATGAAAATCCGGTGAAAAATTCCTACTAATAAACGAGTTATGGTCCCCCGAAGTTTGAAAATATAGATGTGACGTCACGAATATAAGATTTTATATAAAACTGTTTTGTTCGTGGATCTAAAATGTTCTTCAAATGTATGCTATTTTTAAATTATATTTATAAAAAACAAATTAATATTGTAACACTGTACACGTCTACATGCTTTATACTTGCAAGTATCTCAAAATTATTAAGTTTAATGCAAGAAATTTATATTCAAATAAATCTGTTTGAGAATTGCAGTACTGGACTGGTAGCCACGTGTCCGCTATTTGAATTTGTCTGCTTCTATTGGTAGTAGACTCGACCCCCTAACTTGCTATTCGTTATATATTTATAGGTGGTCTTTATATATATATATATATATATATATATATATATATATATATATATATATATATGGACTTCATATGAGTGACGAGCTAATAAAACAAAAAAACCCTTATACCGACGTATTTCAATTATATATATATATATATATATATATATATATATATATATATATATATATATATATATATATATACCGGGTGTCTTAGGCCGACCGACACATGGGCGATTAACATGTAAAATTAGTTAATTGTGAATAGTATCTCCCCAGTGCAAGATATTAAGATGAAATTTTGCATGCTTATCCGGGGATACTATTTCTATGGATTTCAATTCAAATCAGTCAATTTACAAGTGTAATATTAGAATAAATTAAGAAAAATTGTAGAAGTACCATGAATGTTATTCATATCTTGAAAATAATAGTATCTAAGCAACAGCTCTGATAGAGTAGGGGTAACGTGCGCGCTTCACAATTTAGAGAGTCGGGTTCGAAACCAACCGACAGCAATATTTATTTTTTAATTTTTTCCTTTCAAAATAATTTTTATTATTAATATGTTTTTAATCTTTTATTAATATTTAATTTAATAAAGTGGATACATTGTACGTAACAAGATTTATTTATTTAAAAAATATTTTATTATTTGCTTTATTGGTTTATTATAAATTAAATTTCTTCAAATTATAGTTAGCCCTGACGAAAACAAAAAAACGAGAACATTTGATTTGAATAATCAAACGTCAAATGCAGATTTGTATTGTACTATCTTTATTTGTTGCTAGTGTTATTTAAATAATATGAATTTAACTACAAAAGATAAAATTCGTATTGTGAAATTATTTCACATTGGTAATAGCCTACAGCAAACTGCTGATGTATTTTCTGCCGAAAATCCAGAAAAAGTAGTTAATAAATCCCGTGTAAGGCGTATTATTAACAGATTTGAAGAAACTGGGTGTGTTGCTAATCACACAAAGCAGGAAATACAACCAATTGAAAATGAATTTTAAGAAATAATAATTGCAAGGGTTGAAGTGGAGCCTACTATTAGTTTAAGAAGTTTACAAATGGAATGTGGAATAAGTAGAACAAAAATTGCTAGAATACTTAAGAAAAATGGATTTAGAAGTTACAAAGTAGGTAACCATCAAGAATTGCGAGACGGCGACGAAGAAAGAAGAGCAACTTATTGTGAAACAATTATGGATAAAGCCAATGAAAACAGAAACTTTTTGTATTCCCTCTGTTATACCGATGAATGCACATTTACTCTTCATAACGAACCGAATGTGCAAAACTTTCGACACTGGTCAAAAGATAAACCAACTCTTCAAAATTTATCAAGAACACAATATCCCCAGAAGGTTAATGTTTGGGCGGGAATTTTGGGATCACACATTATTGGACCATATTTTATTGAAGGGACATTGAACGGTCCAAAATATTTAGATTTATTGGAAACAGTAGTTGGGCCTAGACTTACAGAATTAAATATGGAGAGGATATGGTTTCAACAGGATGGGTGTCCAGCGCATAACGTGCAAATTGTCGAAGAATATTTGGACAATTCATTTCCAGATTCTTGGATTGGTTTAAATGGACCAATTAATTGGCCGGCAAGGTCTCCTGATCTAAGCTCCTTAGATTTTTTTCTTTAGGGTCATTTAAAATCAAAAATTTACGGCCATTATGAATTGACCACTTTAGAAGACCTGAAAGCGGCAATAAGGAATGAATGTAGGCTTATTTCTAATCGACAGCTAAGCAACGTGAGACAGCAGTGTTACGATCGTCTCGGATTTTGCTTAGCGCAAAACGGCGGCCATTTTGAATATTTATTATAATTTTTAAATTTTAATGTTGTAATTAGTAGGTACGATTTAATATTTTTTAAATGAATAAATCTTGTTACGTACAATGTATCCACTTTATTAAATTAAATATTAATAAAAGATTAAAAACATATTAATAATACAAATTATTTTGAAAAGAAAAAATTAAAAAATAAATATTGCTGTCGGTTGGTTTCGAACCCGACTCTCTAAATTGTGAAGCGCGCACGTTACCCCTACTCTATCAGAGCTGTTGCTTAGATACTATTATTTTCAAGATATGAATAACATTCATGGTACTTCTACAATTTTTCTTAATTTATTCTAATATTACACTTGTAAATTGACTGATTTGAATTGAAATCCATAGAAATAGTATCCCCGGATAAGCATGCAAAATTTCATCTTAATATCTTGCACTGGGGAGATACTATTCACAATTAACTAATTTTACATGTTAATCGCCCATGTGTCGGTCGGCCTAAGACACCCATATATATATATATATATATATATATATATATATATATATATATATATATATATATATATATATATATATTATATATATATATATATATATATATATATATATATATATATATATATATATATACTTTCATTATTTTTTACTAATTTCACTTAATTCGATTGAGCTGTAATCCCCTATTTAACAAATGAGATCTATGGCGTTTGTTTTTAAAAAAATTTAGACGTAAAATATGAGAATATCTCAGATAACTTTAAAAAATCTTATCGAAATAAGTTACAAAAGGTTTTATTGAAGTTAATAATTTTAATATTTTTGACGTTTCGTTTGACAGCTCAACTGGCAGTTGTTCGCGCCATTTTCTTACTATTTGCAGCGATAAAAAGGGATAGCCGTTCAAGTTGTTTACTTATTTAGATGTAGAATTTAATTATCTAGAACCTTTATTTGTAATATTTTTGTCTAAAATTAATTGGGAAGTTTTGCATAAGAAAAACTGATTGACTGGATGTAATGTGCACGCAACATCACAAGAAGAACCATTCATTATTAAAAAATATCTTACCTTGGTAACCATGTCTCTGTCTTGCTGGGTATTTTATCCGTTCAACGGGCTCCTGGAATATATCCGGGAATACAGGCTCTGGAGGTGTCCAACTCCCAAACCAGAAATTTGAATCTGACATCGCCATTTTATTTTCTCACTTTTCACCCACACAATTGTCTTACAGCTACACACACTAAAAACTTGGTTCTGTTCGCTATAGTTTTTTTTTTTCAACGCAATGTGACTAAATTTGCATACTGCGTTTACAAACTTTCACTACAAAGTCAAGATTTAGTGAATTTTGCGTTTGTGCAAATATTGTGTAATTATGGTTTTTGTTAAATGTAACGTCGGATTAGGTTTTAATTATCTTACGCAAGTTGTGGCAGGTATTTAGAACATGATTATAGGTTAATCTACGATAAATTCAAAAATTAATATCATATAATTCCGCAATTTTTGATATTTGTTTTATGAGATTACAACTTGAACAGGGTTGCCTTGAGTTGTAATATTCGTATGAATCATTTGATTTATTCACGATTTACATTATACCTACTTTAAATCAAATATTTTTATAAATTATAAGATATTTCTGAAAATACAATTTATTATAACCGGTGCTTAGTATCAAAAAGTTTAGTTATCGAGAAAATTTTTGAAGCATATGTGTTTTGGGTTACAGTTTCAAAATATTAAAAAAAATAATTTAAAAAAGTACAGTTTTTTAAACAGTTATATTTACTTCTACAGTAAATTTAATGAAATGAATAAATTCGAATCAATTTCCACGTCCTTTTTACATTTAATCATTGCTGTCAAATAGTCAAGCTGTATTTATTTATGTCAATAAGTTATTACTGAATTTATCTGGGCATTTATAAAACCATCTCTAAGTCATTTAAATTCGAAGGGATCATGTACCATTTTTACCTGCCGTCACCTTTATGTAAGGAAGGTAGTGTCTTTGGTCAAAAAATTCGGTGGTGAGTTATTGATGAATAAGCACGTTTTAGAGGCCCTGGAATAAAATTTTACTATTTTTACGATTATGTATGTATGTATGTGGGTATCGATGAGTCAATTCCCGAAACTAAATGATGAGGAAAAATTCCCGGGAATTCCCAGGTAAATTCCCAAGATTTTTTTTTTTAATTTCCCAAGTAATAACAAATATTTCGTAGCACCACAATATTTATTGACGGAGTAAGAGTAGGTAACAGGCAGGCATAAGTCACAAACATGCAAAGCAAAATAACAGGCGCCAAGGTATAATATTATATAAATATTTTTTTTTAAAAATCCGGGAAAAAAGTCAAGATATTTTTCCCTGCAAATCGTAGTTGCAGGAATTTCCGGGAATTTTCCCGGGAAAAAACATAATTCCTTGCGGGAATTTTTTAGTAGCACATCACTATAAGTGGGTGTGGGTGTGTGTGTGTGTGTGTGATTTTTTCGAATTCGATAACTCCAATACTACAATTCAAAAAATTATAACTCTTTCGTATTCCTTTTCTTTACATCCATGTGAAAAGGCGAATAGATTTTAGTTATAATTGGTCAATCGGAAATACCGTCATTTTAGGATTTTTACAGTTTTTCTTGAAAAAACGTTGTTAACTATCATTTTTCCACATTTAATGTTATTATAAATATTAAAGTATATTTTATTCTCTATACGATTTGATTACATTTTATACTTTATATTGAATGGATATAGAGTTAAAAAATTATAAAGAAATTAATTTTCATGAAGCAGCCAGCTATAACCATGGAATCAACTACTATATTAAGAAAATGCTGATTAACAGATGTTAGTGTCAAATGTAATTGACATAGTGTGTATGTGTTATAATTTTACTGAAAATATAGAACCTTTCACATATAACATTCTGTATGGAATTTGTACAAAATAGATAGAGCGGACAGAATGTAATGTATTTGAAATATGGAATCTTATGCAAAAAACTTTCTGTATAAAATTTGTACAAAATACATAGAACTGAAGGAAGGTAATGTGCTGGCCACATTAGATTTTTATATTTTAAAATTATTTAACAGCAGGTGCAATATCATTTTTCATTACGACCCTTCATTTTTTGTTTGTTAGGTTTAAATATTATAATACAATTTTGACACATTGCCATATATCCCGACGACTTGAAACTTAGCAGACCTACATATGTACATAGTATGATACTATAAATATTTTAATGCAAAAATAAATTTATTGCTTTAATTATATTAATTATTTTTTTAAGAATCTTGCAATCACCGGTTAATTTTTTTGTTGCCACTTAAATAAACAATACTGAAACGAAATGAACTGGCAATTTGGCAAATATATCATTGCTGTCAATAATATGATAATACTTCATGTATAGTTATCGCAAAGTTAAAATCTTAACTGAAGATTATAAAATTGACCCTAAATATAATTATAGAAAATTATAAATTAGGACATCATTACATGCTGAATTTTTTTCTCTACAAAAAACTATTTAACCGTTTTGCAAAAGACAAAACAATATATGCACATTTTAAAATTAACATTGAAATCGCTATGATGCCCTCATACTGTATGTAGTTTTCCTTTTTAGAAGATTTTAATAAAAGATCGTTTTTAAAAAAATATTTATTGGTGACTTAATATTTTATTTTTTAAAAAGTTAATTTTGTTTTGTATTTATTTTATCGAATACAGATTTTTATGCCATGTATTGCAAAAACATGGGTATTAATTACTTTTACAAATTTCCGAATTTTGTTTTAATTAAATTCCTTAATTGCTTCAAGTTAAAACATACTGGGTAATGATTAAAACTTAATAGATATGTAGACATTAATTTATCTAATATACTAGTAATACTTATGCAGGAAGAAAATAGCAATTATGATCAATTAACTTTTTGCTTTAGTTTTACGTGAATTTCTTAAATCAGAATGTACACCCATGTACATACGTGTCACATTATAGTCTAGATTTGTGTATATTAAAGCATGAAATTTTAAATTTCAATATTGCTACACAATTTCACATAAATTAGAAAATTATTTTCCAGATGATATCTGATATTAGATATGCAGTGGAAAACTTTATTTATATGCGTTTCTTAGGGAAAGTTGTACAACAATTCTGAGCACAAGAAAATTTTAATGAGAACAAGCTTAAAGTATTTATTTAATTTCAATGTCAGTGATGCATGTCTCATTTACAGATAAGACAACATGCTTGTACATAATAGATATTTTTACAAAATATAAGGTGTTCCTTTGCAGTTCTGTTATTTTTTTTTTAATATGTTAATATTTCGTAACATAGGAAATGAAAGGAATATGTGTATTTAAATCTTAATTAAATTTATTTACGGCATCATTTATATTCGAAGGATAGGTAAACATACAAACGCAACTAAGAATTTTAGTATAAATGCGACTAAAAAATTTTACGTAATAAGCGAGATATGACTTTTTGAAATTCAGTATTTGGGTTATAACCAGTGGTCGGCAAACTGAAGAAATTATTATTAAGCATAATAACAAATAAAAATCGGATGTGGCCAGCACATAACCTCTCGCCAGATATTTTACCTGGTTGTACGCATAAAACGAAAAGTATTTTTAAATACAAATACATATATTCATGTCTCACTACAAAATAATTCTCACATACATTTGCAAAATCTATGGAATATTTTACAAATTATGTACAATACATACATTTTCTTTATATTCAATATCCTGAAATTTTCTTTTTCTACTTTCCTTTTCTTTTTCTTTACATTCGTCATTCTTTCGCAAATTCCTTTTATATTCTTTTTTACGTATATTCTTTTGCGTTGTTGACTTTTTTATATTTTCATAATCTTCATAATAATTTACGAATATTTTTGAGAGTGGCATACAAATATTTTTGACAGTGACATTTATGTGTCAATCTGAGAATTTTTACATCAAATTATTTTATATGCATTTCTTTATCTCTAAATCTATAGAAGATATAATAATGAATTTATATTTGTCGAATAAAGAATTTAACATTCTTTAAAATAAATTTACATAAATTTTCGATAAATAATATTTAGATGATTTTTTTCTTGTAACTACTACTTCCGATTGTCCAATTGTTACCAAAACTTAATCAACTCTTCCCATTATTGTTAAATTGAGGAATCCGTAATTAAAAATGTAAGTCTTATAGTATTTGAGAAATCGTGAATCCAACATCCACACACACATCCACACGCACATCCACACACACACATACGGACATCATCGTAAAAATGTTATATTCGGATTCTAGGGACCTTAAAACGTGCTTATTTACTAAAATCTGGATATGCGATTTTTAGCATGAATACAATACCTCTCTTAGCGAGTTAGTTATTTATGATATAAGTGTTAAAGTGACATTTTATTTTGTGAGAAGGATGTTTGGAACACGACGCGAAGCAGAGTGATCCAAACCTTCCAACAAAATAAAATCACTTTTAACACGTATGTCATACACCATTTTTTCTACAAACACAATTTTTTAATTTAAATTTGTATTTCTAATAATTTTTTGACATTCACTAGTGTCAAAAGTAACAATGATCTGTCACTTTTAACACTGGTGTCATAAAATGACATTTTTAACTCTAAAAACAAACATTAAAAAGCCCAAATAGATATGTAGAAAATATACATTTTTTTTGTTTTTTCGATGCGATTGGAATATCATATAGATACAATAATAATTCGTGTAACACGATAGTTAAGTTTTTAAATAATAATCTCCTCTAGTGTGTAACTTTCCTACGCGGGACTAAGAATCAATATATTCACAAGGGATACTCCACTGTTTGCAACAAAAAAAAATTATAAACCTTCATCTAATCTAAATTGAAAGCGGTTTTTTGTTATTGGTTAAGCCATATTTTTTATAAAAATATTCTATGAAAGATGCTAATTTGTTCTGAAACAATAGAGTTCGCGTATAATTATTGGAGTCACGTCACAATTTAATGAAATAATTAATAAAAAACTATGTATATTATAGTTCAAGTTCATTTCAACATATCTTTAATTCGAATACAAACGCACTTGGTACGTGGTTTCTATCTGGCGTGACAGCATCATAAACTATTATATGTATATTTATTATTCGTTCAGTCACACTAATTTTTTTTTATTCTTTGGCGTAGATATTATGCACATTTTCTTCTCATTTTAAATTCAGACAAATAAATATTATTTTCATTTTGGGAACATTTTAATAAAAATTTATTCAAAAAAATAATTTAGTCATTTTTTGAAACTTAGTCATACTCTAGAAATTAAACTGAAAGTGCTTTCATAAAATCGACAATTGCACATTTTACCAGTTTTTTTTTCTTTATTTTTTTTTTTTTTTTTTTTTTTTCGTTACAATTCATTCGAAACACATCTAACAATTAATTTGGTGTAATGGTGTCCCACAAAATCAGTTAGCTTAAAATTGACATAAAATTAAGTATTGTAATGCAACTGCATTCAAGTTCATTTTCTAGAACGCAATGAAGTTCACAAAATTGTTTGGCATCAATGACAACATGACAAGTATAATACAGACATTGGAAATATTGTTTATTCTTAGGGCTTGTTTATGATGGATTTAATTTATAAATTTAAATTTATAAATTTCAATTTAGAAATATAAAATGTTCATAAATGTATTTGCTGGTTCATAATGCATTTAGATTTATAAGTTTTTATATTTGAAATTTTATTTTATGTTTTTTAAATTATAGCAACAAAAGTAACTAAATAAACAAAATGATGTGACAGTTGTTGACAGGATCAAAATTACGTCATAAAGTAGGTAATTTATATAATAAATGTAAAACATAATGGATATTCAATATAAATTAGGTATGAAATTGATTTTTGATGTAGAATTACACAGTATTGTAATGCAAGAAAATCAAATCATTCAAAATTAATATTTATTTGGTTGGATTAATTTATAAATCTAAATTCATGGGATCTCGTGGCCGCCTGCTTGAGTGTCAGGTCGCGAATTTGGGGAACCGGGTTCGATCCCGATCGATGCCAAATATTTCCAATTTTAAATGATACAAAATTGACCCCTGTGGTGCACTCTCCAAGTCAGCAATGAGTGCCCGTGACGTGACGCCTAGTAAGCGCCCACACGGTGCAATTATCTCAGATATTTGTGTACAAAGCAGATTGGCACACCTAGCAATGGGTAATAAGCCGTGATGATATATTTATTTATTTAAATTCATCATAAACCTATGCACTTAATCTAAATTATAAGGCTAAATTCATAAATCTAAATTTATAAATTAAATCCATCATAAACAAGCCCTTGACTCAGTACTTTAATCTCTGGTTAAACTATTTAATTAACAGTTTAAAAAAGAATATAGCCATGATATTGTGTATTTTGTATCCTATTATGTTATTTTCAAAAGTCTGTTTAAATTTTTCACCAATTACAGTAGCAAACACTTAATTTAAATTTACATATGTGTCAATTTTTCGTTTTAACTGACAATTAAGTTATAAATAAAAAATAAATAAATAAATATATCATCACGGCATATTACCCATTACTGGGTGTGCCAATCCACTTTGTACACAGATGTCGGTAATGATGATGACATATTTGTACCGTGCGGGCGTTTATCAGGCGTCACCTCACGAGCACTCATTTCTGGCGTGGAGACTGTACCACAGGGATCAGTTTTGTGCCATTTAAAATTCTAAATATTTGGCGCCGGTCGAGATCGAATCCGGTTCCCCAGATTCGCGACCAGACACTCAGAAGAGATGAAAACACTGGGCCTTAAAATGCTATTTGATTTAACAGAAATGAAATGTCAGGGATTTAGTTTTTAAACTAAAGAACTGTTAATGGTATTTAAAAAGTTATTATGTTATTAAAGTTAAATTGTTTACTTTTTTATTTCTTTGTTGATAAATATTATGAGGATTAATTTTCACTCAACACTACTATGAATATTTTTAATGACTTTTAAAAAAATATGTATTTTACACTGTCACTCTTATTATGGCACTTGAAACTAGCTAATCACTCATGTTTCTAATACTAACTGATAAAACAAGAAGTATAAAGTTGAGTTGTTGAGTTTCCTAATCACCCACCACTTCTTGCTGAATCTTAGTACCAATAGTGAAAGCCTATACACCGGCTGTTCACGGAAAATAACCATTTCCTCCAATACGGATCTGCCTGTATCGGTGATCATACAATCGATAGCAGATGTTAATACAATAGTTACAAAAAGAGGAGGAAGATGTATGATGCTGCTGAAAGTGAAACAATTTTTAATTCATAGTAATGATAATAGATTTGTGAAAAAGGAAAGTTTATTTTAATTTATAAATAATTTAATTCGACAGCATATGTTTTCTTTGAGAAAACTAAATTAATCAATAAATAAATATAACAAAAAACTACACACCGGGCTTTCAGTGTCGGTACGTGACAATTGGGAAGCGGTCAACTGATTCATTAATTGTGCTGCCAGCATTTGGGCAACAAAAGGCATACAATTTGGCGGATTTTTTTGCAACAAGAAAAATAGTTAAAAGTGTGCTTTTATTTTCCTTCCGCACAATTTTGAAATTCTACACATCTATTATTTTATCGCCCGAATATCCGACACGCACTTGGCTATCGCCCAACAGGGTTGGAAAATATCATGATATTTATATAAATAACACATTTTTCGATATTTATTGGTATATCAGAATTTTCATATGGCTGTAAACGCTGCCCTATTAATTTTAGAACTAAAGTGCCGGTGCCAGATAGCTTTATGGTTACCAAGTAAATTGTGCCACAACTGGGAAAGGCAACGGGAGTAGATACCGATCAAGGCCAGTCGAGAAAAATTCCTCGGAAAATATCCGACCTGGGGTAGGATTCTGTAACTCGTCCGTTATCAAACGGTACCGTTATCACGATAGCAACTTATTTTTTATAAAATGATTGGCATACTTATGTCATAGTTCTCAAATAAAATGTCATTTTCAATGTAACCATAGTGATAACGGTACCGTTTAATAACGGACGAGTTACAAAATCCTACCCCTGACCCGGATTCGAACCCACGAATTCTTAGGTCAGAGGTTAGCTCTCTACCACTGTGCTATCCCGCCAATTTTAATATGAATTATGTGGAGGAACCCTTTTTAGCTCCCACTACCCTTGTAAGGTGAGGGAGGTATAGGGATCGTGCTAAAAATCGCATATCGAGATTTTGGTAAATGACCACGTTTTAAGGTCCCTAGAATTCAATTTTAACATTTTCACGATGATGTCTGTAAATATATATATATATGTGTGTGTGTGTGTGTGTGTGTGTGTGTGTGTGTGTGTGTGCGTGTGCGTGTTGCGTGTGTGTGTGTGTGTGTGTGTGTGTGTGTGTGTGTGTGTGTATGTGTGTGGTTCCTGTTTACGCTCTAACTCAAATACTATCATTCAGAAAATTTTGAAACCTTGTATTTATACCTTATTCTAATAGAAAGAATAGAAAGAAGCCATCAGATTTTGGTGTAAATCTGATAACCGGAAAAGACACTTTACTTGAAGCTCAAAGTAGTTTTTCTCCGAAAAATACCTTTAAATGTTATATTTCGAGATTTATGTTATAATAAAAATTAAAGATTATTAAATTTTCTATTGCTTTGCATTAATACTTTTTCTATATATTTTGTGAATAAATTTATAAAATTATCTATAATTTAAAGCACAGACCCTGCGCTTTAAACAAACACCACTACTTGATTAGATAGTTCATATCTCAAATGTATGTAACTGACAGATAAATGTTACTGTCATAGAACTAATCATTTCAAATTAATAATAGTAACGTTTTAAAAAGAAAATAGTAAATAGAACCATAGTTATATGGAATGGATTTTAATACAGTTTCTAGTATAACTAAATATGTAATTATGTATATTTAATTTAATAAAAATTAAATAGCGAGAGGTGTTGTGTTGGCCACATCAGATTTTTTATTAATTCAAACAACATCATTGTAAATAAGTATACAATATTTTAAAAGGATGTTTATAAATCATGAAAATATGCAGGAATATATCGTTCCTATATTTAATAGCTCTGATTCATAAGCAACAGTTACTTTTATTTTTATGCAAATAAGACAATAACAAGAATAATTTTCTCGCAAAGTTTATTACTAAGAACAAAAAAAATATTACTTATATACCTTTAGTCAGCATTTTTCTTATGTTTACACTTCACTGCATATACTTTTTTTGATAAGATATAAAAAATATTCATATTGCGTACGAAACTGCAAAGTAAAAGGATATGAATACCTACAATCATTATTTTCTTGCAATTAAAGTTATATTTTTTTGTCATAAACCTTAACTAGTAGAAACGTGTGAAATTAAATATCTATTATTTTTGTTTATCATTTGCCATTCGATTGACATTCTAATGAGCTATTTACTAATTAAATCTTTTTAGTATAATTAGGGAAAGTATAAATTTGGTATCCAATCTATAATATCAACTAAATAATTTTCAATAAAAATATTTTAAATTTCATAATTGAGAATGTATACTTTTACTTTTGTTTTACGTATATGAGAAAAATAAATTTTAAATAAGGTTATTGCTAGTATTATACAATAAACAATTATATTTTTCCGTATTAGGCGTGAACTTTTTAGTCAAAGGGCAGCCGAGATTAAAACTCGGCGTGTACGGAAAATAGTACCTACTCCCTACAAAGGAAAAAAATAGCATTCTCTCCTGAAGTGTATCCGTGCCGTACATGTTAAACTCCCATACCCAAATTCGGGCATTGTCCGAAAAATTTGCTCAGAACTAGTTTTGAACTCGATAATTCCCAAACCCGAAAAACAGCCATACTGCGTTGTAAATGTACCTATACTTACAAAGATTGATATTTATTATTTTTTAAACAAACCGTAACATAACCTAACCTAACCCTTCATTACTATACCTTGTTCCATTTAAGCCATTCAGTATTGCAGAGCATAGGGAATAGTTTTGACCTCTCTGATTGGCTGAAATTGGAGACAAGAGACAAGTTTACCCAATGTAATTTCGCCTACTTCAAGTTTGCGCTGTTGCCAGCTCCATCTACTGAATGGCTTAAATGGAACTGTATATATATATATATATATATATATATATATATATATATATATATATATATATATATATATATATATATACTCGCCGTCAAATTTGTATATACTGATGCTCAACTTTTTTCCCTTTCCGCACTCTGTCACCCTGCGGCGTTGCCGCTTCTTCATAACTTAGCATTGCCAATTGCAGTTTACCTGTACCATTGTGATCTTTTACCAGGCGTTTTGAAAATTAAATATTTTTCAATTACAAGGTTGTCATCGGTTGGTATCGAACCCGAGCCGTCTAAATCACAACACAACCACACAACCTGATTAAATTTAAAAAAATATATTTAATTCTCTGCTATATATTTTTTTCGATTGTGATTTTTAATTTTTATTAAATACATTGTTTATTACCTCCCGCTACCCTTGGTAAGAGAGGTATAGGGATCGTGCTAAAAATCGCATATTGAGATTTTGGTAAATGAGCACGTTTTAAGGTCCCTAGAATCCAATTTTCACATTAAATACTATCATTCAGAAAATTTTGAAACCATGTATTTCTAACTTTTTCTGTAACGGAAAGAGCCCATTAGATTTTGGTGTAAATCGAATAACCGGAAATGGCACTTTACTAGAAGCTCAAAATAGTTTTTTTCTTCAAAAAATACCTACCTTTAAATGTTATTTTTTCGACATTAATGTTATTATAAAAATTAAAGATTATTAAATTTTCTACAGATTTGCATTAATACTTTTTCTATATATTTTATGGATAAATTTATAAAATTATGTATAATTTAAATCCCGGATCTTACGCTTTGAACAAACAAAACTCCTTGGTTGTGCAGTTATTCAAATGTATGTAAATGACAGATAAATGTCACTGAAAAAGAAACCATTACCAGCATAAGTAAATATGTAGGTATTTATTTAAGTTTAAGCTAATTCTCATTTTTGGATTAGTGAATTCTATTTTTTCCCGGTATTTAAAATTTAATCTTTATTTTATTATCAAAGAAGGTAGTTACTTGGATTAGATTAGACTATATTTTAAGAAATAAACTGCCAAAATTAGAGTAAAAATTGCTTATCCAAAAATAAGGATTAGCTTAATCTTTTTTGTAACTTGGGCGGTACATGGCGGGAGGTATTGTGTTGGCCACGCCAGATTTTATTTTAGTATTGCAATAATATAATTTATTGAAAAACTTGCATGTTTTTATAATATATTTCGAAATTAAAATTATAATGGCGGAAGAAATATTTTAAATTCATTTGAAATCTTCACTTCATGTATTTAATTATTAGAATATTTATGTTTATAGTTTACTTTCAGTGTATATTTAATATGTATATTATTTTTCTAACTTAATTATAATTTTATATAACATTTACATTTAAATTAAATGTTGCTCTGAATTAGACCACAGCAATTAATTTTATGCAAATTATTTCATTTTCGTTTTTTTGTAATTTAATAGAACCTGTAATAACAAAAATGTGAAGAAATTTAATCCTTAATTTTTTTCAAGTATGACTTGTGGTTGAATTTAAATTAATTTAGAATCAATTACATTTTTAGATATCGTTTAACTTTCAAATAATTAAATTTATCTAGCAAAATCTTTTTATTCGAATGTATTATTTATATGTAATCCCGAAGATTTTACCTACAGATCAATTCCTTAATTGTTGTCAACAAAATAAACCAATAAATAAACGTTCTCATTCAATGAACTGCAAAACTGATTCAGAATGCTCATTATAGCGGAACATAAACGTACCATATCCAAATGTTCATTCATAAAATCATCCCAAAAAAAAAATTCTCATCTTTTTTCAACATTATTGATTATTTCCGTTAACCTACAGTACTTTAAAATGAAATTACTTAATGCTAGAAGCACAATTGTTTTTGAACTGTCATTAGTATCCCTCCTTTAATTTATGACAATTGAATTTTTTGAAGTAACATGTACATCAGCTTTTTAAATGGATAAAATAGAACTACGTGCAATGATCAAAAAGAGCTTAACACCGAAGTATTTTCATGAAGACATGGTAAATACTTTGGAATCATATTGTCCTTCCTTCATATTCAATGGTTGAAAATTGGGCAAATGAATTTAAACGTGGAAGGAAATGCATTGAATTTGATCCTTGCAGAAGACCTGCAACTGTTACCAGCGAAGAAAACATCAATTTGATTTACGATATGGTTATGACAGATCGGCGAATCAAATTTCGAGAAATGGCAGAGGCTCTGGACATCTCCTGTGAAGATTCAAAACATTGTGACCAATGAGATAGGATTGACTAAAATTTCTGCGAGGTGTGTCGACTTGTACTGGAACGAAGCTGCTTGTGATATGGTTATGGAAAGGTTTGTTATTACCGATGAGACCTAGACACCTACAGTGGTATTCTACAGTCACTGTTAAATTTAAAGATCATCTCTAAATGAATTTAGAGGTGACTTCTAAGAAAAACGTATTCTACAGTCAAATTTTACCGCTGTTAGCGCTAACATTGTTCTTTAACCATAGATGTGGCTATGGGCACCTTTAAACATTTAGCAGAGCTCTGTTAAGTTTCAAATATGGCCGACGATCATTGTTTTGCAAGAAATTCTGGTTTTGAGGGATGTTTTAGATTTGAACAGAGGACGAATTAGAGTTTTCCAGGAAAGAATAAACCCATTTGAGTTATATAATGATGAAGAATTCAGGAGAAGATATAGATTGAAAAAAGAAACTGTCAACTTTGTCACTGATTTGATTAGGTTAGAAATAGAAGCAATTTTACATCAAGAAAAATATATTAGCGCCGATTTACAAATCCTGTTAACATTACGTTTTTATGCGAAAGGTTGCTAATAAATAGAATCAGGTAGGGAAACACGAATAAATTATTCACATTACCTAACCTTAAAATATCAATTCAGTTTTTGAAGCATTCGTGTCATAATTTATTTAATTTTAGGTGATTTGCATGATATCAGTCAGGCCACTGTATCACGAATCGTAGCATATTTCTAAATTATAAAATTAAGAATAAATACATAATTTGTTATAAGTTCATGTAGTATTATAATTATTACAAGTTTTAATTTGTATATGATACCTGTATTGTGTTAATTCTGTACTCTATTACATAAAAATGAAATAAATTTCGTAAGTGAATCGCATTTTATAGCCAAACAAACTTATTTTCAAAATTACAATTATTAAACTTCAACTTTGACAGTTAACACACTGTTGCCATATATTATTTTGCTTAGAGAACATCCTTTGTTAGCAACGCTCTGTTACCGACAGTAGAATAACATAAACCATAAAAACTAACAGTCACCTCTAGCTAGATTTCAAGAGATCGTCTCTAAGCAATTTTAACAGTGACTGTAGAATACCACTGCTATTCTCTAACTTTTAGCAATAATAGGTAGTTTTTGCATGACGTACGAGAAGATTCCGTCAACGCTAACGTTACATCTTTAATAACGGACGTACAAAGTAACGGGTTTTCAAAAGTTTGGATTTTGCATTACATTTTAATCACACGTACGTTGATTTTGACGTTCAAATGACAGTTGTTTAAATATCTGTCATTTTCATTGTAATTTGGTAAAGAAATCAAATACTAATAGCATGTTTGCTAAATAGCTTTAAAAGGTGTTTTACATGTTCACTGACAGATCTGAAAGAAGAAAAATTACTGTAGTCCATTCAGGTTATTTTTAATGATGTTTCAACCACATATTTTCATGAAGGTTCATCTCTGTTACATTTCTTAGCAATTTCAAATTATTGTTTATGATAAATACTCTCAATTTTAAATATTTTATCCAATTTAAGGAATAAATAAGAAAATGTCGAATTTTTATGACAGTTCTGATTGAAAAACAAAAAATGTTCTAACGTTTTAAAATAAATGCTGGGCCTACCAGGTTATAGTAGACATACGTCAACCGGCCCGTCTTTTACTCCTGACGGACGTGTTACGTCTTCAAATTTCACGTACGAAAAGTAACAAATATGATATTGCCTAGCAACCAAGACGTTAGCGTATATGTCTTTCGGAAAAATGCTATGCAAAAAATCCCTACTGATATAGTCTGGATACGGCCATGACAGACAAAGAGCGCACGATATTGTCAGGCAGTACAAACTATACGGACGTGTCACTCTCGGCCAAGACTGTTGAAAAATCGCGAAAGAAATAATACTAACTTCATACAATCTGTTTCATTTGAGCTATTCAGCAGATGGCGCTGTATCAGCGCCAGTTTCAAGTATCCGAAATTACATTGGGTAAACGTGTCTTTTGTCTCTAATTTCAGCCAATCAGAGAGTTTGAAACTACGCCCTATTTTCTACTATACTGAAAAAAGAACAAGGTATAGGTGGTGTTATGGATATAGCCATGCTGATTTGACAGTTTGTTGGTATTTGCGTGAAAGTTTGTGAATAAGTTTCAAATTGTGTTTATATCACCTTTTATTTTATGAGGTAAGTAAAATAAATAAATAAATATATCATCTCCAATCTGCTTGGTAAACAGATTTGGGTAATGATGATGACATATTAGTACCGTGTGGGCGTTTACCAGGCTTCACCTCACGGGCGCCCATTGCTTAGGTAAGTTGAAAATATAATTAGTTTCTTATTATTATTATTACAAAGTGAATTTGATGTAACAGTAAATATATAGATATTAAAAATATTTTTTCGTGTAAATATTGATACAAATATTGAGTAGTATACTAGGTTTGTTCGCACAACAAAATAAGCAACGGATTGTTAATTTTCAGTACACGTGCATAAAGGTTATTGTTCTTACTACCATCTGGAAAGTTTTTTATCTTATTAAGATTGTTGTTGCCGTCATTTGTAATTGTCACAGAATGAATTTATAATTTTTAAAATTTATTCCTGCGTTTATTTCTAGTTTTCTTAATGTATACTCGATAATCTACATGACAATATGGCAAGTATTTAATGATTTGAATTTATAATAAATGATAATATTTGGTCACTCATTTTGATCTATATTCCAAACTACTGATGCCATGCTAAGCAGAAAAAAAATAGAAAAGCTCATCCTAGAGGAACATACAGGATTTAGAACTTTTTTATTTTACATTTTGTACAAAAATTGTGAAAGCTTCCGTAAATTTGAAAATGCCTGGCCATGGCCAGTATATTAAAGAATAAATTCACAAAATATTTCATAAGTTTGTTTTTGTTTTAGAGAAAAACATGGAAACTTTTTTCAATATAGGTTGTCAATTATTTTTGTATTTTGTAATTTATTGTATTTATTGATGCTAAAATGAGTAAAAAAGCATATTTTTCAGAAGATTTATGAATAAAAGTTCTAGAGCTCCATAAATATGACAAAAAGCAAAAAACAGACCAACGTTTGGAAAAATTGAAAATTTAGTATAAGCGGATATCAAACAAACTTTAAAAAAGTACACTCTGTAACTGTAAAACTACTTGTGCCGCACATATCGGTTGCGTAAGCAAAAATATGAATCTTATTTATAAATCCATTTAGCATCTATAAAGGCGCATCTACACATTTGCACCCTTGTTTTGCCTCGTCATTCGCTGAAATTCGCGAGTGTCATTCGCAAGTTCGTCCCCACAACACGAATGACCGTTTCACACTCGCCGAGTGTAAAGACTTGAGTTCGCCGCATCGCTACAAGCCTTTGGCTCGTCCCTAAAAACTGCTCCTGGAGCGAGCGCTACGAGCTGCGAGGCGAGGAACGAGGCGAATGACGAGTGAACAGACTCCACATTTACCCCGCCACTCGCCTTGCGATTCGACTCGCCATTCATGCGAATGTGTATATGCGTTGTAAAATAATAAATCACTGTAAGTTTCACGCAATCTTTGTGTATATCAGTGAAAATTTTAACATTAAATATTAAATAATTATATATATATATATATATATATATATATATATATATATATATATATATATATATATATATACACTATTATTCACGAAAGATGATTATTCAAGGTCATTTGTTCGAAGAAAGAATACACATCACTTTATAGCAGTAGCTTAGCAACATTTTGTATTAGAAAGAGAAAGATTATTTGACCTATGTCTATTTAATTTATGTGGTGTGACAGATATACGTAAATAGTGACATTACTTTCTAACACACTATAAATAATAATGACATATGTCGTAGCATTACAGATACCTAATTATCGACTACCCTGCCCTCTGTGCTAAAATTTACCCAGTGGCGTTGACGTTTAAATTAAATTATTATTCCTTGGTTTATAAGTTAAGTCTATGCTTTTGTATATTGCAAAAACATAAGGGAAGAACATAAATCTTTCAGAAAGGTATTATTTAGAAAGAAGCATAATTTTCAAATGAATTATTCTTATTTTTTCAGTTAAAATGTGTCCATAAATATTTCATGTTGCACGCCTATGCAAACGAAATGCATTGAAGTTATCTGCAAGTAATATTATATCAGACGGCTCATAAATGACCTTGAATAGTCATCTTTGGTGAATAATAGTATATATATATATATATATATATATATATATATATATATATATATATATATATATATATATATATATATATATATATATATATATATTGAGTTCTTGTACAGATTACTAGCGCATATTCATAAAATCATTTAATGTGAATAAAAGAAAATTGGAATACAGTAATTTAAAGCAATGAAAGTGCATTTAGTATATTTAGCTACAAACTTAAGATGCTTAATCAAAAAAGATATGATTATAAATACCAATGAACAGTGAAACCAAGAAGAAGCAATGTGATATAAATTGCAGTTGAATTGAACGTCAAATATTTTATTAAAGCCCGCTCCTACCATCTCTAGTTAAAGTAACAGTTAAGTGATATCCAACGGTTATGTTGAAAAATTATTCTTACTATCTTAATTAGAGCTAACTGGAAGTTAAAACTGTTGTTCGCATCGCTTCTAACCTGCAGTTTAATTCTTAAATAATGGTTAATAAACAGCCACTTTAACTACGCCATTTCCACTTGTAATTCAAAAAGCAGTTTTTGTAATTCAGAATAATCAATTTAATTGATTTGTAATTCAAGGTAATCTGTTTAATTTCAGAAAGCTTTTATTACTTGAATCACTCTCATACATATAGGTACTTATTTATACCATGACTTTTAACTAAGACTATTCTATCATTACTGTATTACTAAAAAGACTGCATCGTTCTGATTTTGTACGAAATTGACTAGATTTATATCTATCAGATTTCGATTAATAAACAAACAAAAAAACACAGTGAACTTAGCTAGTGACGTTCGAAGTCTATCTCATTAGATTGTATTCGGCTGGTCTGGGCAGGCGATTTCAAATCTGCACCTAATGGTGTCTATAGAGTGGAGGGAAAATCTGAAATCTGATATATTTCAAAGTTACAAAATCGGACCCCAGATAAAAATTCTTGTATATTATTGTTATTAAAATACAATAGACATATTAACGTACATTTAGCTTTACGTAACTGAACAGAAATTAATAATAGTCGTATAAGAAATCGTTTAATATTAATTTAATCGCTTTGTTTATTTTAAGGTGATTTTAAGTCAGATATAAATTTGACATAAATTACTAAAACACTTGTCATACAAATTGAAATTCCGCGGCTTTCTATAGATGAATTCGAAATATATTTCTTAATTTTATTGCGTCGGCCATATTGCACCTGGCACCATCTAGCGCTTGGAAGAGAAGTACATCCATAGGCTACTACATGGTCTTGACATTTTACACATGGGTTTCCGTTAGAGGTGGGCGCGTGAGTAACTTTTTGTTCACGTTCATGCACGCTCACGGAACTAAAAATGTAATCACGACCAATCACGCACGACTTTTTATGTTTGATTTACGATCACTCACGCTCACGATTTTATTTTGGCACACACGCCCGATCACGCCCGGCGGGTCACGTTCGTGTCAAATTGGTAAGAAGTTAGGTAACAGATTGTTCTTTGCCATCACAAATATCATTATAAATTTGGTAACAAATTTGTTAACAAAATTATGATCGTGTTAAACGAACTTAAAGATTTGTATATCTTTAGTAAAATCGGAGCAACTCTATACAATTTTGGATACAACAATAACACTACTTTTATGCAAAAAAAATACTGTTGATGACATATTTGGACATAATAATAGTAACAAGATTATAAAGTAAAAGATGAAAATTGACAATTTTTTAAATAAAAAATAGAAGAAAACTTGTACTCACGCCCGATTAAATTTCAATCACGCCTGATCACGCACGATAATTTTTTAATGCCTCACGCTCACGTCCACTCACGACGCAAAATTTAAATTGTATTCACAATCACGCGGGTCATGTCGTGACCCATCGTGACCCGATAAAATCACGGCCCTGCGCCCACCTCTAGTTTCCGTAGCCTGTCTTGCCATTTTCATATGATTCTTATCTAACTATCCATCACTTTCAAATTGTAAATATTCTGGAAACTGTAGAAGGATTTGGTGTAGGACGTTCAGGATATTAATTCGCAAACATATCACAAATATTTGTCAAACTATAACCAGCATTGTATCAAGTAACCATTCGAATTTTTTCTTCTTTAGTAAACATCTTTTAAACTTTATGACAAGTTCATTTGACATTGAAAATTTTGACAACCTATGTTGCATTTTACCTGGAACGATGCAGTGTATACAGGATGTAAATGAAATAAATACACTAAATTTAACACGTAATGTAACTCGCCGAGAGCAACAATATTTCTTATTAATTTTTTTTTCTAAATCTTCTAGTTTTTGACCTAAAATACATTAAGGTTTTTTTAGATATATATTTACCCGCCTATGGTCTGATCGCTGCTACCCTCTGCTATTTGAATTTAAGTTCACACGACATAAAAATTGTCGGCTGGTGTTTGCTTTCTTGCAGACGCAGTAATTAAACGATCAACGAAAAACATTTGTTATTAATAAATTCCTAACAGTGCAATTTTTAAAAGAAGAAATAAATTTTGGATAACAAAATTATAAAATTGTGTAGTAAAACAGAGTTCTAAACATCTGCGAATAGAGGAAGAGCACAGTTAAGGCCGCTCCGGAGTACATGCGAAATTCCTTAAAAATGCTATACATTTATCTGCTGTTCTATTGGGCCAAATTTAATAAAATTTTATATAAATGATGATGATATAAAAATATTAACATTTGTCGTTCAGTTTTTTGATAAAGTTTATAATAAGCAAGATATAGCCATTTCTATGTTTAGACATTAGTAAACTTTTCACAGATTGCAGAGCATTACAATATACAAATTATATATAAAATGAAACGTTATGAAAAAACCAAACTTTTTACCGATTAAATTTATTTTAAAATGCCCTGTTCAAGAGAAAACAGTATATTTGTTTTCGATTTTCACATCATATTTTCATGTTTTTAAACCCAAATATACAAAACTATGCAACCAAACTAACATCTTGTGCCCTCAGCGACGATGGTTAGTGAGCAGGTAGATTTTTATTGCGGGGTCCACATTGACTGCTTTACGAGTACTACTTGAATATTTATTTTATATTTTATAAAAAGGAGAGGGATCTTAGGAATCTGACAACATACGACTTGAAGTCATTTTACAGACAAATATTCTTGATTTTGTGAAACAAAAATATTGTAGAAAACTGTTTTATGATATAAAATGACAAAATTCAATATAAACTTACAATTAAATCATTTTTTCCGGTTATGAGATTATCAAAATCTATGTATATTATCTATATAGTCATACAAATAATTTATAATTTTTTCAAATTAAAAAATGAAATTAGTAGGTAATCCACGACTATATATCTAGGATCAAATAATCCGGGTAACAAAGAATTTTGATAAAAACGAATTAGTTTTGGAACCATTATTTCTTCCCAAAATACAGAATTCTTTTCTATTTTTTCAATATATATGTCAATATTTGTGTATATTACAAAGTAACATAAATTTCTATTAGAAATATTTAATTGACCCTGTATCTGTACATAAAATTATCGTTTTTTTTAAAAAAAAAACAACATACCATTTCGAATTTCTAAAAATTTTATATATTTTTTCTCTACTGCTTCAACAACTGTCATGTCTCGTGCACTGTATGGACATTTTATTTCACAAATTTCTTCACAGCCGATCAGTCCATCCGTCGCTCCCAAAAACGGTATGGATTCATGTATGAAAAATCCACTTATATTAATTTTTTTTAAGCATATCTTCCAGGATTTCAATAGCCTTACTTTCATTACTAATGCCATATTCTGTTGCTTTAGAACCGGTAAACGAATTATATAATATATTTTTAACTACATTCGCTGTGGACATTCCTTTCCGCTTTTTGCAAATCTGTCCGAAGTGTATAGAACATCGTTTGACTTTTTATTCACCATGATATTCATATTTCTAATTGTTAATAGGATGTCGAACCATATTTTTAAATATTTATATTTTAATATGTTTCTTATATTTTCATGATTTAAATATATCACAAACATATTTTTAAATAAATAAAAATATCATTGGGATTCATTTAATTTATTTAAAATGTTCTATAGCATATTTTTTTGTAAATCAAATATAAACCCCCGAACAATTAAAAATAAGGTTAAATTTTCAAAATGTATTTGAAAATATGGTTAGTGTGCTCGTGAATTATCTTTTTAAAAACATATTTTTAATTCACAATGCAAACTCAGTTTTATTTGAATTCAAAATTTGTTTGTGGTATTTTTAATTCTCTGCCTTTCTCTTACTCATAGCGTTATATGGGAGAAATAGAAACAGACAGAGAATTAAAAATATGTATCAGTACGTTTGTAACCATATTTCTAATTCGAAACATTTGAAATTCAAACATATTTTTAAATGAGGATTTAAAATTATGTTTCGAGTTCTAAAATGTATTTAAAAATGTCTTATTTAATTTTTACAAACTTACTGATACATATTTTTAATTCTGTCTCTTTCTATTTCTCCCATATAACGCTATGAGTAAGAGAAAGACAGAGAATTAAAAAAACCACAAACAAATTTTGAATTCCAATAAAACTGAGTTTGCATTTTGAATTAAAAATATGTTTTTAAAAAGATAATTCACGAGCACACTAACCATATTTTCAAATACATATTGAAAATTTAACCTTATTTTTAATTGTTCGCGGGTTTATATTTGATTTATAAATATGCTTGAGAACATTTTAAATAAATTAAATGAATCCCAATGATATTTTTATTTACTTAAAAATATGTTTGTGATATATTTAAATCATGAAAAATATAAGTAAAATATAAATATTTAAAAATATTGTTCGACATCCTATTAACAATTAGAAATATAAATATCATGTTGAATAAAAAGTCGAACGGCGTTCCATAGAAGTGCGAGGTATTATAAGAGCATTATTTGGATATTTTACAACCCCTAATAAATAGACCCTCGGCCGGCAGACAGTGGTTTCAAGAACAGCAACATAGCAAGTTCCTGTGTTTAACGGTTGCATAAGATTTCGGGGCAAATACGAAATTTCTATTCACTCCGGAGCGGCCTTAAGAGGTTATGAGAAGAGTTATTGGAGTTTTCGTTTAACGGCGACAAATCATAATAGTTTAAATACGTTATTCAAAAAATATAAGAACAAACTTTTGTCCAGTTAAACGAGGTATATGAGTACCAATTAGTCGACCTTTTATTGTTACCGCTCAAACATTTTTAACGAAAATTTGTACAGTATGCGGATTTTCGTCTGTCGACACCTTTAGTAAACCCAGCCTCATCAATAAACAATACTAGCCATTCGCAAAATTAGAAGTCTGTTATGTGCTGAAAACATTGAACTTCTTGCACATGGTATGGATATAACTGTTGATTTTTTTACCTTTCGCTAAGAGAGGTATTGTATTCATGCTAAAAATCGCATATCCAGATTTTAGTGAATAATAATCTATCAATAATGGGAAGAGTTGATTAAGTTTTGGTAACAATTGGACAACCCGAAGTAACAGTTACAAGAAAAAAATCATCTAAATATTATTTATCGAAAATTTATGTAAATACTTATATTAAAGAACGTTAAATTTGTTATTCGATAAATATAAATTCATTATTATATCTTCTATAGATTTACAAATAAAGAAATGCATATAAAATAATTTGATGTAAAAAATCTCAGATCAAACTACTACAAGGCAAGAAATTCAAATGTTTGTAATTGACACATAAATGTCACTGTCAAAAATATTTGTATGCCACTGTCAAAAATATTTGTACATTATTATGAAGATTATGAAAATAAAAAAAGTCAAAAACGCAAAAGAATATACGTAAAAAAGAATATAAAAGGAATTTGCGAAAAAATGACGAATATAAAGAAAAAGAAAGTAGAAAAAGAAAATTTCAGGTTATTGAATATAAAGAAAATGTATGTATTGTACATAATTTATATTAAAATACCCCATAGATTTTGCAAATATATGTGAGAATTATTTTGTAGTGAGACATGAATATTTGTATTTAAAAATATTTTTCGTTTTATGCGTACAACCAGGTAAAATATCTGGCGAGAGATTATGTGCTGGCCACATCATATTTTTAAATTATCATATGTGACACTACGTAATGTGATAATTTCGAAGATGTACAAGATTTACAAATGTGCGAATATTAGGAACAGAATTTGGAAAACGCTCCATCAAATGCGTTGGCAACACCATGGCAGTGTCTTTATGTCAATAACAAAGCAAAATGTAGTACAGATACGAATAAATAAATAAACCATAGATAAGTAATTACATTGTCCGTGTACTCGCTATTCGTAAACATAATCATTTTGACAGAATTTTACCTTATAAACAAGTGTATTACTAATGTCAATATTTTATTGCAACAAATAACAGGACTGTCAAATGCTAAAACAAAATTGTTCATAGCTGTTGCTACTGCATTATGTTATTAGAAAAATACGTGGAATGACTCGTCAATTTACGGGGTTGTGAAAAAGTTAAATAAAATATGCGATTTCGAAAAAAGTTATTAAGAAATATTGTTACTCTCGACGAGTTATAATAATAAATATGTTTCCGTTGATCTTTTATTAATAACTGTGTCTGCAAGAAAGCAAACACCAGCCGTGTGAATCGAATTTAAATTCATACAGCAGAGGGCAGTAGCGATTAGACCATAGGCGAGTAACTAAATATCTAACTAATCTTTAAAGAATTTTAACTCCAAAACTAGAAGATTTAAATAAATATATTATTAAGAAATATTGTTGTTCTCGACGAGTTACATTACGGGTCAAATTTAATGTACTTATCCATACTAATATAAAAAGGAATGACTCCCCTGCGTACTGCGTACTATATTTGAAGCGAAAATTCAAATAAATTAATTCTGTACTAGATCTACTAAAATTTTAAAAAATCAATATTAGACGAACTTACTTCTGATATGAACCTACATTTAAAAAAAAGTATTATTAAAATCTGTTAGTACTTAACTTTGATTTTATGAGAAAAACATAATTTCTCGTTTTTCATATAAAATCAAAGTCAAATACTAATGGATTTCAATAAAACTTTCTTTAAAATGCAGGTTCGTATCAGAAGTATGTTCATCTAATGTTGATTTTTTAAAAAATAAATACTTGTAGTACAGGAATAATTTATTTGAATTTTCGCTTCAAATATAGTATGAATAGTATTCATTCCTCTATTACTGACACAATAGTAAATGTTGCATCTTAGCTTAAACCAGGCTTAAACTCAAGGTATGTACATACTCGTATAAGCTGTCCTTGATTATATTGATAGTATTATAATTATATATCTTTATCTTTTCCGAAGTATGATTTTGAAGAATTTGCACAGGAACTATTCCAATATTTTTCCTTTATATAAAGGCATTGTTAATGTCTCATTAAATTAATAGCTTTTATTACACGGTGTTGATTTCATTAGAAAATGCGGAGTTTGGTATATGTGGTGAAAAGTAGCGTAACGGAACATGATATAGGGTCGGTAGACGGTAGGTTACGTAACGCTCTCAATTGCTCATTCAAATCACCTTGAAAGTAATAGAATTTTTTTTAACTCACTTTCAGAAAATATTTATAGCATATAGAAGATATAAATATTTTTTATAATTCTGATATTGTTTTTAAATGTATTAAAAAGTTCAAGCCTTGAATGATATTAATTAATTTATGTATATCCGTTTCAAAATCGATTATTATGCTATATATTCTTGTAATTGTTATAATAACTGCAATAAAAATAAATAAATAAATAAATAAATAAATAAATAAATAAATAAATAAATAAATAAATAAATAAATAAATAAATAAATAAATAAATAAATAAATAAATAAATAAATAAATAAATAAATAAATAAATAAATAAATAAATAAATAAATAAATAAATAAATAAATAAATAAATAAATAAATACATCACAGAAAAGGATTGTAAAATCACAGGAATTTATTTATTTAGTAAATATTTGCAGTACCTACCTAATTCACCGATTTAAATTACCTTTTTAATAAACGTATAATTTAAATTTATATATTGCCATAAATATTTTTAATAAGCGTAACTTAAAAATGACCCTGCTGGATTTTGTAACATATTTAGAATTTTATTTTCCAGGACCTTTAAATTAGTAGTCATTGCTTTAACAATTCAAATTTTCAGTGCAATTTCTATTTTCAAATTTAAGTTGTTCTTAAAAATTATTATTTAGAAGTATTTGTAATGGGGGCATTTACCATAAACGAATGTAGTGTGTGTAATAGTAAAATCGTTCACATCTAAATAATGTGAGGAAATACTTAAAATTTAGTCAACTAGATTTCTTAATATATTTTATTAATTTCCGAAAATTGTTATTTTTGCCCTCTGTAGAATGTTCTTGAAAGCTATGACGTCACAATCACAGACATTAGAAAGAGACGGAAAAGAGAGAGAGTATGATTAGTTTTGACGTTTGGGAGACACATGTTTAACAACTCAGGTGTGACAGAGGTTAGTTTATTTATTGTGACGAAAGATTTGTGCTCTTCTCGCTAGTATTTTATAATGTCTGCAATACGCAATTGTTTTATACCTGGCTGTTTTAGTAATTCTGAGGATACGCCTACGAAAATATTTTTTCACGTTCCAAGTAAACAATTAGAAAAATGTGGTTTGAAGCAGTGTACGGTCCATATAATGACAATGAAATTACCAAAACCAGAATATTGTATTGTGAAGGTATTTTTCTAAAATAACAATTATAAACATTTACAGCAAACTTTCTGCAAATTCTCCAGTTGTAATCCGATGCTGATTATTAAACATATTTTAAATTGATTGGCGGTAACCTAAAAAATTATAAAACAAACGTGAAAGAGTCCCAGCGTTCGTTATTGGTATAACCACGGTCCACTTCGACACACTTTCAACTCAACCAATCACAAACAATGATACCATACCATGTGGTTGACAATGACAGCAGCTGTTATCTGAAACATTTTGTTAAGAGTATACAGGTTCGGCTTTGGTCGGATAATTCCGTCATTAATGTCATTCCGTGAATTGCACGTCATCAGAAAGGAATTCAAGTAATGCCTACAATTTTTAAAAATTAATTTCTCAGTTTTACAAATAATTTTTAAATACTATATATGAAGTTGACCTTTCAGAAAAAATAAATAAAAAAGATATGGTAAATGACCCCATTTTTGTTTATTTTGTTATACCGTTTCTATACTGCTATCTATAATCCATATAAGTATAATGGTGATATGTAATTTATTTTTATTGGAATACTGTTCTTATGATATATGTATGGCCCTCTCGGATTTTTTATTGGCGCACCCAGAAAATAATCCTAGTTACGTCCCTGTATGTCCTACAAGATAGCTTTTAAGTATTTTATAGTAATTACGCTTTTATATCCAAGCAAGATGTAAAATTGTTTCAAATTTATTTTCAGAAGTAGTGTTCAAAAAAATCCTAACTCAGAGTAGGCTATAAACAGAGAAACGTATGTCTGACCATTATTCAATTCAAAAGTCAAATTATCAAAATTAGTCTTGAAATGTAATTTTAATGAGAAAACATAGGATACTGTATATTTCCATTCGTCGTCCACTAATTTATATTTATATTTCTAAAATAAGATTCAAGAAGAAAAGCCTTTGGTTTCTTTAGATAATATTTTTGAGAATATCTCGTGTCAAATTGACATTTAATTAATTACTTTTAAATTGTCATACGTTTCTTTGTTCATAGCCTACTCCGAGTATTTCTTTTTTTTTGAACACGTATATGTCGCAGGGTTTTGACTAAATTAGTTGTTTGATCAAATACCTATAGGACATAGGTGAGGGTTTTGGTGAAACGCCTATGGATTTGATCAAACTAATTATGTTAGGTTAAGGTTGTGGTGAAACTTCTATGAATTTGATTAAACAACAAATTTAATAATAAATTAATTATACCTTTCTGCAACCCACATAACACTAGAGTAATGTAATTGTTACGTAACAGGCGTAAAAATTATACTTTGTACACTACTTTACTAGTACATATTTGCTCACCTATATTTTCATATTTAATTTTTTGTACTAAATTTACAGTACCGTGCAAAACTATGGATATACCTGCTAATTAGTAAATTCAATATAATCAAATCATTTTCATAATAATGAAAGTTACAAAACACCATAATACTATAGTCACTCTATAGTATATTATTTAATGAGCGTAATCCATTTTTTATCTCCCACTACCCTTGGTAAGGGACATTTAGAGATAGTGCTAAAAATCGCATATCAAGATTTTGGTAAATAATCACGTTCGAAGGTCCCTAGAATCAGATTTTAACATTTTCACGACGATGTCTGTGTGTGTGTGTATGTATGTGTGCCTGGGTGTGTGGATCATCTATACGCTTAACTCAAATTCTATCATTCAGAAAATTTTAAAACCATGTATTCTTGCTCTTTTCAATTTGGAAAGAGCCCATTAGACTTTGCATATCGGATAACTGGAAGTGGAACTTTCCTTGATGGTCAAACTAGTTTTTCTTAGAAAAATTATAAAATTATCCATTTTAATAAATGTCGCAGCCTATGATTTATATATAAACATATCGCCTTAGTTATACATTTGAGATATTCAAATGTATGTAATTAACAAATAAAGCCTCATTCACAACACGAAATTAATGGTTAGTATTAGTAGTTACAATTATCGCAGAAAGCTTGGCATACGTAGTTGTGGTTTAGCGTTCACAATAACGAAATTAGCGCAGCCTCCGCGCTAAGTTCAGTTAGCGCAAGAGTTTGTAAGCTCCAAACTTATGGTTAGTGGTTAACAGAGTAACCAATCACAGAACAGAGAAAAGAAAGTTGTTGTGAGTGGGCCGCTCCGTGCGTATTAGGCGCCTTTGTGCTATGTTACATTTTAGCGCCCCTTTCCCCTCATGATGTAAAATTTGCAAATTAAAGTTTAAACTATACTTTTTGTTCTTCAAAAAAGCTAAATTTATTATATTGATGAAATTTTCCTAGATTTATTCTTGTAATCAATAGATTAAAATCAAAATCATTTGTTGTAATCAACAATTTTACAACAGATTTCAGAATTGTATATGCATTTGATTCTTTGAAAATCAATATTCTTAAGTTATAATCAATATATTCATTGTTGTAATCAACATTTTCATAGTTATTATTTCAATATAACAATGCTAGAATAATAACGAACCGATTGATACGATAATTATTTTACTTAGAACTAGAGCTCTAATGCAAACAAATTAGAAATTATATTGTTCACTTTTATCACGTCAATTTGTAGTTTTATATTAATTTTGTCTTTACGAATAGCATTTTATAAAAATTTACTATTATTTACTTTACTATCTTGAAACGGCGCCCCTCAAAGTCAGGCGCCTTTGTGGGGGCACAACCTGTCCACCCGCACGGCGCGGCTCTGTATTGTGACATATGTCGAGTTTGTCAGTTGTTTTAAAAGAAATAAATTACATTTTTGTTCAATTGAAGTAGAATTTGATAGGTACTGGCTTTATTATTCTGTTATAAACATTTGAAAATGTGTGTCTTATAAAAATATCAGTTTTGTAGGTTGTACGCACTAAAAGCTTATTCTTTCGAATTTTTTTTATACAAAAAGAGAACGATACAAAAATATTAAATAATAGTCAAATGTACTAAGCAAGAAGTATTAAATTAAACCAGCTCTTAAAAACTTTGAATCAAATGTATTATTTTGGCAACAAAAATTGTTATTCGTAGTCGTTAATTTCATATATTGTGAATGCTGTTTACCAATCTTTAACTACTAATTTTAAATACTAAACTACTAACACTAACTAGTAATTACGTATTGTGAATAAGGCTTAAATGTCATTGTCAAAAAACTAATCACTTCAATTGTCTCTGAGTTACAAGAAGTAAACGTCAGTATCGCAAAATAAATTTGAATTAATATAATGGTCAGATTTTGGAATAGAAAATATGAACAATAGCTAGCTATATTATTATACAAACAAATTTAAAACATTTGTATTATTAGTAAACATATGCATGGCGGAAGATAATGTGCTGGCCACATTAATTTTTTTATTATCATTTATTATGAAAATACAACAAATTTTAAATAAATTTATAAATATATAAGTCGATAACAGTATTTATAATCATAGTATAGTATACCGTAGTATAACTATAACTGGAGTAAATACAAAACAACAATGTGAAACGATAAAAGAGTAGCAGCTATGCAGTAACCGGTAGTAGCACTACAGACTGCAAATGGTAATAAGCAACGGTGACACTTGACAAGTATAATCAGTTAACTGCACAACAATGCTCGCAAATGGTCATTTCTACTAGAACTGGTCATTGAAACCTGGCCCTACACTTCTCAGAAACACATACAGAAATAGAAACACAACGCATTGGCGCATAAGTAATAGTTGCAGAATTTTCTGTATTCTCGTCTATCCTTTAATTTCGAACATACGAACACAGGTGTTCGAAAAATAGGGGGCAATATTTGGAGACTATATCAGGCATACAAGGAAAGAAAAAACAATCCTAATATAGTCATGTCCGGAAATACACTGTTTTGGTTTTAATAGCATATTACGTACCATGACAGTTTTCCTAAACATTCGTGGCATAAAATAGTTACATATTTGTGTATTAAGAACGTAAAGTCATACTTTGTCGCTTAAGAAAGCGGAAGGCAGCAATCTTTCGAAAGCGAAAATTACATTTTTCGCTCGTAATACACATTACTGTTTCTATGTTCGTTCTATAATCTATAGCGATATTTCTAAAAAAATCTGACAAGCAGGAAGTAACAAAAAAAGTATCTAATACAATTTTGAGCTCAGGAATTAATATTAAAACTTGTAAAAAGTATACATTAGCTATTTGTGTATTAAGAGCGCAAAATGGCACATTGTCAATTGAGAGGTTGTTGATACGCGACGTAGGAGCGCGGCATACTCTCGAAATCAGCAATAGCCATTTGCGCTTGAAACACACACAAGACTTTTTCTACAATCGCTACAATAGGGTCCTCCACCATAACAAAAAATTATTTGATTCAAGTAAATTAAACTAGTGAGTGAAAAAGTGGATGTCCATTGTGAGCGTTCACGCCAAACTTTTGCAAGTGTCAGCACAACTGTTCGCACAATTTATTTTATAATTAATTTTAATTTATCGTTATTTTCCATTCTTCTTCAGCTATTGCTTCATTTTAATCTAAGCATTTTATACTTTCGTTTTTGCAAATGAATGCCCTGTTTTATTTTCACAGCAGTGCGGCATTTTGTTCGGTTATGCAATATACCGACAGAGCAGTTATATGTCAGACTGACTCGTGAAGGTGGTAAATGTGTAACTACAGTGCCTTTAGTTCCTGACTAAACGTTTTCATTAAGAATGTAGACAAGTGACATTTTTCAACATTGTATAGTTAGAAATTTGGACAGCGAGCGTTTTTTCTACTTTGTCGCGCATGAGCGTCAAAGTGGCATTTTGCGTTGACAAAAGAGAGCGCAAATTGCTACTTCGTATATAGACTGTAGAAAAAATCTATTTTAATATTGTAAATAATTAAATACAAATAACTTTGTTGCTCGCTCCTCAAAAAACATTAATTTACAATGACAACTGAGAGCGTATAAATGTTTATTTTTCAGAAAAAATCACTTACATTTCGAGGTTAGTAAGTTATTTTTTGCAATACCTGCAAAAATAGAAAAATAGGTTTCAACATTAGCTGTCAGATTCACATCAAAAATAAAATTTGCATGATGTTATCCACCGAGAACGGAAATATTTACTTACCATCCACCGCGGACGGTAAGTAAATGTTATAGCCCTGGTGCTGGTGTAACCATGAAAATCAATTATGCAATAAAACTTCCACTTACTGTGTTTTTAATGGATAAATTACAGTACAGGCACAGTATTGGCGAAAAAATTCAAAGTGGGTGACGCCTGGCGGCAGATTTGTGAACTAGAGGAATAAGGAAACGTTGATAGCATACATTGAAACGTATGTAATTTTAAACAGGTTTAATTTATATTTGTTGTAAAAGAAAGTGAGATATATAGTTTTTTACATTTTCAGATTTAAATAATGATCAGTAAATGTCATAGACACTGCTCAGTGCCACAATGCAGTAATTACAAGTCAAAAAATGTAAGTTTACATTATATTTCAAGTGACAAAATATGATCTTGAAATTTACTTCCCATATAGTTTTGACGTCTCCAATCGGTTCAATTTTATTCTTTTTTAAAATAGGATGGTAAAATTCTTTTAGTTTTATAGCCAAAATATACACTGTTTATCATTCTTTTTAACAAGTTTTCCCCTTACTTGTTCCAAATCTGTACAACTTAATTTTTCTATTTCTTCCGCTGTGTAATACACAAACCCATATACAAATAAATTAATAGCATAATAACAATGATAACTTTTGTTGTAAAACAATAAATATAGTTTTTGTTTTTACTAACCTGTTTATATGCAACAAAACTACAACAAGGTTTGCATTTGCCTCCCAATCCTGCTCCACAAACTAAATTTTGCTTTCCAGTAATTTATATTCTTATTTAATAAAATTTCAATTATATGAGGATCTCCACACAAATGACTGTTTTTTAAACAAGATCCCGATATTGTACCTGATTCATCAACTATTATTCCACAAAGCAATACATGTCCTGCCTTAAAAATTACTTCGCATTCCTTTATAGGACGTGCAGAAGTAATGTATTCAAATATATCACCTAACTTTATGTTAATTTTCTCCATATTAAATACTTTGCACTTTGAAATGCATATTGCCAGCAATAAGGAATGAGAGAACTCTCCTTATTCCTCCGCCATCTTGCTACCGTCCGGCCTGCCATCTATAGTTCAGTTTTTTCGCCAATAGAGAATACAAACAGTAGCGACACTCTTGTCGGAACCTTTGATGTTTCGTTCCAGGCTGCTCGGCGTGCAGGGGGTAATAATGAGGAGCGCGAAATTTGAAGAAAACGTAAAAATATATATTTAATATTTGTTATTTAATATCAAATGATAAAGTGTGATATGGTAAAAACAGATAATAGTGAAATATAAATATGTAAAAAAATTATATTTACAGCCAATAATAATAAATAATTAAATAGGTGTAATAAATATATATCAAATCCAAATAATAAATCTATTCTTAGTACTAAACACAAGATAAATATAAATATTATATATTTATAAAAAAAATCGTATTAAAGTAATAAATATTTAAATAATAAGCAAGTAACAAATATTTATAAAAATACTAGTAATAAAGTAATAAATATAAACAATAACCAAGTATATAGTTGCTTCCAATTTTTGTTTTAATGCAATATTTTCCTTCCGAAGGCGATCTATCTTTAGTCTTAAAGTATTTTTTCGCGGTGAATTGAAGCTCAGTGTTTCTTCTGTTTGTTGTGATTCATCATGAGAAGATGTTTGTGGTGATAATATAAAATTTATTATTAAAATTATAATTTTATAATACCATGTGAATTATATTATATACTTTTCCAAGTCTCCAGGGAACGAAAAAAAAAACGAAACTTTTGATATACTTCTCATATTTTTACAAGTTTGTATCGCACATTCGTCTAAATATTTTTTGGAACTCATATAGTAAATTTTTAACTGTATCTCTTTAAATATAAATGAAAACTGAACACATCTACGAGTTCTGTATCTTTGTGTTTCAACCAATTTCTCACTTTAGGTGCATGTGTAAACAAGTAAGAAGTAAACTCTTTTATTTAAAAAAATATATATTTATCACCAAGATAAAAATATATATTATAAAAATAGCTATTTGTGCAAATAAGGAAAAATATACTTTTCCTACGTGTTGTACACAAGATTTTTGTTATTGTTCATATTTATTATAAATAAAGCTATTTGTTACATACTGTACCGGACAATGTATTTTAAATTTATAATAGAATGAACTTACTTCCGAGACCTATACATAATATTAAAAATATATATATATATTTTATAAAATTCTAACAAATACATGATAGTTATTACAAATGCAATGAATCTGTACGTAATATATTATTTAAATCTGATTCAAAATCCCGCTCCTCATTATTCCCCCTTCAACCCGAGCAGGTTGGAACGAAAATCAGCGAAGTGTCGCTACTGCTTATTCTCTATACTGTGGTGCAGGTATTGCAAAAATACTCTTTTTGGTAAGTAATTAAAGGTTCTTGTCCACTATATTCTGAGGCATTGTGTTTAATCACGTTTTCTTAGCAAGTGTCATAATTTATTATAACTAATAAATTATGATTTATTCTGACTTCTGACTTTTTTTAGAATAACATAACATTGGATTTTACTCTTGCCTTGGTATGACTAATACAGTCCCCAAATATTGCACCCTATTTCTGAAACATCCTGTATGTATACTTTGTTTATAAAAATAGATGATGATCTATTCTCTATTTTAAATTTTTTGCTCTACTAATTTGTATGCAAATTGGGCCTGATTTTTTGCATATAAAATCGGACAGAAGAATATAAAACTTGCCTGATTTGTATATAATGGTTCATATGTGAATCTAGAGCAGTGCGAATCCTTATCTAGTTATCCTGAATAGATATCTATAATTTCATTTCTTAATTCTGCCATTGACATTCAGAGCGCATATATCATTGGCCAACTAAACATGTAAATAAACATGCTGTATTACACCTACAATCCTAGATATAGACTACTTAGCGTTCACAATGCCAGTGGAGTAGCAGTGAAATTTTCACTTTTTGTTTATTTACGTGTTCTTTGTTTTAATTTGTGGGCAAATTAACTAATTTAATACAACAATCGGCCATAAAATTACTATTTCTTATGTGCTTAGTCTATTATCATGTACCTACCTATGATAATTATAAACCATATAAATTTTATTACACAGAACTATTTCCAATAGGGGATTCCTCCATTTTTTTATAATTTCATCAGAAAGTATAAGTAAAACTAAGACTATTGGTGAAAATCCGATGAAAAATTCTTATTAATAAGCGAGTTATGGTCCCCCGAAGTTTGAAAATATAGATGTGACGTCACGAATATAAGTTTTTGTATAAAACTGTTTTCTTCGTGGATCTAAAATGTTCTTGAAATGTATGCTATTTTTAAATTATATTTATAAAAAACAAATTAATATTATAACACTGTACAAGTCTACATGCTTTATAATTGCAAGTGTATCAAAATTATTAAGTTTAATGCACGTGTCCGCTATTTGAATTTGTCTACTTCCATTAGTAGTAGACTCCACCCCCTAACTCGGTATTCGTTACATATTTATAGGTGGTCTTTAGGTCACCAATCAAAATAATATATGTGGAATTCATATGAGTGACGAGCTGCTAAATCAAAAACCCCCTTATTTCCGAAGTATTTCAATTATATCATTTTATTTCTTTATTAATATTCATTATTAAGCACCTACCTTCACTATTTTTTTACTAATTTCTCTTAATTCGATTGAGCTGTAATCCCCTATTCTTAAAATATTATAATAATAAAACTGTTAAAAATTTGCGTTACGTTTGCACCACTTTCTTTGCTATTTCTGTAATTAATTATATATTCATTTATACAAGTCATCTACTATATCTATATGAATATAGGAGTGACCCAAAAAAACACGCCCTGCATGGGTATCTCGTGAACTAAGTGATATGAAGTTGGTTAAATTAGACGAACGTTGCCCTGTTAGGAGACCATATTAGTGGTGCAACCGTATTTAAGAAGAAATACATAGGTAACTAGAACACAAAAAAGAGATTTTTTAGCGATCTGTAACTTACCTACCTTATATTCATTTGTATCAAACAGGAAATTTTTAGTAATTATTAAATTAAAAATAGTTTGTAATGGAACAATTGAAAAACACACTTGAAGTTAATAATTTGATTATTTTCAATATTTCATTTTATATTAACAACAATTCTACTGCATTTGCAGGGCCAACTATAGTCCGTTTTTAAAATACGAAATAGTACATTAAGATACAAGTTTCATAAGACATTATTTTAGCGCACGCGTCATTCTTAGAAACAAGCGGCTTGCCGCGAGTTTTCTAAGGGGACAAGTGCGCTGAAATGTCTTATGAAACGTGTATTTTATACTATTTTTTTCTATTTTGGTCATTTTTTCAAAAATGAACGTTATTTCATGTTCAGGAATTTCAATTTCGGTTGTTTAATATGTACTTTATGAAACTCATTTGGATGTCATAAAGAAGTACTATATGACATGCAAATGGGTTTCATAAAGTACATATTAAAGAACCAAAATAGAAAAAGTAAATTAAAGACTTCCCCAATGCGACCTTTGTTTTCGTCTTTATCTGAACTATAGCGAAGACTGCATCACTGGTTTACATGAAAATTTTTTATTTCGTTATTAAGGGTTTAAATATACAAAAAACAAAGATTTTTATCTAATTTTCATATTCAAATGTAATACTCTTACATATTTTATAAAAATTCGTCTACTTGATTTGAACTAGGCTATTTTGTTGAATAATGTTTAAAAACAATGATGTTTGTCCTTATTTTTATTATTTCCAATACCAAACCAGTAGATAAGAATAAATAAATATATATTTATTGTTTTGCCCCTGTTTCGACGCCACTGGACGCGCATGCCCGCGTACACGCGCCAGATTCGATTCTGTTAGTAGCGTCCGCGTCGCAACCATCAGCGGGTCTGAGTTTCAATTCAATTCGCGCTCAACTCAACTCGCGGCTCTTACATAACTCACTGTGATCTCTATCTGTGCTCTCTACTGTGCTGAGTGGTTTAGTTACCTTAGGAATACAAAAAGTGGTGAGTTACAAGCGAAAAACAAATTGAAAAACAATTGTAGTAATTAACGTTTATCTACTAATTGGTGGCGGTATAATATAATTGTATATTACGTATCTAGTTCGGAAAGTGTCATTTTACGGGTTGCGGTAGAAGACTTTTAGAATAACTTGCAGCAAATACTGAGTCTTCAAATTCAGTGAAATGATTTTCTGAAAGTTATGTCTTTTATAGAATATAAAATCTGTCAATTTATTGATTCGTTACTCTAATGCCTAATTAATATCATATTAAGATGTTACAGACCTAAGTTTTATTTTGTCGTTAAAAAATTATCCGTTAATATGCCTTTAGTAAGTTGTAATTGCAAAGTGCGCTCTTTCTCGGAAGGAAATTGACAATTAACAAAATATCTTTACCTACTAATTTTGGAACAAAAAATGTATGGACAAAAGTTGTTCATTTTTAGAATTATATCTAATGAGCTTAAAATTATTTGTCAAAGATCCAATACATATATTTGTATTTCGTGAAAAATGCTAAATAAGTAATTTTAAATTTTTAGTATTTTCAATAAACCATATGCCCAGTTGATTAACATTGTTTTCGGCATTGTTTTTTCTAGCAATCATTTATGGATTAATTTAGAGACAAATATTTCAAATAAATGTTAGCCTACTGCTCGCTAATCACCTTTAATCAATTGTTTATACTAACGGTCATTGATTGTGATTTTCAAGTTTTTCCGTTTGACAGTAATATGTTGATTAGTGATTATTGTTTGGATCCGCATATCATTATATTTCCTATGTTTGAAAAATTTATAATTAAATGTTCTTTTTAATAAAAGCAGTATCGTTTTAATGAATTACATATGTTTCTTATATATTTCATATGCAATCATTGTGCAATAAATTAAATATTGTACCTATTAATATAAAAATTTCAATATAAGTACAAATATAAAACCTACGCAGATGGAAATATTTTACGAATTTTGTTATTGTACTCTTTATTCCAAATGTTAAAAATCTGGTGTGGCCAACACAATACCTCCGGCCATTTACAGCCCGAGTCACAAAAAAAAAATCTAATCCCTATTTTTGGATTAGCGAATTTTACTCTATTGTCACAGTTTATTTCTTAAAATATAGTCTAATCTAAAATCTAATCCAAGCAACTATACCTTTTTTGATAATAAAATGAAGATTAAATTTAAAATACCGAGACAGAATAGAATCCACTAATCCAAAAATAAGAATTAGCTTAAACTTTTTTGCGAATCGTTAATTTTTATAATCTAAATACATACCTACATATTTACTTATGCTGGAAATTGTATTGATTTCCTTTCCTATTATACTATTTACTTTTTTCTTTTTAAAACGTTACTATTATTAATTTAAAATGTTTAATTCTTTGACAGTGAGATTTATCTGTCAGTAACATACGTTTGAATAACTGCGTAACCAAGGAGTTTTGTTTGTTTAAAGCGTAGGACCGGGATTTAAATTACAGATAATTTTATAAATTTATCCATAAAATATGTACAAAAAGTATTAATGCAAATCTGTAGAAAATTTAATAATCTTTAAATTTTATAATAACATTAATCTCGAAAAAATCTTTTATAATTATTTTTGACACGTAAAATGTTATTGCATTTGTAATACTATAAAAATGTAACTTTTATAAAATTTTAAATTTAATTTATTCGGTTACGAAATATGCTAAATAAAATGTGGTTATTGAGTTAAGTGCAGAATTTACTTTTCTACAAAATTTATTTGAAGCATTATTGTCTAAAAATAATAGGCCACTTTGCGCAAGGAAAAACTGTTTTCCCATGTTAAACACCTATATGGATCGGTTTTCGTGTTACTCCCGGGAGTCTGGCGTTTTCTTGAACATTTTACAAATTTATAGCAACATGTCTCAGGTCTCAGTATTAAATTGGTACTGAATGTAGTGAGCTCGAAATTATTGATATGAAATATCAATGTATATAATGACAAATAAAAATAATTTTTAAAAATTTAAATAATTTTGAGTATGCCATGGAAAGAAAAACAAATTACGATTATCAAGTTTTTCAATTAAACTGTTGTAAAATAATTGTTAGTGATTGAATTTTCTGCGAAATAAAAAATATTTGGCCAATAATTTTGAGATATCAAGATGCAGTTTTGATATCTGAATAACTTTTGTTCTTACTCTTTTTGCTCTAAAATTAATAAAAACCTTTAACAGTATATTTTCTGTTTAAAGAAAAAGTGAACACCCAGTATACAAATTTGCGAAAATATATTATGGAAATATCCAATCCAAGCGCAATTTTTTTCATTAATTGCTGTGATGACCTTAAATTCAAAACCAGTATTTCAATGCCACTTCCTCTTGTTTAAAATCTATCTTTTAAATTTAAATATTTGAAAGTATCTTTGGAATACTCGGGAAAGTATTTGTTATCAAGAAAAAAATAATTTATACCCATGATATGAAAAGTATTTAGCTTTCTAAGGTTGATAATTTTTTATTAGTTTTTGTTGAATTCCAGAAGGATTCGATCATTTGAATAAAATGTCGTAGGTGTCTATGATCTGTTCCATGAGTAAGAAAGCTAATAGGATAATTCAACAATTATCTACTTCTGAGAATTGTTTAATTACTGGTAATTGTCAATCAAATGAGCAGATTCATGAAGAGTTAATTAATTGATAAATATAATCAATGTGTTCTCTTTTCTTAAATTTGTCTGCATATAGATAATCAGATTTAGAAATTTCTTTCGCCCAATTCTGAAAGATAATATAAGCAGAAATTAAAAACTAATAAAAAGTTTGAAAATCTGATTTTGCCAAAGAACTTCAGAATGGGGTACCGTACTTTTTATATTTTTACTTCCTTGTACAAAGTATTGTATTCGCGAAAAATTTCGGTTTTCAGATTTCAACGGCAATATCCAATTTGACCATTCCTGAATCCATTCTGACTAATTTCGTCGTGACGTCTGTACGTGCGTACATACGTACAAACGTACGTACGTACGTATCTTGCATAACTCAAAAACGGTAAGCCGTAGAAAGTTGAAATTTTGTATTTAGGACTTCTATAACATCTAGTTGTGCACCTCCCTTTTTGGTCATTACATAATTTCCAGAAATGGTACTTTATTTGGAGCTTATAATAGATTTGAATGAAAAACTATATTAAAATATAATCCAAAACTTTTCAAATTTGGTATATAAGACTTTTATATTAATTGAAATAACAAAGCAGATTTTGGTTAAAACAGGCTAACCGGAAGTGATATATTACCTGAAGTTGTTAACAGTTTTTCATGAATAAGATGGTTTCATTTTGATTTTAGAAATAAATGCTTCAAATATGAGTTTTAGAGAATTAAATTCTGCGTCTAGCACATCAAGTATTATTAAATTAGCCCTTTGTATAAGCGAGATATATAAATTTAAAACTTATATACTTTTTGATTTTTGTAATGAAGCTTGCTATGGATTAGGACAAAAAATAGCAAAAAATAAAAAATAGATGTCAAATTACGTCAAATACGTGCAATTTTATAATTGAGTCTATACTTCATATTAGTCTTGCGTACAAGGAAGTCGTGTGATGTTCACATCAGATTTTTTTCTGTATGTGAAAACGCGATATTAAAATTTGAAATAGTAACTACATAAGAATTTTCGACTGTCTCAAATTATCTGTGACGTCACAGGCCCGAATTGGATAAGCTTCTCAAACATTTAATTCTAGGGGTATTTGCATTGTCCACGTCAATTTGACATATGGAAAATAAATTCCATATTGTTTTGTAACTATTTTCGTCGTAATATTCCTTTAGACATTCGAATAAACATATTTGTTATTTAATCTATTTCTTTTTTATAAGTCAAATTGAGGTCGGACGTTTATAAATAATGTATGAAAACCAGAAAAAAACAAGTGTCATGGCTATAGCTACTAATAAACCGAAATATTAAAATTTCTTTTTAAAATTGTGAAGAAACGAGAAACATAATAAAAAATGTTAAAACAGTTTTGTATACAACTTTTAATTCTTAACTTCGCACTCTACATTTTTGCCCTAAAATTAACAGGAGAGCAGGAAATTGCTAAAAAACTAAAATCCATGTTAAATCTTTCAAAAATTTTACTATAGACATTTTTCCTCACCGAAATTAGGACACTCGTTTCCGCTTATGAATAAAATATGTCTTAATTTACTTGTGCCATAAATAACTATTATATGCTCTGTATCTTTTTCTAAATTAGCTTGTCTAAAATTAAGAAACATCTATATTTATCTATTTCTCTTTGATCTGTAAAAATTGCGCAACTTTGACACCATTCATCTTTATAAATAATCTTCCTCTTGAGCTATCGGTGTACAAATGTAATAATGTTTTGACAGCGGTGCTGACATTTTTATGATCAGACAGAAATATCCCCAAACTGTTTGTTATTTTATGTTATTACGGTGGTACTCCTGTAGCAATGTTTTGCCGGATCCTGTAGCCCTTGAGACGCTATTTCCAGCAATTTGTTTCACAATACTGCTACAAATAGTGCGTTTAATTGACTGTTTCTGTGTTTCGAAATGCTTTTAACGAACTTTACGATTGTTACACGTGTAGTAAATGTTACTGGGGAATCCAAAATAGGTGTAATGGGACCTGATTTTTGTTCGGAGAATTCAATTAGTTTCTATATGGATGTTGTTTTGCTATATTAAGATGTTTCAAGGATAATATTCAAAATCTAGGTAATATATAAAAATAAACTTCTTCAAATGAGGCCGTTCTTTTGCAAATTGTGCTTTCAGTTTGACAAGTAATGAAGCGTAGTACTCTCCCTATTATTGTTTACATAGTCGATGAACATAGTAGGCTATTCCACCATATATTTTTTTCTTTCTTGAAGTACATAAAAATATAAGACCACATGTGAAAGCCCGAGTAAAAAATTCCTCCAAATAGCGATATATTAAGGTCTGAATTTTAAATGTGCTTTATGACGTAGATAATTTGGGTACACCAGAAGTAAACAAACAGAGGTTCACATCTTTACGAAAAAATATTGAGTACATACAAAATAATATTTAAATTTTAAAAATATTTCATTTTTAGAGAAATAAAATAAATTATTGCATTTCATTTATTTCACTTTTTTTCTCTAATTTTACAAATACAAAGAAATAATAACCCGAGCAGCATTCGAGCAGATCCGACATACCCGAATAAGTATATTCTTAGTTGATGCGGGCTTCACAAAATAGGGGTTCATACTTGGATCCTATTTGCTCACTCACACACACGCGTATATGGTCTGCATCATCAAAAAGCAAAACACTCCGTATTTTTTAGAGGGAGTAATTTATAATAAAATATCTGGTGTGGCGAACACAATACCTTCCGCCATTTACAGCCAGAGTTTTTGGATTAGCGAATATTGCTCTAATTTTGGCAATTTATTTCTTAACATAGTCTAATCTAATCCAAGTAACTACCTTTTTTGATAATAAAATGAAGATTAAATTTGAAATACCGAGATAGAGTAGAATTCATTAATGCAAAACTGAGGATTCGCTTAAACTTTTTTGCGAATCGTTATAAGTTTTATTAATCTAAATACTTACCTATATATTTACTTATGCGGGTAACCTGTATTGATTTCCTTTCCTATTGTTCTATTTACTTTTTTCTTTTTAAAACGTTACTATTATTAATTAAAAATGATTAGTTCTTTGATAGTGATATTTATCTGTCACCAGTTACATACCTACATTTGAATAACTATATATGTAACCAAGAAATTTTGTTTGTTTAAAGCGTAGGCTCCGGGATTTAAATTATAGATAATTTAAAAAATTTATCCATAAAATATGCAGACAAAGTATTAATGCAAATCTGTAAAAAATTTAATAATTTTTCATTTTTAGACTAACATTAATCTCGAAAAAATAATATTTAAAGGTACTTTTTGAAAAAAAAAACTATTTTGAGCTTCAAGTAAAGTGCCATTTTCGGTTATCCGATTTACACCAAAATTCAATGGGCTCTTTCCATAATAGAAAAAGTTCGAAATACGAAGTTTCAAAATTTTATGACTGATAGTATTTGAGTTAGAGTGGAGGATCCATACATACATATACACACACATACACCCAGACATCATCGTGAAAATGTTGAAATTGGATTCTAGGGGCCTTAAAACGTGATCATTTACCAAAATCTCGACATGCTATTTTTAGCACGATCCCTATACCTCCCTTAGCAAGAGTAGCGGGAGGTAAAACAGGAAATTTCCGCATCATTTAAGTGTTTCAATAATCTTTTACTATTTTTGATAACTGATGAAACAGTCTTCGCCTTCTTTGAATTTGGAGCAGGTTCACCCTTCGCAGTCACTGTTTTAACTTCGACTGTTCATACGTCTGAGCAGTGTAGTGATGGATTCAAGTTCATACTCAATAAATTTAAATTTAAAATTATATTTTACTAAATTACTAAAGTAAGTAATATAAAATAACTATAAAATTAGCAGAAGCTACCCATATTTGTGTTTGGAGTCTCTTGGTCATGTGCCTGAGTGTCAGGTCGCGAATCATGGGACCCGGGTGCGATCCCGACCGACCCCAAGATTATTTCGAATGTGCAACAAAAGTGGCCCCTGTGATGTAATCTCCACACCAGCAGTGAGTGCCCGAGCGTGCGGTAACGCCTGGTAAGCGTACGCAAGGTATGAATACGTATGTCATTATCATTACCGATACCGATATTTGCGAAAAAGCAGATTGGCACACCCAGCAACGGGCATTATGCCGTAATAATGTATTTATTTATATTTTTTGCTATTTTGCTCTTTTTATCTATATTTTATCAGTTTTATATTTTTAAAATTTCAATGTAATAATCATAAAATTATCAGTCTGTTACCAATAAGGAACTACTTATATCGAAATAAATATATAATATCTTAAACTTTGCTGTTTTCCTTGTTATAAAGATATCTTCAAAAGATTATCGTATAAGTATTCATTCATAAACTTCCTTGAAATCGTCAATACTAATATTTTTCCCTTGAAAGTATTCCCCATTAGATACTATGGCTGGTAGTACAGGCCTTGTTTTAAAACGATGTCAATTTCAATATTTAATACAGAGCTGGGTGTACTCGAGTACATTTACTCGAAAGTACTGTTTAAAGTCCAAGTTTTGTACTCGTGCTCGAGTACATTTTAAGATCAGTTACTTTTAATTGTACATGCGATATTTCATCTAAATACCCGTACTCAATACTCTAAAAAGTACTTAGAATACATAAAAAGTACTCTGAGTACTTATAAATACTCTGAGTATTTCTGAATACTGAAAGTACTTCAATTTCTCGTTTAAATTAATATTTTAATGCTTCTGCACTAATTAATCGTTCATAAAAGAGGAAATCTGTGTGCCACAGATCTTTGCAGGTTCGTCATTCTATTATCAAATGCAAAACAGAATGCAGTTTATATATTTTTCTACTATCGTTTAAAAAAGTATTTGGTTTCCATATTCATTTGAGTTGATTAATGTTATAAATTTCCACACGAGTGCGGAAATGAAAATTACCAACGATACTTTATTTATTGACTATTAAATGTTAAATTAAAAAAAAATTTTTTGAAAAATACTTCTTAGAAACAGCAATAGAAACAACCTTGTATGCAATAAGTAGGTAGGTTTCTTAGATACTGCATAAACAAATAGCTATTCTATTATTACTTGATATATAGAAGAACTTACGTTTTATAAATAAATACTTAAATATTTTAAGGTGGAAACAAATACATAAACGACATTCCTTTAAATACTTATTAGTAAAAGGTGGTGACATATTTTAAAAAAGCTAATCTACATAATTTTGGAATAAAACTGGTATTTAATTCTAAAATATTTAATTTTATATGAAATTTCCATGTTTTTACCATAAAATTAGATGCGATTTGTCACATAATTTTATATTACGTGTAGAAGTAGGTACTTTACAATAGCTATTTGTGTATTAAGAGCGCAAAATGGGACATTGTCGATTGAGAGGTCGTTCACGCGCGACATTGTCTTTTTAATATCGTCTTCATCTTTGAGAAGAGGAAAAAGGCACATGGAGCTAAGTCTAGTGAACATGATGGCTGTGGCATCATGATCATGACAGTTGTACATTGTTGAGGTGTAAAGTCCCGGAGTTTTTTGTCCGCAATTCTTTTTGCATGAGCCGAATGAAATACCATCTTTCTCAGCAATCTTCCTTAAATTAATTCGACGATTACTTCGCACAATTTCAACATATTTCCATTGGTAGTTGATGTGGTATGACGCCCGACTCATTTTTCTCGTCCTCAGTCCATCGGAAAATGTTTGCATTGTTCATAAACTTTATCTCACTTTATACCATTTTTCAAACAAAATTTAATCCAGATTCTTTGTTTGGTCATTTTTAGACATCGCTCAATCGAAAGCGAATAACGCAAAAATTCAAAAATTCTGGTTACTTTTGATCAAACTTCGTACGAGGATTACGCTAGAATAATTGAGAATGACACATAGTTCATGGGGTCTCGTGGCTGCGTGCCTGAGTGTTTGGTCGCGAATCTGGGGAACCGGGTCAAACCGATCCAAATATTTCGAATTTTAAATGGCACAAAATTGACCCCTGTGGTGCACTCTCCACGCCAGCAATGAGTGCCCGTGAGGTGACGCCTGGTAAACGCCCGCACGGTACAAATATGTCATCATCATTACCGATATCTGCATACAATGCGGATTGGCACACCCAGCAATGGGTAATATGCCGTGATGATATATTTATTTATTTATTTATTTACACATAGTTCACATTTTAATTTTATTTTAAATATATTCAAAGTCAAAGTACTTAGTTCTCTTCAACAATAATACACTTTGTTCTTTCCTTCCAATTATTAAAAGCTCCCAACCAATCTTTTTACCTTCCGTCACCTTTAGGTCTTTGGTCAAAAAATTCAATGATGAATTTTTAATGAATAAGCACGTTTTAGAATACGATTTTACTATTTTTACGATGATGTCTGATGTCTGTATGTATGGATGGATGTATGTATGTATGTTTGTATGTATGTGTGTGTAACGATTTTTTCGGTTCGCATAACTCCAATACCACCCTTCCAAAAATTATAATTTTGCGTATTCCTTTTCTTTACATCCATATGAAGAGCTGATTAGATTTTGGTTATAATTGGTCGACTGGAAGTACCCTAATTTAAAGATTTTAACAGTTTTTAAATATCACTTTTTCATATTTAATATTATTATAAATATTTAACAATATTTTATTCTCTATACGATTTGATTACATTTTATACTTCATATTCAATGGATATAGAGTTAACAAATTATAAAGAAATTAAATTTCACAAAGCAGCCAGCTGTCTATAAACATGGAAACATCTACTAGATTAAGAAAATTCTGATTGACAAATGTCAGTGTGAAAGTACAATTTACATAATATGTTTGAGTTATAATTTTACTGGAAATATATAGAATCTTACAAGAATCTTTCTGTATGGAATTTGTACAAAATACATAGAACTGACTGAAGGTAATGTACTGGAAATATGGAATCATTTGCAAAAAAACTTTCTGTGTGGAATTTGTACAAAATACATAGAACTGACGGAAGGTAATGTGTTGACCGCATCAGATTTTTTTTTAAATATTCTCAAAATAATCGTAAATTGCAGCATCAATATTCTCTTCAGACATTTAAACGAAAACTTTCTATCCCTTAAATTTTCAATAAGTCCAAAAATAGCAAAAAGTTGCATTTTGCCAATTCACGCTCCGGCTTTTTCTCCGGATCTTCTGAATTCTTCTGATATTTGTAACAAGACTGAGCGTGTGTAGGAGCACAGTCCAAAAGCTCTATTTATCCTCGGCTTTATCTAATTTGTCTGATACAAGGTGCGTTCGGTAAATCCTAAGGAGTTGGAGTATTTGCTCAACGGTGTTAGAGTGGAGTGAGTGTAGCGCTGGAGTTGGAGTGTATCGAGGAAACAAGGTACACTCCAATATTGTTGATTAACCTAACGAGTAGAGTTAAAATTTTGGTGCACGAATATAATAACCTCCTTTTTGGCAATCTGGTATACTGCTAAAAAACAATTAATCATCCAGGAGTTATTTAGTTTGCAAAAGAATTATTCCAATGATTCGGAAGAAAGCATGATATTAGAAAAAGTAGAAAATTCTTCACTTTCTTCAATGATAAGACTAGTACATTCTTCATTTGCATCCGTATTTGTGGTATTACACTCATCAGTATGATTAATTAAAGTTATACAAAATAGGCGATCATATTCTCTTGAAATTGATACATTTTGAGGTTAAACATTCAAAACGTAAAATTTCCTCGTATTCACTCCATGTACCCTTGCATTTCGAGGTTGGGCTTATGGAGTTTACACTTTTCACGCCACTTGACTCCATCCTGCATTTGCCGAACGCTCCATTTTAAGACGCGTATCACTCCATGTACTAATTTAGTCAATTTTACTGAATTTGTTGATAAATCACTAAACATAAATACTCATGTGGATGTAATTTACACTGACTTTGCCAAGGCTTTTGACAAGGAAAATCATGAAATCTTGCTTTGGAAACTTCAGCATCAATTTAGCTTCTCGCCTGCATTAATTATCTTTTTCAGATCTTATATTAAATATCAAGAGAATTATGTTTACTATAATAGCTGTAAATCTAAAAGTTTCATGCCTTCTTCTGGAGTTCCTCAAGGGTCTAATCTTGGTCCGTTATTTTTTATCCTTTTTTAAATGACATGTTAAACATTCTGAATTATTATTATATGCTGATGACTTAAAAATCTTTAAAATTATTAATACATATCAAAATTATTTACTTCTTCAGTCTGACGTCGCCAATATCCATAAATGGTCTGTTGCCTCACATTTATTTTTTAACATTAATAAATGTAAAGTAATGACATATTCTACGAAACAGAATCCTATTTGTTATGTTTATAGTATGGAAAATGTACCTCTCGTAAGAGTCACGCAATGTAAGGATCTGGGGGTCATTTTTGATCCAAAACTAACTTTCTCACTATATATTAATTTTTTAATTACATCTTCATACAAAATGTTAGGTTTTGTTATCAGAAATTCTTTATATTTTACTAATTTAATGACAGTCAAATCCTTATACTACTCGTTTGTGCGCTCCAAGCTTGAATATTGTTTGTGGTTTGGAATTCTATATACAATAATCAAAGTGATGAAATTGAACGAGTACAAAGAAAGTTTGTTAAATTCTGTGCACGTAAATTTTGAATTTCCTTCATTTACCTTACACACAGTTATACCAGCTGTATACAGGATTTTAATATGCTTACTCTTGAGAGTCGACGCAATATTCTATCTTGCGTATTTCTTTACAAACTTATCCATGGCCACATTGAAGATATCTCAGGTTTGGAAAATATAAATTTTGCTGTACCACGTACTCAAATTAGATCGCTAAGTATAAAATACACATTTAAACTACCATTAACAACAACCAATTATGAACTTAAAGCGCCTCTTATGAGAATTTGTCACATTTTTAATAATCATGTTTCCAACACTGATATTGACATATTTAATAGTATGCAATTTAAAAACTGTTTACTTGCGTATTTTTCTTAGGCTTAAAATTATTATGTTATTTTGTTATTTTTCTATTGTACACTTACGTCTGCAGTGGCGTATTAAGGTAATTTAGCGCCAGAAGCCCTTAATTTTTTTGCGCCCCCCAAGCCCCCCCCCCCCACCGGTTTTTGTTTAACTTTAATAAAACAAAAAAAAACATACTTGAACTTTTCTAGTAAGAAACCAATACAATAATTATAAAAATTAAAACAACTGACATAGACCAATGATTCAAAAAATGACAATCATAGGCGGATAAATGGGAGTTTTTTAAAAGTAAAATTCAGCAAACATTGAAACTAAACTTTTAATTTTAATTAATATAGTATAATGACAAATTAAAATGACATTTTTTTGCTTTGGCACTGGCAAAAATATTCACTGTGTCGTCAAAATTAATTTCATTTAAAAGAGTTTTTTCGATGCGCCTTATGGCCAAAGCGTTTAATTTTGTTTGGGATAATGGGGACCTCCGGTAATCCTTCACTCTCTTCAGTGCTGAAAAGGATCTCTCGCCAGTACAGTTAGTCACTGCTTTGCAAGCAAACATCCATAATAAAATGACAATGTTAGGAAAAACATTGTCAATATTCTGCCTGCAGACAGGCGCCCGCCCCACACATTTAATAAAAATCTAATATTTTGACTATATGCACAAACTAGTAGGATAGCTAAAATAAATTATTTTGCATTGTATCTTTTTACCTTCCGTCACCTTTAGGTAAGGAAGGTATTGTCTTTGGTCAAAAAATTCGATTATTTATTTATTTATTCGTATCCAATAAAGTGGTACAAACATTTATAAGACAACAACAAAGATGTATATAGACATCCCCAGTTGAGTTCTTCATATATCTTTAAATTTGTTTCCACTTGTTGGTAGATGCAGAACTATGTACTGTTTAAAAACAAGTACCCAGGGTTCGATGATGAGTTTTTACTCAATAAGCACGTTTTAGAGTCCCTAGAATACGAATTTACTATTTTTACGATGATGTCTGTATGTGTGTGTGTGTGTGTGTGTGTGTGTGTGTGTGGATGTGTGTGTGTGTGGATGTGTGGATGTGTGTGTAACAAAATTTTCGTCTGCGATAACTCTAATACTACAGTAACAAAAATTATAATTTTTTCGTATACTTCTTCGTTACATCCATAGGAAGAGCTGATTAGATTTTGGTTACAATTGGTCAACCGGAAGTACCATCATTTGAAGATTTTAACAGTTTTTCTTGAAAAAACTATGTTAAATATAATTTTTTCACATTTGATGTTATAAATATTAAAGAATATTTTATTCTCTATACGATTTGACTGCATTTTATACTTAATATTAAATGGATATTGAGTTAAAAAATTATAAAGAAATTAAATTTCATAAAGTAGCCATACCTGTGGAAACAACTACTATATTAAGAAAATTCTGATTGAAAGATGTCAGTGTCAAGTGAAATTGACATAGTGTGTCTGTTTTATAATTTTACTGGAAATATAGGATCTTTTGCTTTCTCTATGGAATTTGTATAAAATACATACAACTGCTTTAAGGTAATGTACAAGAAATAATAATAATAATAAATCTTTTTTTTCTGCAGATACATTACACTGTATATAGAAAACGTCACAAAATAATAATTTTCTGTATGAAATTTGCATAAAATACATGCAACTGCCGGAAGCTAATGTACAAGAAATAGAATATTTAATTTAGCAAGGAACTTTCCGTATGAAATTTGTACAAAATATATAGAACTGACGGAAGGTAATGTGCTGGCCACATCAGATTTTTTCACTATAATATCCAACTCATGCCTGCGCCTGCTAGTTTATATTTTTTTAAATGTGATTTTGTTTTTAATTCCTTGCATATTTTTGCGCCCCCTACAATTTTGCGCCAGAAGCCCGGGCTTCGCGGGCTTCTTGGATAATACGCCACTGTACGTCTGAAACTATATTTTCTTTGTTTTTTTGTATATATTTTTCCAGCCCTCAGTAATTGGGATACTTTTCGGTATCCTGTTGAGTGGCTGCTAATAAATAAATAAATAAATAATTGTAATTACCGAATGTTGCTGGGAGTACGTAGAGTGAAAAGTGTGAATAGAACTCATTTACCGAGCGCACCTACAATGTATCTATTTGTTCTGTTTATGTAATTGAGTTTGATACTGGCACCAAAATTTTGTATTATTTTTATATTTAATATTAGTTATCTAATACTAATGAATACTAGGCACGTATTTGGCCTGGGCAGGCAAGCCGGAGTAAAAACTGGAACGTGTGTAGGGGCTTTGGTTCAAAAATTTAACAGACAGCTTACGAGTATTATGTATACTAGTATATCATCCCAACAATTTAAATTTGCTCTCTATTAATACCCATCCAAATGACTTTCATTCCTGTACCACCCTATAACCTTGACCAATATCACCAACGGTAACATCGCAATATAACGATCGCCCCGTTACTCCCGCTAATGACACATCGCGTGCCCTTCCTGTGCCATCTCGTCACGTGTCACGCCAGAATGTCAGATCGCTTGCATCTGACGCGACAGCGACACCCACTGGGCTGACCCCGCGAACCGGGTCTAGGTCAGCCAAAGGAAAGTGAAACAGCAGGGAAGACAATAAATCGTATGGAAAAGATATCAGCGGCAATGCTTTAAAGATAGTGGAAGGAAACGAATAGAATTGGTCATTTTGTGAACAACAAATAATGCAGGTTTTAATCTAAAGACTATTTGGACATAAAATACGAGGTCTGATAAAAAAATCTTCATAGCAAGTCCTTATATTTTATAGAATTAGTCGGAATTTAGAGAGGAGCGAAAAAAATTTTAAATGCGAATGTCGCTAACATTTCTATTTATTTAAAACCATCCTCATAGGATTTGTTGAGACAATCCAGGTAAAAATTCCAGAAGTAAATCATAAAATACAAATAGAGTAATTCATTTCATAGAAAAATTCTTTGAAATGAGTTACTTACGTAATTTGTACTTTATGATTTACTTCTGGAATTTTGACCTGGATTGTCTCAACAAATCCTATGAGGATGGTTTTAAATAAACCGAAGCATTAGCGACATTCGAATTTAAAAAAAATTTCGCTCCTGTCCAAATTGGGATTAATACTTTTCAAATTTATGTAAAAAAAAATTTGGACGTTATTTCAACCGTAGCTAGAATTTTGGCTCGTAGTACGGTCACGTTGTTAACTAAAACGCTGTTTTAAGAAATGTCAAATTTGATTATTTAAATGTGGAGTACGATAATCGACTGGTAGCAGAATGGAAAATTGGGAAATGATCGGACACGCAGTCTAGTGTAAATAATTTATTTCCTGGCCTACGTTTCGACTGTTACTACAGTCTTCCTCAGGGCTAGAAATGGTCAAAGATTATAAACGGTAACGTGGGGAACCCCCATATGACCCAATGGAGATAACAAATTGAAACTTATTAAATATATTGTATTTATATAATATATCAAGTCAAATAATTTTAAGTTGGAACTCAGAGAAAACTCAAACAACTTTTCAAAAAAAATTAAAACGTTCTGAATTTGAGAAAAAACGTGTACTCAAAAATTTTTCTTACATCTTTGACCCCTGAGGAAGACTGTAGTAACAGTCGAAACTTAGGCCGGGAAATAAATTATTTACATTAGACTGCTTGTCCGATCATTTCCCAATTTTCCATTGATTATTTAATATCAATAATAAATAATATCAAATTTATCAAATAAGATTTTAAAGCAGAACATAGTTTGTATTCAAACAATTTTTTTTAAATCGTTCTTTAAACATAAGGTCGAAATGAAATATTGAAATTTGAATTTGACATTTCTTAAAACAGCGTATTAGTTAAAACCGTGATCATACTACGAACCGAGCGAGAAAATCAGTTAAATCGTGGAAAATAAAATTTGCACTTTGCACTACAGTTAGAACTTACTTCAACTTTTCAAACTATCGTTGTGAGTAACAATTTGGAATTAACCAGAAAGCATTTTCGAATCGGAAGCTGTTACCAAAAAGAACACTGCTGTTGTCAAGAAAATAATCGAAAACGACAATAGAGATACTTATATATGTGGTAAATAGAGCATCAACTGAAGATTCCAAAAAGCGGAAGATGTAAGAATTTGCCAAGAAATTTTAATACTACTCGTATTAAATAGTGGCGGATATCAGATATCATTTTTTTTCGAAAACACTATCATTAACCAAGAAGCAGCGGGCCATGAAATAAAATGTTTATTTACAATCATTATAGTAATATGTCGATTGCTAACCTTCTGTGGCTATTTTTTGGACTTATTTAAAATGTACGGGGTAGAAGGTTTTTGTCTCAAAAAGATATTGATGCTGCAATTCAAGATTATTTTGGAAGCATTCCAAAAGAAAATTGGTTGGGAGGTTTTAGAAAGTGAAAGGAAATAACGGGGAAGTATATTATTATTAGAGGTTAGCGGGAACTTCTTCGAATATATTTACAATAAAATTTTTAAAAATATTAACATATGTCTTATTCTCAATAATTCTAGTGTGACCCTTGTATGTTAGCTGCTACTGTTCTTTATATTCGTATACAGTTATACGCGTTTGCATCCCACATAAACTTTATATCTACCTCCAACTGTTCTATATAGAAACGTTAAATTCTTTCCACAATGACAAAATTACGTTGGCGCTAACATTCATAAAAGGTGTGAACCTTGTGCAAGCAATGACGTCACTAGCCTACACGCACTTACGTATCTCTTGCATATGCATATGTATGAATACACAGCACATGTCAACTATGTTAAGTGGGAGGAGCAGTACGAGTAGTTTGCTGTCTGATGATTCCTCATAAAAAGAATAAAGATGTAAGAAATAAAATGGAATATAAAATAAGACATTTGGAAGATGAAATTGTGGTAATAAGCTTGTGGGATTGTGCAAAGAGTGTAAACGTTTGATCTAATGCCAAGTAAATTAAGGGAGCCTTATTTAAATTTTAATGACATCTAATGAAATATAGAATTACACAAAGAATCTGATGTGACCAACACATTACCTCTCGCCTTTTAATTTCTTTCTATTCACAAAAAATCCGAATGCCCATATCAGGCGATTTGACGAGTAATCAGCGCCGACCTAGCGTACGAAATTGCAATATTAAGATGGGTGGCTGCAAGAAAATATTATATGTTCAATAGAAACACGTTTAGGCTTGATTTACATTAGCGATACAATAACGGTACGATACTTCTTGGTCCAATGTATTTTAATGGACCCATTTACATCTACGTTCTCAGTACAATGACGGTACGACGACGGCCCACTGATTTACATTAGCAATACGACCAGGGTACAGTATAGTTTTGTTTCTGTTGAAAAAATATTGTATATCATAGTAACAGCGTAGTATTTCCATGCAAGGGGGAGTGGAAGGTTGCGTTTGAAGAGTATATGCACTTCAAGTTGACGTTCAAGTCAAAATCAGTCGAGTGAAAGTGAATATATGCTAGTTTATTTTATTGAACAAAAGCTATCTGCTTATTACAAAAACGTGAAATATACACTACAGATTATTACAGAAAGTACATAAAAAATAGTATCGTTTTGTAAAATTTTCTGGATTTTCTTCATTTTCTTCTTCTTTGACAAGAGTAAGAACTGTTATAGCCAAGTGGGTATTTGAGAAATTTTTAAACATTGCACGTTATTTTCTACTTTTTATAGAAATATGACATATGCACCACAAACTGTCATAATACATAAAGACAAAACTATATTGTCATGGTAATTTATTATGTTCGTACCGTCGTGGTACCGTCTAATGTAAATGCCTCGTGTAATTGACATACCGACATTATAGCGTTATTGTACTGTCATCGTACCGTCATTGTACCGCTAATGTAAATCAAGCCTTAGAGTTTAGGCTTAGAAGCTATGTCGTTATAGCGATTGTTGTCCGAATTGCTAAATTCAAAGGGGTGCTCGGAATAACGATTTGTTCGGATTAGTATGGGTAAGTTTAAATTACATCAATTTAGAAAGTATCGCTGAAATTAAAAAATAGAAACAAGAAACATATTTATTTTCTTATCTTTTTAATTTTTTTTTCTTGTATTTAAATGATGTAAACATCCTATTAAATAACAAATCATTAATTTTGAAAAAAATCGTAAATTTTTGTTTGTTTTCGTTTTTGGGTGTTCATTCCGGCTTTGATAGCCAGTCGCCAAAGTATTATGTATTATCATTTATTACAAAGTATGCACATACATTTACTAGTTGCAATCTCGGATTGAAATGGTTATAACATCCCGCCATTTTAAGGGTGGACACTAAATCAAAATTTGATAGATTTTTCCAAAAATTACACGTGCTTGTTGTTTTATGGAGAAATTTCATCCCGCAGTTCGGGTTAAAGAGCTTTGTTCGGATTCTAATTTTTTACCCGATGTTCGGATTAACAAGGGTTCGGAATAAAGGGTCTGTACATTTAAAAAACTTCTCTAACTTTATTAGCTCACAATTTCCAAGTGTCACATTTTCATCTGACGCTACAAAACAGTAGATTCTCTTCCTTCAACATAAATATAGTTACCTACGTATATAGCTTTCAATCTGTTATAAATTTCCATTGGCTGACGGACTTCAGCAACCAAAAGTTGAATAAAGCAAATTATCAATGGACAATTTTTTGCCAAAAATGCTACATTTAACTTATTTACAACGCTTAGAAAGTAACAAACTGCAATTTTTTAGCCGACGAGTTATACCGTGAGTATTTTTTAACGTGAAACATAGGATTTGCAATTTCCATAGCAACTAAATAACAGCAGTGTATAACAGCGTTCCATTTAAAATAGAACATAGGCTGTCAATGTCAAGTGAATATTATCTGTCAATTAGGGTTGTATTGTTACTTCTAAGTTAAAAATAATGTATACCGTTCAAGAAAAAGTGCAAATAATTCAGTGGTATAATGCAGATGTTAGCCTCAGACAGGTATCTGATTTATTTCGTATATCATTTCCTGATCGACCAACACCTACACTGAGAAAAAGGAAGTAGTTGTATCAACAACATATAAAGAGTTAATATTTTTGGTTTGGATCGAGATTATAAATAATTGGTTCAAATGGAAACAGGTTCGTTCATGAATATGGATTAATTTGTGTGAACACTATATTTTATTTAATATTTAGTAGTTAAACCAAATAAATAATGATGTTAAATGAAATATAAAATAAATTATTTGCTTTAAGTCACTTAATTTATTCTCTTAAATAAGAAATTTATTTCATTTAACAAAATATTGTTGTGAAATAATGTATTCTTTTATTTTGAACAAATCATTATTTTATTACGTTCAAATACGTAATGTGTTTGAGTTACGTGTTCAGTATTTATTATAATAAATTACCTAAATTGGTCATAAGAATTAACTATTTAAATCAAATTTACCGGGTTTGGGCCAACTCTGCAAAAGTATTGGTTTAACGGACTCTTATGCATCGTGTCATTTCGCGTCAGTTAACCAGTTTGCACAAGAGTGTAAGTGATGCGCAATGTTATGAAATTAATTTTGTGAACGTATTACTGTTGTTCTACCCTAAAAGTTGGAAATAGTAAGTATCTAATAAGGTTATTATATATGCATCTTACTACTTAGATAAAGATTATTTATATGGATTTATGTTTTGGGCAACAGAACACTGAAACTGTGATGGCTGATCAAAATACAAACCTATCTGTTGAGAAGACGAGACAAGTCAACTGGTGTGTAGGAATTCTTGAAGAGTTGGCCAATTTCAAAAAATCCTCAGGGATACATTCTGGTAATCATTTTATTTTATATTATATGGTAATGTGTGTTACTAAATTTTATTTTCAGATTGAGCAAGATTTTGTTTGCCTGGAACCCAATGCAAAAAATAATCTTTTTTCGAACTGGAACATATATTTTAATAATTTAAATGAAATAGGTTCCTCAAAATTAAAAAAAACGATGTTTTATTAAGTCAATTATTGTTATAGATTTAAGTGAAGGTAATTATTTTTATATACGGATTTTTGGAGTAGATATTTTAATTAAATATTATTGATATTATTACAGATAGTCAATATGCAGTACAAGTAATGAGTTTATCATCGTTATTACCGCCAAATAGACGAATTAAAAATAAAAAGGGCTTTTGGAAACCATCTAATCTGGAAGCTCAAGCTTCTATAATTAATCACGTGAGGGTATGTTAACTTCACATATACAGGGTGAGTGTGGGAAGACGCCCCCTCATTTAACTTTTTTATTATAAGTAATAGAAAATAATGCTCATATAAAAGTTTTATTATTTTAAATATACTATTTGATGGCAGATGTAGATATTTTTTATAAAGTCAGGTTTTATTTTTTAAATTGCAACCTATAATTATTTTAATAAAATACAAACCGCCATTTTTTCTCTTTTCAACGATATTTTTGAAAAAAGTCGAGAAAAATAAGATAATTACGAAATAATTTTTACTTAAATACTAGGTGGCTATGTGAATATAAACAAAATATTTATTGTTTTTTGACTGAATTTTCACATAGCCATCTAGGATATTTGAGTAAAAATGATATCTTAATTATCTTATTTTACTCGACTGTTTTCAGATACATTAATAATAGTTAATACATTGTTGAACAGAGAAAAAAATGGTAGTTTATATTTTAAGAAAATAATTATAGGTTGGGTTAGGTTAGGTTATCTATAATTTATATATCCAATGTATTTTTGTGGATGTAGAGATATTTATATTATTTTTAATGTAATACCTATATGTAAATAAATTTTTTGTATATTGAACTCGTTTGTATTATTTCCATTAACTCTGTAAGAGTTATTGAATGAAGAATATTATATATTTATTTTAAATAAATTATGCATTTAAAAGAATATATTGAAATCATTAGTTTAACTCTACAATTTATTTGGTATAATACTTCAAAATGTTTAATTAACTCTTTCATAGAATTGTTTGAAACTATATATGCGTTTGCATGGACCCTAATGGACTCATAATATATCTCTACAATCGTGTTGAACCAAATCTTCTGTAGTATTGTGTTAACACCACATTATATTTAGTTTAAATGAAAATTAATTGTTAAGCTAAGATATGAACTAGGTTTAATATACTCTATATTACATTGAATGAAACTGAGTAAGTTGACATTAAAAACGAGTTAATCTAATAAATTGTCATCTTTGTGACTATACAAATCGTTATTCGAGTTCAATTAAATAGTTTCGGGTTGATTTGATCAAATTTTTCTCTGCGTGTAGTGCTTCAACTATATTACGAATTGTTCACAATTTTAAGAGAAATGGTTGCGTTAAACGTGAACATGTAAAGAAAACAAGACGAAATAATGTTTTAACGGAGGTGAAAATGGCCGAAATTATGACGCTGGTACGAAATAATAATAGATTATCTACGAAGACGATAGAGCAAATTGCGGGTGTAAGCAAAACCAGTGTACATCGTTTACTAAGGAAAGAACATTTTAAATCGTACCACTTTCAAAACCATCAAGAATTGGTTGTTGGTGACAGTGAACATAGAATCACATTTTGTGAAATTATGTTTGAACATATAAATAACAATGGAAACTTACTCCAAAAGATACTTTTTACTGATGAAGCAACATTTTATTTACACGGTGAAATGAATTCGCAAAACTGTAGATACTGGAGTAGGGAAAATTTGTATTTATTTAATAATACCAGAACACAGAGACCACAGAAGGTTAATGTATGGGCTGGATTGATAGGTACGAGTATTATAGGACCATTCTTCATAGATGGAAACCTCACTGCTGAAAAATATCTGGACATACTACAACATCGAGTAGTACCTGCAGTTAGAGAATTAGATATTACACAAATATGGTTTCAGCATGATGGTGCCCCAGCACACAATGCTCAAATTGTAAGAACTTATTTGAATCAAATGTTTCCACATCGTTGGATTGGACGTGGCGGAGAAATTGCGTGGCCCGCTAGGTCCCCCGATCTCACACCACTGGATTTCTTTTACTGGGGATTTATGAAATCTAATGTATACACTGGAAATATTTTAAATTTAGATGAATTGAAAATTCAGATTCAACACATATCTGAAACAATTACGGTCGCCCAAATAAGTAATGTTATTAATGAGTTCTATAACCGACTGGGACATTGTTTAGCTGTGAATGGGGGGATTTTTGAAAATTTATTATAAATTGTATTGTGTATAACCATCTATTAAATGTCTATATTTCTTGCAATCTTTTTTTTTTTCATTTCTAAAATGATTTAAAAAATACATATTTCAGTTGCTATGTTCTATTTTAAATGGAACGCTCTTATACATTGCTGTCATATGGTTACTATGGATATGACAAATCCCATGTTTCACGTTAAATAAAACGCACGGTATATAATCAATCAATCAATGTAAACAATGAGGTGTTGCACTTTTTTTGCTTTAATCAAAAGGGTAAGAAAAAATGAGGGTGTGGCTTAAATTTGTCGCCGACGGAATTTAAACGAGTGACAGTCATGACAGCTGTCAACTACTACTGATTTTTGTATTTGAAAATAATCAAACATGGTTGTAAAAAAGTGTTTTGTGCAGTGTGCCCAAATAGAACTAATAATAGGAAAAAATGTATCTACTAGTGCCTCAAAACGAAGAAAGAAGAAGAAATGGTTGTCGCAAGTAAAGATAAAAACATGAAATCAAAACTTCTTTGTTGTAAAGATAATTTTGATATAAATATAAATATTTTTATAATTAAATAAGAACTATTGAATACATTTAATTTTTTAGCACTCAAGCTACGGTATCTTATACCGGCAAATCTTTGCACTACTGGAGCATAAGAGAGATTGATAAATCCAGGAAAAAACATTACTAGACGGTATTTCTTAAGACCACTACTGACGATAATGTCAATCTCCAACTGAAGAGGATCTATTCCAAACAATGTGTCGCTGGAATATGTTTTATATATATTTTAATAATATTGTATTCTGTATATTCCTGACACGAAATAAATCCAAAAGTCAAAATAGAAAATAAAGTGTGTGTGTGTGTGTGTGTGTGTGTGTCAGGTGTAAACTAAAATAGAAAAAAGAGAGAACGGGGAAAAAATTACTCAGAAATAGACAAAGCAAACATGTCGGAGTATGTAAAAATAATACATGGGATGAAATTTATAATGAATTTAATTTAATTAAGATTGACATGCGCCGTGACAAATTTATTTTACAGAATAAAATTTACTTCCTCGAACATCGGTGGAGTAATTTATTATGTAGATTTACTTAGCTAGTATTTTTATTCTTGTTTTGACGAAAATCACTGGAATAAATTATTTTACTTCAGGAGTAAATTTTATTTTGCTAGTGCTTTACTTATCCAACTTTTATAATACTGGGCATTAAACTATGAAATATAACGCTTTAATATAATAATAAATAACTAAGAACTACGCTAAAGAACCAAAAATCACGCTGCACTATAAGTTAGACCTTATGTCATACAGTTGTCATTAAAGCAATCATTGACGTTGATGTATGATACATTTGTTTTTTTTTCATTATCTTTCCAGTTTTGTCATTGGCTAATGTCTTTCTGACGTCACTGTCAGTGTAATTTGGCGCCAATTCAAAAAGTATATTTTTAAACTGCTACTGTGCTTAATATTTACAGAAATTTGAATAGAAAATCATATTTAATAATACTGTAGAACGTACTTATTCGAATTTCAGAAGAAAAAAGATATGTTAATTTTTTTGCAACACCTCATTCAATTGCGTTATCATGTTGATGAAATAAATCCTCGTATATAATTATAAAATTACTACATTAATCAAAATATATTTTTGGCAAAACTATTTTAGTATACATGTAGCTATATTATTTTTACTCTTTTTAGTTTCTTAGTAGTACTAATGTAACTACAATTTTGAGAACTAGTACATAACTCTTGTAAAAGCTTTAAAACCTAACACATGCTTTAAAACAAATAAACTGTGATTATTTCTAATTTATACAGTATTTTCTATTCAGAGAACATAAATAAACACCGTACCGATACATTGAAAATGCGCATTGCATACGACACGACCTTAACATATTGCACTTGAGGTAACGTTGCATTGCACAATGTTTACGTGATAGCGATAGTATTTTGCTCGTGTTTAAATTACCGTAAACTTCGTTAAATATCTGCTTCCTACAAATGTTTATGTTACAGATATTTGTGAGAGCGTTGGGTGATCTTGAACTATTTAAATTTTAGCTAATTGTTCTGACTTTTGAAAGTCACGGTCAGAAAATTTAAGTGTAAAAAGTAAATACAATAATTTATTCATATTCTTATTTACTTGTTGTGTTGACGTCATGGTACTCATATAGTAAATAATCATATAATTTCTTTAATTTAAATATGTATACATCTTACAATATAACCAAAAAAAATTGCAAGTACTTAAAAAAAAGTCACTCCATTTATTTAAAATTCCGCCCATATTACACTTAGCGATAAATAGATCGATTTATTGACCGTCTTGTGACCTTCAATTTATCGCACGTGTAACAGAAAATTCGTTCGATTTATCTACGAAAATAAACTGGTCTAGCTGAATGTACACGAAAAGATTTATCGATCGATTTAAGCGATTTATCGTTAGATTTGCACAATTGCACAAATTTAGGTCATCACGTAAAATATCAAAATTTAGCCGATAACTCTACGACAAATAATTTGGAGCGATAATTTAACTCCAATATAAAGTAAACCCTATAAAGAAAAAATCTAGTGTGGCCAACACAATACCTCCCGCCATTACAGCCCGAGTCACAAAAAAGATTAAGTCAATCCTTATTTTTGGATTAGCGAATTTTACTCTAATTTTGACAGTATATCTTAAAATATAGTCTAATCTAATCCAAGTTACTACCTTCTTTTAAACCCCTCAACAGGATTAAATCACAATTACGGAGTGGGTTCACATTCACACACATCCATGCCTTAGTGGGATTCCACCCCAGAGCCCCGAGGGCACTTATGACATGAGGCGTTGCTCGAACCATTGAGTCACCGGAGAAATAATAAAATGAAGATTAAATTTTAAATACCGGGGTAGAATAGAATTCACTAATCCAAAAATGAGGATTAGCTTAAACATTTTTTGAATCGTTAATTTTTATTAATCGAACTACGTACCTACATATTTACTTATGCTGAATCGAATTCCTTTTGTATTGTTATATTTAGTTTTTTTAAAAAAAAAACGTTACTAATATTATTTTGAAATGATTAGTTCTTTGATAGGGACATTTATCTGTTAGTTACATATATTTGGATAACTCAGTTTTGTTTGTTTAAAGCGTAGGCTCTGGGATTTATCCATAAGATATATAATATTTAAAAGTATTTTTCGAAGAAAAACTATTTTGAGCTTCTAGTAAAGTGCCATTTTCGGTTATACGATTTTCACCAAAATCTAATGGGCTCTTTCCATTACAGAAAAAGTTCGAAATACAAGGTTTAAATTTTTTCTGAATTATAGTATTTGAGTTAGAGTGGAGGATCCACACACACACACATGTACACACATACATACACACAGACATCATCGTGAAAATGTAAAATTGGATTCTAGAGACCTTAAAACGTGGCCATTTACCAAAATCTCGATATGCGATTTTTAGCACGATCCCTATACCTACCTTACCAAGTGCGGCGGGAGGTAAAAACAGTTTTATCGCTTTGACAACGTATAAACAGGAAGATAACTTTTTGCAAGTGATAAAACGTTATTAAGATCACCTACGGTTTCATGATTTTATTAAAACAGTTAAAAAAGATTTCGTGACCAAACAGAAATTAATGCGGCAAAATAAAAAGCTCTTGTGTAATTACAGTTGATAATTTGGTCACTATATAAACACAACGAATAAACAGTAGATAAACCTGTAAAGAATTATCTGACGATATTTTGTAAAGCGCCATCAGCGTGTTAATACTTGTCGGAGTAAATATTAGGCGATATGCATATATAAAAAACTTATCCTTCACTAGCGAAAGTACATATATGCTTAAAAGAATTTTCTTCCATGCGCAAGAAGTTTTTAAAACCAACAGGATCATCCTCTTGCACGCTTGCAGTTTTTTTTAGAAGCGGCATGTGTAATTCTTTTCTCATTATTTATGTCGTTTTCGGTCAAGTTTTCGTAGAGTACTGAAGGAATACACCTAAGTCTACCAAATAAATTGTTCAGGTTTTTTGGATTTCCGAAAGACCAACGATCTCAGAATAATCTTACCAAATTTAAAGACAAATCGTGAACGTAACAAATAAATAGTGAGATAAAAATTTCTACAATAATTCGTTTCAATAAAACTTCGTGTTAGTATTCTTCATTAAGATTTGTCTGAACGTATTTTCTTAACAATATATCTGGCGATTATTTGGTACAATTTATCGCCCCCAATAAATCTTTACCTGTATATTCAGCGTGATGAAATAGAACTTCTCTTTTCTGTCGATTTTTTGAGGAATAAATCTATAGTAATTAAATTGATCGATTTAACCGTAGGCACTCGTTGAAACATTGTTAAAACTTGAAGTAAAAACACTCGGTGTAGTTTCAAATAAAACAATTTTATTGATACTTTATGCGCATTTCGGCTTACACCATCATCAGAAGTACAATAGAGTAAAAGTATGCGAACATCGGTATTTATAATCGACAAGCTGTAAGGGTTATTAGGAAAAACCAATCGAAATTCATAAAGGGGAAAGTAGCGGGGATTTGATCTTGTGCTATTGGAAAGGTACCGACAGGCAATTAGACCTTTTCCTAAAATTTATTAATACCATAAACCCAAAAATACAATTTACAATCGAAAAAGAAGTTGACCACAAAATTAACTTTCTTGACTTAACGATACAACAGAATAATGGTACTTTCACTTACAGTATATATAGTAAAACTATTTATACAGACACTGTGATTCCTGCTGATTCTAACCACCCCAATAACATCAAGATGTCGTCCTTCAACAGTTTTGTACATAGACTCGTTAATGTTCCCATGTCTGAAGATCATTTTGATAAAGAAAGAAATACCTTAAAAAACATAGCCCTAAATAATGGTTACAACCCCGATATAATTGACATTATTATTAATAAAAAACATAAACAAATGGTGCCAAAATTATTTTATATCAACAATCCGGATTCTGTCGACGATAAGATAAAATCTTATAAAAGAATTCCATACATGGGAAACATTAGCGAACAAATAGGAAACCATTTAAGAGGAAAACAAATCATACCGGCTTATTACAATAATATAACTTTAAGAAAAATGTTAGTTAACCACAAATTAGGAAATAATTGTAAATTTGAAAAAAGTGGAGTTTATGAAATTAGTTGCAATAATTGTAACCATATTAACTGCAATATTTCTAATTTAAAAATTTTACATATAGGCAATAATTATTATAAAATCAGTTTATTAGAAGCCTTTGAAATTAAGAAAGCTGTATCTTTAGGTAAACAACTTATAAACGAACAAATAGAATTACTCAAATCCCCGCTACTTTCCCCTTTATGAATTTCGATTGGTTTTTCCTAATAACCCTTACAGCTTGTCGATTATAAATACCGATGTTCGCATACTTTTACTCTATTGTACTTCTGATGATGGCGTAAGCCGAAATGCGCATAAAGTATCAATAAAATTGTTTTATTTGAAACTACACCGAGTGTTTTTACTTCAAGTTTTAAATCTATAGTATGTATTTGACATTTCAAATTAAATATGACGTTTCGAATCTGTTTCTTTCTAAAAAGATTATGAATTAATCTTTCCGTTGTTACCAAATGGTTTGATTTCGATGCGTAATTCGAGAAAAAGAATTGAAAATCTAAAACGTGTAACATTTGCATTAAATATTATAACATACTCGTATGTAAAAACCTAGGAGCTAGTGAGTGAGACCGTGATTCGATTAAACCAAAGGCAATTTAACCTTGATCGGTAATGACAATGTAAACAAGGATTCGGAGTAGTTTAAAATATTGTTAAGGATGAACATATATGCATTTGACAACAAGTTAAAATTTTTTAAAAATATGACAGTCAGTTTCTTTTCAAGATAATTAAGAAATATTATCTTAAATAAAAAATAAAATTAATATATTATCTCAGCTTATTACCTATTTCTGGGTGTACCTATCTGTTTTTTATGACCTCTTTTATGACAACATCTGTAGGTATTGTTGAAGGCTATTACAAGGCATAACCATAGGGTTCACATTTGTGCTAGGTATTTTAAAATTGGAAATAATTTTTTAATTTGACGTTCGTCGGAATTGTACATAGGTTCTCCGAATCAAAAGCGATCATCTAACACACAAAGCCACGCGATCCCTTAATATAATAATTACCTTAACATAATTATATCAATTTCAATAAAAATAAATTGATAGAAAATTGTTATGTTAATGCTGAACACTTTTTACGATAACTCGATCAATTTTATTCGTCAATCAATTGATCGATTTATTGATCTGTAAAACCGCTGTTACAGAAATTATTGTCTGTGCGCAATATTTTAAATGTCGAGTGCAAGTAGAAAAACGAAATATACTCGTAGATACATCATGGCGGCGTTCTATGTGGTCGTCGTATGTCAGAAGATGTGAAGTCTCGTGTACGAGTGAGTAAAGGTGTTTAAAAATGAACGAATATCGATGGCGAGATTCAAAATATGGTGCATTTTCATCATTCCAGCTGAAGGTGCAACCACAATTTTTTGTTGTCTGATATAATAGAAAAATTGGTACGAGAAATATATTGAAATGGAAGAAGCCTACATAGAAAATTACATGGGTGTCAATGTTATTTTTTATTCTAAAATATTATTTTTTAAAGCATCCTTGTACATGTTTACGATTATAATGAAAATAAATATAGCTGACCATTATATAAAATTAAATCTATTAATAGCAAGAGTAAATAAATATATTTTCATGTTCCACTTCCAAAATAAATATTATTCGTCCAAAATTGGTACCGGCTTTTAATTTTATACAACTGAAATATTAATATTAATTACGGCGTATATTTTATTTTGCAATAATACATCACTAATATTTATAAACATTTGACACATCAGATGATGACTGAAAATTAATAAGATGAACTCAGAATCATTCCTTAATCATACACTTTTGCCTTGTGCGTATTTATTTTCCAAAAATGGCTACATATTTACACATTATACATATAAACTACTGATTAAAAATTGTATTTATCAAACGTAGTATCTACGAATATGTTTACATTTAATCAAGGGCTTGGGCTTGTATCTTAAACTAATATTATTGCTTATGAATAAAAAAACATCTAATACGCACTTACTAAGAAAATATACTAAACAGAATTATTTGTATCAAAAATTAAATATGCGTTTTGAAAATATTTTAAATTGGGTTTAAAATCATTTTAGTATCTTTTTCTACTCCTATACTTTAATATACCATCTCTACTTGAATGATACTCATTAACATACAGATTTTCATTTCGATACAGATTATCATTATGATACAGTTTTTTTTTTCATTTCGATACAGATTTTCATAATAATATAGATTTTGTTTTCATTTCGATACAAATTATCATTATGATACAGATTAATTTTATAACCAATTTATTGGTTTAGTTTATTTTTTTATTACGATTATGAATAGAAAAAATAGTGTATTCAACTCGTGTATAATGATTATTAATACACTCGCATGAATTACGGCACTCGCCATCCTCGTGTATTAATAACTATCATTATAAACTCGTTGCATATTATACTATTTTAAATTCTTATTAAACAATCTAGGTATTCATTATTATACTTGCCGTCAAATAACTACGGACTTGAGATTTCTACACAGTTGCCAATTCAGTGGCCATATTGAAAATGCTAAATTATGAAGAAGCGACAACATTGAAGAGCAAGGGTTAAGTGCGGAGAAGGGAAAATGTAGAACATCCGACTATACCACGGTGCATAAATACTATAGATGTACCAACTCATAATAAATATCATGTTTACGCCATACGTCTCAACTTGTAAGGTGAGAAATGGTCCCGGTCCGGTACATATGTAGCTGCGTTATTTAAATTTGAATTAAAATATTAAACATCCAATTTATCCTTTTAGTCTCATTTCAATATTATAAATTTTTACCTCCCATCATACCGAATAAGGTAAGGGAGATAATGTTATCGGTCCAAAAAGTCAATGGTGATTTTCAGTAAATAAGCACGAATTAGGGTCCCACAACACGTTTTTACTATTTTTACGATGATGTGTGTGTGTGTGTGTGCGCGCGTGTGTGTGTGCGTGCGTGTGTGTGTGTGTATGTGTATGTGTGTGTGTGTGTGTGTGTGTGTGTGTGTGTGTGTGTGTGTGTGTGTGTGTGTGTGTATGTATGTGTGTGTGACGAAAATTTCTATTTTCCCTATTTTAGCTTTCTATATTCATATAAAAAGTTGATTACATTTTGGGTAAAATTTGACAACCGGAAGTGATACTTTACTTGAGGCCCATAACAGTTTTGATTTGAATGAGAAATTATATTAAAATATAATCCAAAACTTTTCAATTTTAGTATTTAATACTTTCATATCAAGAGGAATAACATATTAGATTTTGGCTAAAATTAATGAACCGGAAGTGATAGTTTACTTGAAGCTCTGAACAGATTTTCGTGAAAAATATATTATTATATATTTAAAAACTTTATAAATTGAGTATTTAAGACTTTTATATTAAAGGAAACAACATATTAGATTTTGGCTAAAATTGATAAACCGGAAATGATATTTTACTTGAAGCTCTGAACAGATTTTCGTGAAAAATATTTTATGGTATATACCAAAATGTTTCAAATTTGGTATATAAAACTTTTATATTAATAAGAAGGACATATATTTTTTCTGAAATTGATAAACCGGAAGTGATACTTTACTTGAAGCTCTGAACAGATTTTCGTGAAAAATGTGTTATAATATATTCCAAAACTTGTCAAATTTGGTATTTATGACTTTTGTATGAATGGGAGCAACATATTAGATTTTGAGTAAAATTGATAAACCGGAAGTGATACTTTATTGGAAGCTCTGAACATATTTTCGTGAAAAATATATTGATACAATCCAAAAAAATTTAAATTCGGTATTTTTATATTAAAGAGAATGACATATTAGATTTTTTTCTAAGATTGATAAACCAGAAGTAGTACTTTACAGAAAACTATAAACAGTTTTTTTTTAAGAAATATATTAAAACATGTACCAATACTTATCAAATTTGATATTTAAAACTCGTGTATAATTTGAAACAACATATTCGATTTTGACTATACTTATATGATAAACCGAAAGTGGTACCTAAATTGGAACTCTTAACAGATTTTCGAGGAAAAACATAATAAAATAAATAAAATAAATAAATAAATATATCATCACGGCTTATTACCCATTGCTGGGTGTGCCAATCTGCTTTGTACACAGATATCGGTAAAGATGATATATTTGCACCGTGCGGGCGCTTACCAGGCGTCACCTCACGGGCACTCATTGCTGGCGTGGAGAGTTTTAAGAATTTTAAAATCATTTTAATATCTTTTTTCTACTCCTATACTTTAATATTAATAAACCCTCTTATTTGATTTAAAAAATATAATCCAACATTTCGTATTACAGACTTTTCTATTTACTGGAACAACAAATTAAATTTTGTTTAGAAACGATTAATCGGAAGTGATACTAAACTTAAAGCTCATTGCTATTTTAAACATGGATTTGACGGGAGGTTATGTGTTGGCCACATCAGATTTTTTTGTATTGCAATTAAACATTGTTTTTATTGTAATGAAATTTTTTTTTTTAATAAACCTCGAATGAACTATAAAGGACTATAATTAGAAAAATATTATCTGCAATCTTGATACATCACGTATGTATGTATATTATGCCCGTACAGTATTGCACCGCTGCATATACGTGAAAATTACGACGTATTCTTCGCCATCGCCAATATAACAAATATGGAAAAAATGTAAGCTGCTCAAAATGAAAGAAGTTTTATCTACCTACTCGCAGAAACATTTCACTTCTGGATAAATGTCTTTACTCATACTAAATAACCATTAATTATCATTTAAAAAGAAACAATTTTCATCATATTCATTTTCTAATTAAAGTTTAATTTAGTTTTTATTATAATTAAAAGCATAATTAACTTATATACACGCAACAATAAATAAGCATCACAAATTCAATTCTCTCACTAAATTAGAGTAATAAAAGCATAACCCATCATATTACACATTAATTCATTTCATTTATATCTTTTTTTATTTGACAATTATTCCTTTTAATTCATTTTTTAACTATTAATATCTTTACTTTACCATAATATGCACTAACAAATGTTCTTCAGTATCTTTAATCTAGTCTGTCAGTCTTTGAGTGATGGTAGTAAATTGAGATGGATCATTTGAGACCTAATTGGCGTGAAACGGAAAAGATCACTGGATCATGCTATGCTCATGTCTAGCACAAATAAAGAACAGGCATTGAAGAGTGAATTGTGAAGGTCGAGAGCGACCTTGGCATTAAATGTGGGTGGAAGTATCGATTGTAAATGTAATTCGATCTATTTAAAGAGTGTTACTTATAATAATTGGATCGAATATCTATTAATTACACTTACAGTAATGAGTTTTATTTAAAGGGATATTTTATGAGAAGAAATAATCTAATTTGTGATAAAATATAAATTTATTATAACGTTTTCAATCTTAATATATCAAAAAAGAACTCCTTTCTTCTAAAAGTTGTATCAAATTAAAGCTTATTTTTCCAAAATAGGACATCGATAATATCCGAACTTTGTAATAGTCCATATAACACATATGTATAAACCCAATTTAACTTTTTTTTTCAGAAATAGTATATTACAAAGATATTGCTAACCGCGCCTCAGTTTCTACTGCTCGCACTGAGCTTATGAAGTAGCAACTTCCCATCCTCTTGCAAAATGAATAAATAAAAATAAAATAAATATATCATACGGCATATTACCCTTTGCTGGGTGTGCCAATCTGCATGCTTTATCCGCAAATTTTGGTAATGATATGACATATTTGATTGGCATGACTAGCGAATCAAAGTTGACGTTTAAATTATTTTATACATGTGGTTTCTTTTGAAACCCTAGAGAAGAATAGAATTGTACGAAATATTCAGGTATGAAATTTTTGCATGAACCCATTTAAATACTGGACTAGGAAACACCAGAAATATATTACTATGTCTGGCTGAAAATAGATGGCCGACTAAGGTAACTGAATATCGAAACAAGGGTGCGTTTAAAATATTTTTTAAATTTTTCGTTTATGTTGATTATAATAAAATATTTTGATCTTTAAACTATTTAGTTTAGCATTTCTATGAAATAGGATTATTTTTAATTTCCTCTAACAGTAATTCCGACTCGAGGGTTGCTTACACCTGAGACGAACGAACTAGAATTTGCAGTATTAAATTTTTTAAATACATCCCTCAATCCTGTTGCTAAGTTTATTTTAAATACCTCCTAGTATTCAGTACAGTTCTAATCTTCTGTAACGGAATACATAAGGGTCAGTTTCCTTTCAAATCAAATAAAGGGAAATGTTTTGATGTTTTCATCATCATTACCGACTTCTGTGTACAAAGCAGATTGGCACACCCAGCAATGGGTAATATGTCGTGATGATATATTTATTTCATTTATTTATTTATTTATTTTCAAAAGAAACCACATCTATTAAATCATCTAAACGTCAACTTCTCACCTGTTTAAAAGTCAGAAATCGCCATATACTAAACAATTCTGAATATAATATATTTTGGACTGACATTTATTTGGTTATTTGGACTACTATACTATAAATTATATTGCAAAAATTTATAATTTATTGAATCTAAAATATTCCAATAAATAAAATGCTATTTTAAACTTATGTTTTTTTGCGATTCTGTTATTTGAATAAGCACGAATGTCAAATACTTTCATGTTGTTTACTAGTAACATGTCAAAATAACTTATGTTGTTTATTGATTGATAATGCGCAAAATGTATAGGTTTCATAAAATTTAATTGCTCGATACAAAAATGAAGCGTAGTTTTCTTACCAAATACGTACCGCAATGCAAACTAATCTTTCACATTATTAAACATATATTTTTTGTTTTGATTGATTTATATGATACCAGAAATAAATATGTCATATTGTTATGAATTACAACTAGACAACATTTATTTTTGAATATTTTAAATTGAGTGTGTAATAGCTATTTTTCTGGTACAGCGGAAGATATTAGTAATAGATAATTTTGAACTTGAATTGTGAATTTCAAGTAGAAATCAAATGTTTAATTTAAAATAGTTATTTATGTATTCAACGTTTAGTTATAAAACAATGGTGTTTTCGCACAACTCGTAGACGTGAAAATTGTCGAATGATTTCGCAACGAATCACATTACACTCACAAGACAAGGTTTTTTGACACGGTAAATTAATATATTGTATAAATTTCTCCAGGTTGTTCTGAATGTTGATAATAATACATTCTGCATCATCACACAACAGGTGTATTTCATTTAAGCCTTTATGGTAAATTAAATCTTATCAAACGATACAGTTTGTGGATTTTGATTTGCTTTTTAAAATGACAAACGAAACAATAAATATTATCATTTTGAAAACATATATTCTGTATTACTGCCAAAATTGTCCTACAATACTAGATAAAAGATAGTTGTAGTAACCGTACATATTAGGGTTACCGATGCCAAATCTTCCGGTTTGACCAGGGAGTTTCTCGAAATGAAAATTCAATTTAATATTTCTCCCGTCTCCCGGGAAGTGTTGATTTTCTCCCGCGGAATCAACACTGAAATATCGCTTACATCCTTATATATTTTACGCAAAACTTTCTGTTTCTCTAAAATATGCATTACTTACTATATGATTACGATTTACAATATGAAATAAGTAATTATTCGTAGGATAATGTATAAATAAGTTATTAAAGAATCAGTTTAACAGTATTTTTAACAATTATTACCGACTTTTTTTTCTCTCGTTACGACCTGCCGACATATACCCACACTACTTACAACGGTTACTTATTTGACGTAACTAACTAGATTGTATTGTGAGGTTAAAAAATAAAATGCGGCTACCATTTAATGTAAGCATAACGACCTTTTAGGTAACCGCTCTGCTCTGAATAAAAACGCCTTTAGTGCGAAAAATGATAAACAAAAAGTTGACATTTTGAAACGAAATTGTAAAATTATAAAATCTGGTGGGGCCAACACAATACCTCCTGCCATTTACAGCCAGAGCACAGAATACAGAACTCTAGAGTTCTGTATTCTCTGGCCAGAGTCACAAAAAAGATGAAGCTAATCCTTACTTTTGGATTCGATATTTCAAATTTAATCTTCATTTTATTTTCAAAAAAGGTAGTTACTTGGATTAGATTAGACTATATTTTAAGATATAAATTGCCAAAATTAGAGTAATATTCACTAATCCCAAAATGAGGATTAGCTTAAACTTTTTTGCTAATCTTTACTTTTTATTCATCTAAATACATACCTACATATTTACTTATGCTATTTACTTTTTTCTTTTTAAAACGTTACTATTATTAATTTGAAATTATTAGTTTTTTGACAGTGACATTTATCTGTCAGTTACATACATTTGAATAACTGCGTAACGAAGGAGTTTTGTTTGTTTAAATTATGGATAATTTTATAAATTTATCCATAAAATATGTAGAAAAAGTATTAATGCAAATCTATAGAAAATTTAATAATCTTTAATTTTTATAATAACATTAATCTCGAAAAAAGTACTTTTGGAAGAAAAACTATTTTGAGCTTCAAGTAAAGTGCCATTTCCGATTATTCGATTTACACCAAAATCTAATGGACTCTTTCCATAATAGAAAAATGTCGAAATACAAGGTTTCAAAATTTTCTCAATGATAGTATTTGAGTTATAGTGGAGGATGCACACATACATACATACTCACACACATGCACACAGACATCATAGTGAAAATGTTAAAATTGGATTCTAGGGACGGACCCATTTACCAAAATCTTGATATGTAACTTTTAGCACGATCCCTATACCTCCCTTACCAAGGGTAGCGGGAGGTAAAAACATGTACACTCCATATCTCCCAGTTGATCCTCACGTCATCAATTTCTGGTGCTAGAATTACAAAACTTTTATCTAGCATCTTTGCATATATGAGACTTTTATTCGCTATCTCATTGTCGTCCGTGTTTAGGAGGGGTATAAGCTATTTCCGTCTAACCAACGGCAAAAAATGAAATAGAACCTGTATTGTAACCGCGGTAACGAGTGTCATTTTCAAATATTTGAATATCCATGTCTGTTCATGTCCTTCTGTCATTCATGTGATTAAGGTGATTTGGCGTCGATAATAATTTGTGCTTCGTTTTCGTTATGTGTGTTGGTAATTTTGTTAATTCTTGTTATTATTTATATTGTGCATTTAGCCATTGCAAAGACGGTGTTTTTAAGATGCCCGACAATTATTATTGCAAGTTATTACTTTTGGACAATAAAAAGAGGTACATTTCATACATCATACTTATATCGTATTTATTCAATTGGTTTATGATTTCTAAATAACATTTATAATTCGAATTTTGATGAATAAAGAAATTGACACAGTATAGGACATACTGTCAGTTGTTACCAGTTTTGACATTACATCATAATTATTAAATTGGGAAATATGTCACTTCGAATTTTGATGAATAATAATATTCACACAGTAGGTATATGTATATATTAGCGAACAACAAAACTATTGTAAGTAAAATATTGGAAATGTCAAACATGTCATACTCCACCTCTCCACCTTATATAAATCTAGAAAATTAAATCCCTATAACAAATCCATGGGAACAATATGACGTCATCAATTCCCTCCCTCCCCTGGCGATTTGAACCATATGTTTACTATTGATGACGTGGGGATCAAGTTGTGGAAATGGACTTTATCTGTTTTACATATGTATCTTTATCGAATATTTTACTATCGACAAAATGCTTCTTCAGTTAAATAAGGGTCCTGAATTTGACTCAATATATTTGTACTTGTACGGTATAAAGGCCGCACTTACCAGCATTATTTTTCTGTGGAATATGTAACTTTCGTTTCATTACCTTGTACTTACATTTTCATGGGGCATAGTTGGATATTATTACCTAAATTAATCACATAAAAATATATGAATTACTACTACCATGATGAATGTGAATGTGCACATCATCTCGATCTCGAAACATAAGAAAAACTAATTTAATTACATCAATAAAAATACTAATCGTATATCCTTATTTGATAATCATCTTAAAATTAAAAAATAACTCGCATACAACAATACAAATGAAGGTTACTATTTATTCATGTCAACTCTTTGTCTTCTGTTTAATGGTTTTCCCAACCACTTGATCCGGTGAAATTGTTTCTTCATCTTCTCGAGTCATTGGAAGAGAATCTCTACGACTACGATCGGAATCGAAACTGGCCCAATGCCAACGTCTTGCCTTATAGAGCAGCCACTTGGCCATCATGTTAGTGAGTCATAGGAGATAAATAAAAGTATAAATATACGGACCTTGGAGCGGTTTCGGGGGCAGTACTATTTACTAATACCCAGAAAAATATACTTCAAATAAACAATTGTATAAGCAATGTGAATCAAGTAAGAATCGGAATTGACAACCCCTAAATTGCCTAGTAAATGGCCAGAAAAATTCTAAAAATAAATAAAAATAAATATATAAATATATCATCACGGCTTATTACCCATTACTGGGTGTGCCAATCTGCTTTGTACACAGATATCGGTAATGATGATATATTTGCACCGTGCGGGCGCTTACCAGGCGTCACCTCACGGGCACTCACCCCACAGGGGTCAATTTTGTGCCATTTAAAATTGGAAATATTTAGCGTCGGGATCGAACCCGGTTCCCCAGTTTCGCGACCTGACACTCAAGCATAACAATCCTATATAATATTATGATAACGACAATAGAAATAACATTTAAAAATTGGAAATAATCATATAATCATTATTAATTTTAAAGAAAAAATTATATATTAAATTCGGGAAAAATGCAGATTTACTGCCTATAGGGTAAATTCAAATACTTGTCTTAGCCTCGTAAATGATGCGGCAGTGAATCTGCTACTTTGTTGCTTTGTTAAGCAAATAACTATTTCTTATTATAACGTATACAAAGTGAACACGAAAATCCGTGACATAGGGAAAACATTTTTTTTAATATTATCTTTCTCGTAAAACTTGCTGCGATACTTTGTAAAACATAGATTATGCCCGATTTATTATTATCTTTATATAATTTTACTTCCGTGTTGAATTAAAAAAATGAGCAAATGCAACATGATCTTTTGGCAGCCATGAATTTAATGTCATAAGAATATAAAATCTGATTCCAATTTCTTCATTTAATTAAATATACCGTAGTAAATTTAACTGAACGTTTATGAAACCGGCCCTTAATTTTGAGAATTATATTTTAAAGTGTTACGTTAAGCTGAATCGTAAACGTCTTATTACAGAGCTGTGCCTCTAGTGATAAAGATAGTTAAAAAAAAATACTGGCTGTTAAAACCATAGCAACATGTATACAGATGTATTTATTCATTATTTCGCTTATGTTTTCAAAGACTATTTCGATCAAATAGTATTGTGTTGTAGGTGCCAATATTTTTTAAAATTATTTACGATTCAGTATATCATAAAACATTGTACAATAATCAACTGTTACCCGAAATTTACGTGCTCACACGGATGACGAGCTCGCTTCCCTCGCTCGTTAGGTACCGTGCACGCCCGTTAAGTTCTGAGTAACGGTCTTGCAATGTTAATTACTATTACGGGCCAAAGTTTTTAAATTTACGTTTTTGTCTGACTAAATGTAATTTAAAGTCGTGGTAAAAATGAATTTAATATGCGATTATTTAAAAAACGAACGTTGAGCAAACACAATTAACAATTAATCTGTTTTACCCCATCTTTGAATAAGTTTACTCAATCACTAAAGCCTAGCCTATACTCAAATGTTCACAAATTTTATTCTCTAAACCTCGTATAAAGCACCATTTAAAGTTTTACTCATGTTAAACACGTATGTCACGGATTCTTATGGGCACCCTGTATACATATGTAAATGATTTTATTTATTTATACAGGGTGTTGACGCTAAGGTGCGAACATAGGGATTTAACATGGTATTTTAGTTTTTTTGTAATTGCCTGCTCCTCTCTTCATTGTACGGCAAAAACTGTAGAGTGCGAAGTTGTTCAGAATTCAAAGGTGTAGAACAAAATTATTTTTGCATTTTTTATTATGTCTCTAGTTTCTTCATACTTTTGAAAAGATATTTTAAAATAGCAATGCTGTGTGATATGAAAGCTCGTTAGCCAATCAGATGCGTCCGCAACTGTGTGATATGATTTTATCACACGCTGCGATAACTGAGCGAGCTAACCTAAAAATTTGTATTTAAAAGTTTGACAGTTGCAGATAATTTGCTGAATTTACACGGATTAAGTTGGATCCTGATTTATCAGATTTTAACATAATTTTTGGTGAGTTCTGATAGCAATGATGTTAACGTAATCTGTTTTAATATGTATATACAGTTATGTCAATTCAACAAATTGTGGTCGTCGGAAAAGTATCGTGTACAACACGTGCTGAAAGGGTATTTCACACTCGTGTGATTAAACCACTCGCCTTCGGCTTGTGGCTCAAACTTCACATTCGTGTGAAATATCCAACTTTCAGCACTAGTTATACTATTTAAAATTGTATAATAAAAAATATAAAAACAACTTTTAATTCTGTACAACGTCGCACTGTTAGCGTCAACACCCTGTATAACTATTAAAGGGGGATACATGAACGTATTCCATAGTTTTCAAATATTTAGCAGAATAGTAAAAACATCTATTAATATTTTTAAGAACATTAGAAATGTGTAAACAATTCAAAATAGATCGGTATATTTAGATATCTCATTTATTTTTAAACAGCTAAAAGTATAATCTTACACTTTTAAATAAAAAAAACACATGGAATTGTACTTGTACATATTATTTATTACATATAAAGAACAATATTTGCAAATTTATGTAACAAAATAACTGTAACAAGGTAATCGGCTTATACAATAATTGTTTCTCATAAAATATATTTAACATTTCATTGTAATATATTAGCTTTACTGGGAAAACTCTCTATTTAGATTAGAAAGAAAACCTTCTAAAAACTAGTTCAAGGCGATAAATATTTTTGCATCTTGGAATGCGAAGTATTTCTTATTAAACCAAATATTCAACCACGCAATTCCGCGAAAGCATTTTTCCTCACAGTAGAATCCACACACATAGAATCTAATTCTAAATCCGAATTATATGATGCGAAATATAGCGACAAATCTGGGTCAAACGTCAGGTACTTGATCTGATATTTTTAGTCGGCATTTTCTGACATTTTGCTGGTAATTGTAGCTATTTCGAGCGATGACTGAAGATGCACTATGAACTTAATTTCGTAATTAATTGCTAATTAACATGCTCTACTTGTTTTTTGATGAAATTGTTGCTTATCTTTCAATAACAAAATTTTTGATTTCGGTGACCACTTAAACAGATGTAGGAATATGTGTTTGATCTGAACTGTTTTATATTTGTAATAACATTGTAGATTACAAAAAAAAAGTCTTATGGATATTGATACTGTAAAATTAGTTTCATATGATCATAAATTAATTTAAGCCTGTTTTACATTATACTTTTTCATTTATTTTATGGCCACAATTACCCTATTATAATTGCTGCATTTTTGCTCTTTGAATATAGATTAGAAACACACACATTCATGACTGGAAATTAAAAAAAAAACTATATTTTCAATGGTGTAACTTTTTGCTGTGGCATTCTTATAAAAATGCTTCGAGAAAAACAAATATTTATATATTTTTAAAAAAACGCAAATGGAACCAGAATTCCTATATATTTCATATTTCAGGTTCGGTATTTTCATCTCTGGTCAGTGGCGTAGCCAGATAGGGGTATGGGAAGGGGTGGGGTGGGTTCACATCTACAATCTCAAAAAAATTTGATGTGGCCAGCACATTACCTTCCATCAGATCGTGGTCAGATCTGTGTATATTGTAAAAATTCCACACAGAGATTTTCTTGTAAAAGATTCCATATTTCTAGTACATTACCTTCAGTTCTATGTATTTTGTACAAATTCCATATAGAAAGTTTTTTGTAAGAGAGTATATATTTCCACACAAACATACTGTCAATTGCACTTGATACTGATGATACTGACATTTGTTAATCAGAATTTTCTTAATATAGTATATGTTTCCATGGTTATAGCACAGCTTGCTACTTTATGAAATTTAATTTCTTTATAAATTTATACTCTATATATTCATTGAATATGAAGTATAAAATGTAATCAAATCTTATAGAGAATAAAATTCTTTAATATTTATAATAACATTAAATGTAAAAAAATGATATTTAACACCGTTTTCTCAAGAAAAACTGTTAAAATCTTAAAATTAGGGTACTTTCGGTCGACCAATTGTAACCAAAATCTAATTAGCTCTTCATATAGATGTAAAGAAAAGGAATACGCAAAAATTATAATTTTGGGAAAGGTAGTATTGAAGTTATGCGATCCGAAAAAATCGTCACACACACATACATACATCCATCCATACATACATACTGACATCATCGTAAAAATAGTAAAATCGCATTCTAGGGAACCTAAAACGTGCATATTCATTAAAAACTCATCATCGATTTTTTTGACCAAAGACAATACCTTCCTTATCTAAAGGTGACGGAAGGTAAACAGAATAATTACATTCTTTAAATATCACATTTATAATTAAAATGTCAAATTTGACATTATAGACATCAGTTCCTTTTTTATAGAGATCAAAAATGCTTTTTAAATATCAGTTATTAAAAGATCATTTACATATTTAAAATATCAAGAGATCCTAAATAATTATTCAAATATCAAATAACAATTTTTAAAGATAGATTAAATATAATATGCCGTTTGTTTATGGTCACATACCCAATTAAAGTATTTAAATTGAAATGGATCTAAATTACTATTTTGATGTTCTGAAGCAATTCAACAAAAATAGTTTTGCGTAGTAGCTACATCTTCTTTAATTAATACTCTTATCCATCTTATTTTAAATATGTACTAAACATTTTCGACTTTCGACGTATTTTATTATTTGCACTTGTTTGTTCAATTCAACCATGTTTTGAATTTTATGAGACTCATACTATTTCTAAAACATTGGTATTGGCTTTATTCACATAAAAATCTTATTTAATTTAATCTTGGTATTTAGATCCCATTGAACTTAAATACTTGAATTATCTTTCGTAAATCTATATATTAAAACCTTTCCTTTAATATAGTATGATTGCAAGTTACGAGACCATATTGAAAGTAATCTCCACATACATAACAGGTATTATTATCCATCTGAAAGTTAACACCTCGTTATGTTGGCTTTGATTTCTTTCTGAGGTTTACAATGAAAGTTGTGGGCAAAGAAAATAACAAACAACACATTTCACACACCTGACGTGTAGTATTTTCAAACAATAATGTGATAATCGTTATTTATAAACACGATTGAGGATAAAAGTAAATTTTATTTTTAAATATTCGTTATGGTGGCCTCTGCGAAAATATATAAATATAAATAAGTAGAGCATGACGTTTTACATTAGTGTATTGCACGTTGTAGCTCTGCCCAAAATAATAATATCGTAACTTTAATTTTTACTAAATAACATAGTATACCCGGTTTTCAAACCACATTATTGGAATATCGGTTACGGTTATCTTAACAGCTATTAAGTCTTTTTTTGTTATGGCACAATTGTCTTCTTAGTATATCAAATGAGTTCTTTCTGATCACTTTTAACACTAGCTAGCTGGAAAAATTGTTTTTTTTTTCGATCGGACGAAAACTGACACGTTTCCGTTGTGTTTTCGAACCGAAAAGTGCATTGTTCCGGTATTTTAGTGTAGTTGCTAGGCAACGAAAAATAACAGTCCGGGCATATTTTTTCCGGCGCGTGACAAAGTATTCCCGGACAGTACGCGGTTCATTGTTTCAAATATATTTAGACTTTTATGAAACTAAATAAACAAACCATAGTTACGCTATCCTCATATATTTTTTATCAAACCAACTCAATAATATTATGTCTTGTTTGTTGTCTGACATTTATAAATGAAATATAAAATAACTAATTATTGAATATAAACCGATCGAAAAAAAAATGGATGTGTACCACGTAGGAAAAGTGACTCCCCGGACTCCTGGTGTTGATCTCCACCATCGTCTGGGAATATGTCACTTTTCCTACTAGATACACAATATACTATTGTGTAATCGGAGGTAACTTTCCGTTCCTTATTTATTTTATTTGAAGTTTTTTTTTCTAAAATAATTTGGGGATAAACGCGATAAGAAAAACGGTTTTCCCATGCTAAATGCCTATGTAAAGGATTTCGAGCGCCACCCGGTATACCGGGTGTAGAAATGAAAAGTGGCGCATAGCGATTTCAATGTTATTTTTCTAATACTGCTATATCTCTTTACCTATACATTTTAGCGCAAAAAGAGTAAGATTATAGGTTGTTCAGATATTAATAATGCATCCTATAAAGGCAACTTACATAATCATTCATATTTCACGAGATATTAATTAAATAAAATTTAATGTTACTTTAGAAAAATCATCAGAGTGCTTTGAAAAATGAAACAAGTAACCTCAATAAAATATTCACTTTGATATTTGCTGCATAAATTCCGAACAAATTAAGTTTATACCTAAAAGAAATTATTCAACAAATAAAAAATGTTTAGGACAGGTATTTCCATCTCCGAATAAAGTTCAGGATAACTATCCGTCAGATAAATGATAAAATATCGCATCGAAATAAAACATAAATGAAGTAAATTATATT